>JAGFBZ010000477.1:1645000-2120693 GCA_018398805.1 Hirundichthys speculiger
CAGAAAATAAGTGTTTTCACTTTCGCAACTTTAAAAACTCTTGAGCAACTGGTAACATATAGATGGATTTTATTGCGTCAATTTATTCAGCCTGACGTACTGGGCGGGTACAAATGGGAAGAAAATTTCCAGCAAAGCGTCGGAAATGTTCTGGAAACTTCCAGCCTGGGAATTTTTGGAAATATCTTTAAATTGGAGTCAAATTGGAACGTCCTCTATCGGACCAAACGAGGACAAGTGGACTGTTGCTGCAAGAAGAGAGGATGTTACGCAGTCGTAAACACTGTCCTGTCACCAACCTTCCAAAAATTCAAAGAAATTCAAATGGTGCATTTCCTCAGTTTAAATATTCGATATGCATGAATAAAAATGTTGATTAATTTTGTAGTTCAGATTTAGATTTTATATACTGTCCCAGATTCTTTGGCACTGCGGTTGTGTAACCAGTCAGTATTTGTCATCATATCTCATTCAAATTTCGCTTAGAACGAGACCTTTAAATCATTCCAGGAACTTCTCTGACGTCAAAGCGCCGCTCAAGACCGACGCAGATGTGCACCTGGGGCTGTGAAAACATCTTGAAGAGCACATACATCTTTACTGTGCCGCAGCTTCGTGCACATGCAGGCCGTTACACGCTAACATGCATGATTCTGTCAGCGGCGGGTTGAGGTGGAGGGAGCAGAGCTGCTCACCTGCGTCTGAGGTGGGCCGTCACCAACGGGTCAGGTGAGCCCACCTCACTGCCTGCACAGAATCTCCCAGCGTGCAGGTGAGATGACTGAAATCATCTGACTGAGATCGATTTAAGAATGCATCTATCTGAAAACTGTCCCAGCATGCACTTGGTGAGAGGCCGAGTTTGTCACAGGACCGATGCATGCAGACAGGAAACCTGCATGAGCCAGAACAGATCCAGAAACAGAGAAGAACGAGCCTGCCCGACTGCCACATTTAAGACCGAAAAGCTACATTTTTTGGTGCATTTCATCCGCTGCTCACCCTAAATTCCACAAGATAATGTCATGTTGACTTTGTTTTCCTCCGACAAAGAACCGCATAGTTTCTGGGTTGCACTTGCAAGCACGGGCAGGAGAGAGGTCTCTTAATTCCGACATTAAACCAAATCCTTTCTGAGTCAAACAAAAACAAAGCAGCTACAAGACGGCAGCGGACTCCGAGCAGAGAGGCGCCGAGCCCGGTGACCGGAATCGAACCGGAACCTTCCTCCATGGAGCCGGCGCTCCCGGTCACGGCTCGGGAGAAGAAGCCAGCTTGGTTTGCATTTTGATCGGACAGTGAGTAGACGGAGTCAGCGAGACAGCGGGTGATGTTATAGAGGGTTTGTTTCAACAAGCAGGACACAGGTGTCCACAATCACTGACTGCCTGCCTGCTACTGGACGCTTATATCAGACAACACTTTACATTAATACCATCATGTGAAAATGTCAGGACCCCATCTTTGTGTAAAAACATGACAAAAATCATTTGATTGTCATGGTTGCAACCTCAGACATACCGCCGAAAACCAAAAAGAAAGCAAGAGACAAAAAACATTAAATACTGAGTACATCCTTACTGACTTCCGCTGGATATAAGATGTAACCATCAACCCACGATGAACTGATCATCAGCAGGCCTGCAGATCTCTATAAAAGCAGCTGGTCTGACACAGTCAGGTGTGTGTTAACACAATGCCTAAAGGGAAAGACATAAGTAACGGTAATGGAGAAGCAACTGTTGCCGGACATTAATGTGAAAACGGTTATAAAAGTACAGTGATCCCTTATTTTTTCGCGCGGTTTAGAGAGCCGGAGCCGGAGCCGGAGCCGGAGCCCCTCGAGCCTCAATAATGTGTGTTTAAAAAAAACGTAAAAAAGTAGCGAGGCACTGCAGCGAAACAAGACAAAGGCTCAACTGTGGTCTTTCTGTTACCTTCACAGCCTCTGGTCTCTGAACCGTAGTAAAGAAACCGCTGGTATTGTGCTATTTTTGGCTCGTAATTAGCGGCTAACACGCTAACAACAACAAAAGAAAAAGTCCGGTTTTCTCTGCATGAACCGAGCACTTTATTCTGGCACTGCAGGAACTTGTAACATCACACAGGTTGTATTGTTCGGCGTCTGTCGGTTAGCAGAGAATGTAAATCTATACAGGACAGTACCGTCCCAGGACACACACTACATTACCCATAAGGCCACCTTCTTAAAGTGACCAGGCTGGCTCACAACATTTCTTCGCTGTGAGAGAACGCACACAACATCCTGTGATGCGATTTTTTCTTGACTTTTTATTATATATTTCTGAAAAATCTGTGAATAACTAAAACCGCGGAACTTAAAGTGTGAATTGGTGAGGGATCACTGTATTTCCAGACAGCTTTGAGTTAAACGTTCTGCAGTAAGAGATAAAGACACACCGGTGGCACAAGCTCCTCCCAAAGACCGGCCAGAAATAAACGGGCAGAATCTGCGTGGCGTTTAAAAGGTGACGGTTCAGGAGCGACGGCGAAGGTCAGCAGGTCGCCGGCGGGACGACGTCGCCGCAGCAGCTTCACCCAGACTCCACGTCCACGTCTGCGACTGTTTCCGTGTTCAGTCCGCCAGGAGCGGCCGCGTTCAAAAATTCCTCCCCTCCTCCTCACGTGCCTCCGACAGATCCACTTTAACAGATCCTCCGTGCGGTTTCTTAAAGGTTTTAATGAGGCTGCGGATGGAAACTCGACACACTCGCTCATTTAAACTTAACTGCGATCTGCTCCTTCCCCTGCAACCGCAGCCGCTATCTGCACACACTCATCCAGGAGCCATTTTGACCGTTTCCTGCCAGTGTTTGTCCTCGGCCCAGTGGTTCAGCGTCACATCTCACAAATACCTGATAAGGAGGTTGGAGACCTCCGTGCGGCGTCTTAATGACCGGGGGTAAAATGCCTCTGGAGACACTCTTCTGGACTTCAGGAGGATTTTGCAGGAAGGATGATGAATTTTCAGGTCTTCTGCTGTAAACATGAGGAACTCCTTCTACGACTGGGAATAAAGGACTAACAGACGGATGCCTTTATTGGCTCCAGACAGAGCTGGATATATTTTACAGGGTTTCTGGTCCGGTGATCTTCGGTGGGAAAGCCAAACTGTTCATTAAGCTTCTTAAAGACAGTCTAACGTCACCCCGTTAACGTTCGCCCCTTGAGGACGGTCTCATGGAGCGCAGAGCCCACAGCGTCGATAAAATAGGGGCTTTCCAGCTGTGAAATGGCTGATTCCTGCCCACATACTGATGGTGTACATTAGCATGCTAAAGATTACAGACGTCATGAACAATGCAGACCCGGAGGAGACGGATTCTGAGCGGCTTTGCTCCGCTTATCCACCGGGGCACGTTTCCAACCGCTTGTTAGCTTGAGCCCGGGCCAGCGCGGGCCGGCGGGAAACGCAGCGGCGCCCCAAACACGAGACAGGTTGAGAGCGGGCAGGATGCTATCTTCACGCTTAATTGAGCTAATTTGACGGCTCAACAATACCTTCTGAAAAATAACATGCTCCGTAGCCAAAATAAAAATCCAAGAAACCCAGACGGCGTGCATTCAACCCCAACCCTGATCGTCTCTCGCATTTATGTCACGTACAAGTACGAGGGAGTGCGATATTTCTGGGTCTGGTTAAAGGCTTGAAATAGCAGCTAATGTTGGCGCGGGTCAACGGCATCAGTGCTGATAATATCTGCCATTTTGCTGCGAACACGTACTCCATCCTTACTCAAAACTGCCTGGATGCACATTGATTTGAAAATTAAACTCCTCACCAACTAATAACAGACCTACGGTTGTTTCAAAGTCTCTCTAAAGGTCCAACTGCAGCATTTCACGTGAGCTGAGGAACGTTCCTTCAACTGTTCTGACGCAGACTCGCTGTTTGCATGATGAAATCTCGACCGAGCTTAAGCTCTTCGACAGATGGTCTGGCTTCATCCTGCAGACCGCTCTGAGGATTTCACAGGGTGTTAAACCCCCAAACCCCTGATCATCACTCCTCCACCACCGTGCTTGACAGTGGGAATGAGGTGTTGCGTTCCATTATGGCTAGGGGTGAGTATTGGCAAGGACCTCGCAATATGATATGTATCATGATACTTAGGTCACTATGCGATATTATCACGATATCACGATATGATGATATATATTGCAATATTCTACCCAGTTAATATCAAAATTAAAAGTAGAGATGAAATATCAAGTTGCTCTATATGTTCATCAGATTATATTGATCATTCAGAGGACAAATCTACTTCAAAACAACCTATTTATTGTTTATTATTAGTGTTTTTGGACATTTAAGTAACCATTACAACATACTGATATCGATATTATATTGGGCGGCCGAAAATCGCGATATATTGCCAAATCAATTTTTTTTCACACCCCTAATTATGGCCAAACATTTCCACCTCTTGGTCTCATATGCGCTTTGGACACTGTTACGGAGGACTTGTGCTTTGCTCAGATGCAGCTTTGCTTTCTCCTGGCAACTCTTCAGAAAAAAAAAAAAATAACTATAATTGAGACGACGTTTTTTTCCAACTGTAAAAAAAAGCTGAGCTGAGCTCTGCACGGTCCGACCCTGAGGTAAGTTTGCTGGGAAGTCCAGGACTGGGAAGACTGGTGACCGTCTTGAAAGTTTTCCCCTAGTGAATAACGTCTCTCGCTGATGGACTCCAAAATATTGGGAAATGGCTCTCGAGCTGATTACATAACCACAGGCTGTTACTCATCAAGTCACGGCAACACTTGACTGGAAAACGGGTCGAAATGGGGAGTCGTGTTATTTGTAACCGTAGTTCAATGCGTCAAGCATGTTTACAGAGTGCTTAAACTCATTTAGTAGCCGGACCGGCTCCTTCCGGCTGCATCCGCAGCTGAAGGTGGAGGGGTTTCTTTCAGGGCGAATCATCGGTTCCAGTTTTCAGAACGGACCAGCGTTGCTTCAGGATGTGGTGCTCGATCAGATGCGTAATGTTCTTGATCTGCCGCCATGCGGCCTCCGCAAGCCCACCACCAAACGCTGCCCCCTCCCCCTACAGGAACGCGCACAGATAAAATAAGCACAGCAAGTCCAATTTTTAATAAAACCGTCTGGACCCCGGCTGTAGCAGCACACCCGAAATAAATCGGCACATGCCAGCGTCCTTCGTGTCCGGCGCGCACAGCCGCCCGCGACAGTGGCAGAGCCAGGTGGCCACACCTCCACGTTTGGTTCGTTTACATCAGCGAGGACGCACACATCGGGATAGGGGGACCTCGTAATACGATATGTATCATGATACTTTGGTCACGATGCGATATTATCATGATATCGCGATATATGGCGATATTCTACCCAGTTCATATCAAAATTAAAAGTAGAGATGAAAAATCAAGTTGCTGTATATGTTCATCAGATGATATTGATCATTCAGAGGACAAATTAAGTCAAAACTATTTGCTTCAAAACAACCTATTTATTGTTTATTATTAGTGTATATCGATAGCACTGTAAAAAAAAAAAAAAAAAATTGAAACTATATTGGGCGGCCGAAAATTGTGATATATTGCCAAATCGATTTTTTTTTTCACACCCTACATCAGGATATGATTGGGATGTTTAATGTGAAGCCTCAGTCAGAAAAAGCGGACGTGCTCAACATCTGATCTGGGCTAGCAGTGGGAACAAAGCTGAATGCCTTCGAAACCACAGTTTCTTTCTCAGGTTAACAGAAGATGATCAAGAATCTGAAGTCTGGCGGTTCTGGAGGTCTGAAGCTGTTAATGACAGTGGCTTGACTGAACATTTATGAACATCAGGGCTTTCGATCAGCGCCTGTTGTCTAATGCAGGACATTTCAGATTTCAGTGTCTGGCCACTGCCTCTGCAAAGGTACACTTACACCGAGACAATTAACCAAACTTCATTAACGCAATCTTAGTTTTACCTTCCAACTATGGCCAAAACGTGCAATCAGGAAGAAAAATGATTTGACCGTATATATGTTCTGACAGGTGAGTCTCTACCTGGCCACAGGTGAGCGATCCCTCCCCGGCTTTCATGCGTCTTACAACGTTATTTAATTAAGCAACAGAGGTCACTCCGGGTGTTTCTGGCCAAAAACGTTGCAGGGATTATTGGAGCATTTGCTCTCCTGGAATCTTTATTCAGCCTGAAATTTGATGTTGAGTTAAATCTTGTTAAATTTTGTGTTATTACCACAGCCATGGATCTGTAGGATGCTCCTGCAGTCACACGGAGCCCGCCTCCACCCTGCTGTGATTGGTCCGGTACGATCTGTACCGGTGGAAACTGCTGTGAATCAGAGGGACACCAGACCAGTACAGGGGACACCACGGTTAACTTTTTCCTCTAATCCAGTCAAGACTCCTGGTACAGCTAGAGAAGATCGATACCAGGGAGTAGAAATGGTAAATTAGCAACTTTTTGAGGACGTAGGTCTGTATTTTGATTGGCAGGAGTGCTTCCTGTAACGCATGTAAGCACTGCTAACATGGACGACATAAAAGTGGCAGAGAAAGCCTGTTTTTGGTATGTATGTAGTGCGCCAAAATAGCATGTTCACAGACAGGATTTCTGCAAATAATCTGCTAAAATATGCATATTTAAACTCTTATTGTTTTCCAAAACAACTAGGCACAGATGCGACTGTTCTCATCCTTCAGTGTCGTTAAAGAATGTTTGGCCGCTTCGACGGCGAACGCGTTCACAGAGGACAAACGTTCGAGAACGCTACGGGAGCTATCCCTCCCCAGCGGTGGTTTTGACGGTCGAAGGCGAACAGAAACGAGAGTCTGGAGGAGAACAAAAGACGTCACGTGATCATGTGAAGAAATCTAAACCTGACGGGGAGCAGCGGGAGTCCTGGATCTGGACACGTCCCTCGAACTAAAGCTCTCCACATTTCTAGTAATAATATCAATGCGCTGCGTTGTTCGAACGCTGTGGATTCAGCCCGAAGGCCAGAGCCGGGTGGCAGCGGCGAGGCGGCGTGACGCCCATAGCTTTGTTTGGTGAGCGGACAGGGTCCAAACACTCAGCTGCTGTTGTGAAATCGCCCCGAGGCCGCTCTGTCTCCGTCTCGTCCAGAGACAACACCGCTGTTTTTGACCACCTCGCGTCTCAGGCACGAAGCCGTCGGGAGCCCGGCGGTCGCCAGAAACGACTCCTCCTTTGTTCTGGAGTCCCTTCGAGCATCCCATCGAGACGTTAGCGATCCCTCCGTCGGTGAAACACTCGGTGGTGTGTCGGCGCTGAAACATGAGATCACTGTAACGTAAAAGCGGCACGTTCCTCAGAGCTGGAGCTGGAGTCTGCTCCACATTCTTGGTTGCAAAGTAATTTCAGCATTTAACCACTTATCGTAATTACTGGTGATTTATTCTTGAGTGCCTCAGTGGCTGTAATTCAAAACACTAGATTTATATAGACATGTCAGCCAGTTAGCATGCCCTCCTTTAATCCAGTTGTTTTTTTTCATGTGTAAAAAAACTGAGCTGAAACTGAATGGGTCTTGGTAACCCGTCCAAATGCAAAAACAACTTCTTAGTAACCCTCCCAAACAGACTCTGCTGGTTCAGTCTTCTTCTAATTGTGTTGTCATGGACTTTTAACATTTAACATGCTCCCTGAGGTCTGTCAGGAACATGGATGTAGCTCTTTGCATTCCTCTGAGCACTACTTCTATTGCGGCAGAACACTGAACTAAAATTGTTCCTTTTCCAGGTTGATTTGCAGCAACAGTTGTTTCTCTGAGTTTTTTTTTTTTTCTGCTTATGTCTTTTCCTCTTGGCATTGAATGAACACTCACACATGAATGCTCTAGACCAGTGGTCCCCAACCCCCGGGCCGCGGACTGGTACCGGGCCGCGCAAGAAAAAAATTAGTTTCTGAGTTTTATATATTATATCTGAGTCTGGACGAGCTTTTATTTTGAAAAATCGTTTATTTTGAAAAATGACCGGATTCTCTCGGTTACATCTCGGTCAATTGAGCGCCAAAATTTAACCAAGCTAGCAAAATGAGTAAGAAACGGACGTCTTTGGAAAGTTGACACATATTAGACCCAATTGACGTCTATTGACGTATATAGACGTCAATGGCAATGCTATTGATGTATATAGACGTCAATAGCATTGCTATTGCATTGCTAGCCAATCACAGGTCTCGGTTTTCATTCATGGGGCATCCCGTGTAGGCTCTTGTTGCTTCCTGAGACTCATTCTTGATGTGATGTGTTTCGCTTCGATTTTTTTTTTTTTTCAAAAAAAATTTTTCAATGAATATTTTTGAAACCTCTGTGATGTACTGAGACCGCGAACTTTGAGGGTTTACTGTACATAACACTCCAGCCTCCTACCTCTAGTCCCTGTATGCGGACCTGTATACTACGCCCCCGGTCCGCGGTAAAATTGTCAAGCGTTCACCAGTCCGCAGTTACAAAAATGTTGGGGACCACCGCTCTAGAACAGCAAACCTCCAACATGTCTACGTTTATAAAACGTCTGCTGACGATCACTTTGTCAAGAGCTGATGAGTAACTGCACCTGGATCCACCTTCCCCTCTAGAAGTCCTACTGAAGTCATAAGGAGGTACTTAGCATTGCCTGCGTGGTTTTGTTTTGGCTTAATTTTTGTCAAATAAATTATATGTTGCTGTCATTCTACTCTCGTGGTCAGGGAAGATGTGCGACATACGCTCGATGTGATGTGAACCACACCCATTCATCCGGCACCGCTTCTGCTCATCAAACACTCATTTGCCTCCAAAGTGCGCCCCTAGTGAGACAAAATGGTATTACAGGACATGCCGGACCATCTCCACCCATTAGCGTACCACTGTCGGTTGCTCTTTGGCTCACACTGCGGAGCTACACGCCCCCATGTGGTCAGAAGTAGTATTACTACATACAGTGGCTTTAACAAACTGAATTACAGTGAATTAAATTGTTACACTTCTACCAACTCGGTTGAGTTGAGAATAAAAACCATATAATTTGTACTGCTCGGTCACCGTTCCCAGCATCGACTGTTTGGGGGGGAAAAATATTTTAAAAACCCATACCAAAGCAAACATTCATCCTCCAGGAGAAGCCGTGAGAATTATCAGCAGATGTTTTTGTTGGGAAACCTCAAAGTGTTTCTCGAATGAAAAAATACTGGAATCTGATGTCACTGTGGACGGCAGAAGCGCTCAGATGTC
Source organism: Hirundichthys speculiger (assembly GCA_018398805.1). NCBI lineage: Eukaryota > Metazoa > Chordata > Actinopteri > Beloniformes > Exocoetidae > Hirundichthys > Hirundichthys speculiger. Next base: position 1,654,243 of record JAGFBZ010000477.1, read on the forward strand.
AGATGTAATGAGACCTGACGAAGGAGCATGTTGGAGATGAGAGTCGCGGCGTGTCTCAGGACCAAAGCGAAAAAACGAGGATGGCTGCTGTTGTTCTGGCCGTGAAAATGAACCGCATGTGTTGATCACGAAGATGCTGCAGACGTTGAACCTTTATGGCGTCTTGTTCCTGTAAAAGGACTCTCAGAGCAACTCGGACCACCGATCCAGCACATGAGACCGATACGCGTCACGGTCATAAAGTCGATGTCGTAGCCGTGGGTCGTTCAGAGTCTGGATCTTCCTGCAGAAAGCCCCGTTGATGTCAGAGACCGGAAAGTTTCCAGACACAGCAGCTGAGATTTAAAACCTGCAGCCGCAAAACTAAATGAAACTGAAAAATCTGCATCCATCAAAGTCTTTCTTTTATTTTTACAAAAGTCGGTGACGGGAAAACAGGTCGCAGCGGTTGTGACGAAGCAAATACAACCCTAAACGAGCAACAACGTGCAACTTTTTTCTCTTTGCTATTATTTAATAGTTCAAAAAACGAATCCAAAGAAAAATATAATAACAATAAGGTGTGCGGTGCTAGATACCGCCGTGACTCGGCAGCGTCTACATCCACCTTCACCGGCAATAACTGAACTGCATCACTTTATCAGTCCCTCACGTGCTTCTGCAGGCTTCAACGTCCTTTTTATAGCGTCATCAGTTGCTTGTGTCGTTCCCTCCTGGCACTGTGTTTACACCGCTCTGGAGCGGCAAACCGCTAGAGCATCTGTTTTTACAGAGGTCTGCACCGGCCAGCAGCACCTGGCTGCGGATTCCTCTCCAACTCCCGTGGAAGCGGTAACTTAGTGTGATTTTCCTTCTTTTTTAGGTTAAATTTCTGTCGAGGAAATGACGTCACAGCGAGGCGGCTGAACGAGCCTGATACTAAAAACAGCTATGATCAGGTGATTTTTTTTTTAAAATTCTGCACAAAAACCACGGGATTGATCCTAACTTCTACAGCAGGAATAAATGAAATGAATGAATAAAGTGACCTGAGGGTGGTCACGTGACCAGCTCTGACGTCCTCAACAAGGCCACCGCATCTTATCTGACAACATTTCACAGATTCTTTTCTCCTTTCTCCCGATCTGATTTTGTATCGATGATTTCAACATTTAAAAAAATGAAAAACAAATAATAAAATAAAACAAAAAAAACAGCCTGGTGTCTGTGTAGTTTTCCTGCACGTGACAAAGAAAAGTTGCAGCTTCCAGCAGACAGCGGAGATGAGATGTCAGATGTCTCCTGTCCTGAAGGCCTCAGTTCTGCAGCTCTGATCTCATCTGATCTCATCTCTGTTGTCACGCACTTTTCCGTCTTTCCGCACTTTTCCGGACGCGCGCGCGTCCAAAGTCGCACCGAAGCTCCGCCGGCCGCTTACCTGTCCGCAGTTTCCCTCCGGATCCGCAACAGCAGCGAGCTTCGGCCCGGTTTTTCCCCCCTTCTTCTTCTTCTTCTTTTCTCTCTTCTTTCTTTCTTTCTCTCTCTCCTTCTTTTTCTCCTTCCTCCGCGTCTCTCAGTGCGGCAGCTCGTGCGTCTGATTTTTAAAGTCGGATCGAGGATCCGGGTGAAGAAAAATCAAGTCGGATTTTCTTATTCTCCTTGTTTGGGGCTCTTTTAGTCCGACTATAGTTGTAGAGCAGGAGTCTGTTGGAAGAAGAAGATTCGCACTCTCCAAAGACGGAGGGACCAAAAAAAAAAAAAGTTTCTGTGTATTTACATCACATCCCGTTTCCGAGGAGGAGGAGGAGGAGGAGGAGGAGGAGAAAGGCAACATGAGCCCCCGGAGTGTGTGACATCTGAGAACCTGGAAGGAATCAGCAGAAGAGCCCTATGAAGGGCCTCCAGGAGCAGGAGGGAGGTTTCCACCTTTCTGAAACTGTTTTAAGTTTTGTGGAGAAAGTTTTTTTTCCTGAATGAAACAATGAAAGATTCTTAAATGAAGCAGAACCAGTTATTTATCCCGTCATCTGAAACTTTTACGTTTAAAATCCTCAAAAACAAATGCTATAAAAGAAGTGAAAAATCAGCATCACGGTGCAGTTTTCTTTAAAGGCACACTATGTAATAATCCGGACCGAAACAAAAGATGTTCTTATTGAGCCTCCTTCATATGGAGCCCTGTTTGGGTCATAATTCAATGAATAAATTAGTCTATTATTATGAAATACAGGCGTTTGTTATTATGAAATACGTATCCATTATTATGAAATATTTCCCATTATTATGAAAAAATGTAATTATTACGAAATATATTTTTATTATTATTTAATCTTAGTTTAATTATGCATTAAACTAAGATAAAAAAAAAATATATATATATATATATATATAATATATATATATATATATATATATATATATATATATATATATATATAGACTTAGACTTAGACTTAGACTTTCTTTATTGTCATTGCACAAAAAAACACACGGCAGTGATGTTTTTCGTCAACGAAATGTCGTTGCTTGGCTTTCCGTATTACAGCTTTAAAAATTACAAGACAGTACTGTAGTGCTACAGACCTAAAAAAAACCTAAAGGTTGTAGTGAGTGCAGCGTAAGGAATAAATAGATAAAACCAGGATGTAAAACAGCAGAATCCGGTGTAAGCAGCAGGTTGAAGTGCAGTGCAGAGCTACGTAGCAGCAATAAAAAATATATATATGAATATGAATATGACTATGGAATATACAAATATACAAATATTGCACAGAAATTGAGATTAAAAATATTGCACAGAATTTGAATTGAAAAATGTATTGTACAGAAAAAAATATATTTCAGAGATATTTACATAAGGGAAATTATGTGCCATTGTCCATGGGTTGGGGGTTTATTTGACCATTGAGTAGTCTGATGGCCAGGGGGAAATAACTGTTTCTGAGTCTGGCTGTTCTGCAACGGATGCTGCGGAACCTTCTGCCAGACGGCAGGCGTGAGAACAGTCCATGTTGGGGGTGGGTGGGGTCAGAGAGGATCCGATGGGCTCTGGATAAGCAGCGGCTGTCTGCTATGTCCTTGATGGGCAGGAGTGGGGTCCCGATGATCTTCTCCGCTGTCCTCACCACTCTCTGCAGAGACTTCCAGTCTGAGGCCCTGCAGCTCCCAGACCAGACGGAGATGCAGCTGGTCAGCAGGCTCTCGATGGTCCCTCTGTAGAAGGTGGTTAGGATGGGAGGGGGGAGGGAAGCTCTCCTCATCCGTCGCAGAAAGTGCAGGCGCTGTATATATATATATATATATATATATATATATATATATATATTAAAAATATATTTCATAATAATTAAAAATTTTTCATAATAATGGGAAATGTTTCATAATAATAAACATGTATTTCATAATAATAAGAAAGATTTCATAATTATGGATACGTATTTCATAATAATAAAAGCCTGTATTTCATAATAACAGACTCATTTATTCATTGAATTATGACCCAAACGGGGCTCCATACCGTCATGAAGCGTGAATAGAAGTTAAACTGTGAGCAGAACGAACTTTACCAGTGTCCGACCAAGGTTATTATCATTAACGAAAACGAACGTAATAACGAAAACTAGAATTGAAAAAACATTTTTGTTAAATGAAATGAAATAAAAACCAGAGTTAAAAAAAAAAAACAATAACTAACTGAAACTGTATTATATGTTTATAAAATGTGAGAGCCATTTGTTATTTTTGTCAAATATGTTTATTTTGTATTTTGGTAAAACCTCCCACCACTAGGGGGAGTAGTAGTGATGCAGGCTATTGTGCACGGTACAAGTCTACTTAATCAAGCTGCAATCACACACAGGTGGCTGAGGGAGGCAAAAGTTTTTTGACCGTGCGTGTGTTTGGAGGAATTGAATTTAGAAATAGCAGACGTATATTTATGTTTGTTTATTTTTGGTTTACAAGTGACAAAGTGGCAGTACCTGCATGAAGTTACTGTAAGAAAATAAAACAATTTTGGAACGTTGGAATTCGTATGCATGCGTCTTAAATGAACTCAAGACTCAGCCAGGTAGTGGCCTTTTTGATAAAGCAAATGGTCACTACATAAAACGAACTAAAATTAACTATGATAATATCAAGAACGTCCTTCGTTTTCGTATTTAAGCTAGCCCCCTGGAAAGAGAAGCTACAGCTGCAGGCCAGTCAGCGTTGGGAAGGAACGGGAGAAAACAGCAACTATAATGGACTGTTTCCATGGAGACCAGATAGCTGCTGGTCAGTAAATACGCAGGAACACCACAAGAGGGAAGACGCATTGATAAATATGTTTGTTGAGACCGGAATGTAAACACGACTATGTGATTCGATAGCCTTCAAAAAGTTCAGTGCTTCACTCCAACCAAAATTACAACCCTAATTTACAAAATAAAACTAACACTAAAACTAATAAAAACTAAACTAAAAACTAAAAACTAGCAAAACTGCTCTAAAAACGAATTAAAACTAACTGAATTTGAAAAACTAAACTAAAAACTAAATAAAAACTAAAACTAATGGAAAATCCAAAACTATTATAACCCTGGTTTCAACATGCGTGAAAATATTGATTGTCCCAAATTTTTCGTGGGTATGAACTAAATCTATACCTGCTTCCGAGCCTTCGCAGCGTTTCTGTACACGACAAGTGCTCAGAAATATTTCTCGTCACCCTCAGAATTCACAGCATTGACCTATTACGTTGAGGATCTACCAGAGAGGATCTACCAGAGAGGATCTGCCAGAGAAGATCTACCAGAGAGGATCTACCAGAGAGGATCTACCAGAGAGGATCTGCCAGAGAAGATCTACCAGAGAGGATCTACCAGAGAGGATCTACCAGAGAGGATCTGCCAGAGAAGAGCTACCAGAGAGGATCTGCCAGAAAGGATCTACCAGAGAGGATCTACCAGAGAGGATCTGCCAGAGAAGATCTACCAGAGAGGATCTACCAGAGAGGATCTACCAGAGATCTACCAGAGATGATCTACCAGAGAGGATCTACCAGAGAAGATCTACCAGAGAAGATCTACCAGAGAGATCTACCAGAGAGGATCTACCAGAGATCTACCAGAGATGATCTACCAGAGAGGATCTACCAGGGAAGATCTACCAGAGAAGATCTACCAGAGATGATCTACCAGAGAGGATCTACCAGAGATGATCTACCAGAGAGGATCTACCAGAGAAGATCTACCAGAGAAGATCTGCCAGAGAGGATCTACCAGAGAGGATCTACCAGAGAGGATCTACCAGAGAAGATCTACCAGAGAAGATCTGCCAGAGAGGATCTACCAGAGAGGATCTACCAGAGAAGATCTACCAGAGAAGATCTGCCAGAGAGGATCTACCAGAGAGGATCTACCAGAGAGGATCTACCAGAGAAGATCTACCAGAGAAGATCTGCCAGAGAGGATCTACCAGAGAGGATCTACCAGAGAAGATCTACCAGAGAAGATCTGCCAGAGAGGATCTACCAGAGAGGATCTACCAGAGAGGATCTACCAGAGAAGGTCTGCCAGAAAGGATCTACCAGAGAGGATCTACCAGAGAAGATCTACCAGAGAGGATCTACCTGAGAGGATCTACCAGAGATGATCTACCAGAGAGGATCTACCAGAGAGCAGCCACAGATGGTAAATTTGTTTGGCTGTAGAGTGATTTTCTTTTTCTGATCAATTTTGTTTATTGGAAAAATATTATTTTTATTTGTATGAATCTGTTGTTCAAGTGTTTATACTTCTGTTTTTATCCATATTGTAATGTTTCTAATCATTTATATGAAGGCACAAGTGTGAATCATTTCAATTTTAATTTGTAATACATGTTTTGGACATTCCCTGTTTGTTAGTTACATTTAAATTTTCTGTGATGAGATTCTTTATCCTGCTGAGATCAACAAATGTTGAAATAAAACATGCAGACATAAAGTTTTGAAGCGTCATTAACATACCAGACAAATAACAAGTTGATCATGTAAGGTTAGGGTTAACCCCCCCACCCCCCACCCCTGCACTGTCAAAGAGACGATGCAGCTGTTTTGCTGATAAGAAGAAATCCTTTTTTTTTCTGTTATCCAGCATCCAATCAAACCACATTCACTTCACCGCTTGAAAGCGTCGTTAAACAGACATCGATGCAGACATTAACTGTCTCCATCAAGTCCTGGTTATACAGGAAACCGAGGAGCCGTGGTTCTTTTTCACTATTTTTTTTTATTTTATTGCTCTGACCCCACCAGGGGGCGTTTCAAAGTTGGAACACTTGCCTACTCGGCTGAATTCATGGGCTTTTGAGTTTACTCGAAGGTTTTTGATCACGCGTCATCTGCACCTTTACACCTCCACACATGGTGGAACGTCCACGCGTTCAAAAGTATTCTTCTTCTTCTTTGCATGAGATCATGTATCTGGGTGTCTGAAGTGACGACCAAATCAAAAACTCCCGACATAAAGCAACCCTGTCACATGCTTTTCCATCTCTGAACATCTGTCATTCAGAGAGCTGTGACATCACAGGCCCAGATCAGAGGGAAGTGATCCAGTCTCCCCATCCTCATCGCCACCTGATTTCCCTCTCTTGCTGCACTGATTGTATCTCTGGGGGCTCCATCACAGAGCTACAATGCAATTTTTTTTAAAGTATGTCTCATGAACGTTTTCAAATCAGAGCACATCACTACAAAGTAGTTAATAAGCCAGAGAGGAGTTCAACTTTAATTCAATATGTTTATTATTGAACATGAAACACTTACAGACTTACAGACATTAGTCCTATGGAGCCCCGTTTGGGTCATAATTCAATGAATGAATGAGTCTATTATTATAAAATACAGGCGTTTATTATTATGAAATATGTATCCATTATTATGAAATGTTTCCCATTATTATGAAAAACATGTGTATTATTATGAAATATTTCCCATTATTATGAAATATATGTGTATTATTATGAAATATTTCCCATTATTATGAAAAAATGTAATCATTATGAAATATATTTTATTATAATTTAATCTTAGTTTAATGCATAATAGTTTATTTCAGAATGGCTTTTTTTTATTTAAGAATGAGTTTTTACATAATGGCTTTGCTTTTCATTAGAATAAGCTTTTACATAATAATGACATTTTGCCACTGGGCGGGACCAGTGGTTGACCTGCACGCTCATTGGCTGATCCTTCTCCATTCTACGCTCTGACATCGACTAGTTGGTGGGGGACTCGCATCGAGCCTGTTGGCTACCTCTCAGAGTAAGTCAGAAAATGATCTTTTTCCTGTCGCCATGCCGTCAAAATCAAGTTTTCCCTACATTTTGCGCTACGTTTCTTAGTCGATGTCAACTTTTAACTGTAAACTGAGGTGCATTCTGCCACCTACTGCCCTGGAGTCGAAACATTGCACCTCTCGCCCACTATTGATATTCACTGTTCTGTTGCTTATGGCTGAATGAAAGAGCAGCCAATCACATAAATGGCTCCGCCCTCTCTGCTGTGATTGACACACAAATCATTCTTATGAAAAACAAATCCATTAATATGTAAAAGCTCATTCTTATGAAAACAAAACCATTATTATGTAAAAGCTCATTCTTATGAAAAACGAATCCAATATTATGTAAAAGCTCATTCTTATGAAAAACGAAACCATTATCATAATAATGGGAAATATTTCATAATAATAAACGCTTGTATTTCATAATAATAGACTTATTTATTCATTGAATTATGACCCAAACGGGGCTCCATATAGTTCAGCCTGTTGGTGAAGGGAATATGTGGTGATACATTTCAGCACAAGGGGGCAGCATTGCATTGATCACTGAGCCGAGGAAGCTGGTCACCAGTGGTTCAACATCATGTGGGCCAAGTGGTGGAAGAGGAAAGGAAGGACAAACTCATGACCAGTGGCTGCAGAATCAGCCAGATAGGACAGAGTTCAGACAGCAGCCGTGCACACAAGAGACCAGACCACTGTGTGAAACTGCTGTGTGCACTCTCTCCATGCACAGACCCAACGTCCACCTGCCCAAGGCTTTCTTCCTGGCCTCCACTGTAAAAGGATGTACAATCCTTTTATGTCCAATCTCACAGCTTTGCTCTTGAAGCTGATTCCTGCTCGTTTGAATCCGTCTGACCAGAGACAGATTGGTGCATTGACCAGGTCTTGGCTCCCTGTAGCCGCTGCAACTCTGAACGTCCCGTCAATCTGTTAATCCAAACACTCGAGGACGTCACAGGAATTCGCTCACCTCCATGTGTTGCTCGGCGTCAGATTTCCTCAACGCCGAGCACAGGGACATGAGCGCCTGCCCAGAGATCTGCAACTTGGATGCAGCACTCTGTGACAGTGTTTTATGAGTCAAACTGTAGACGAACCAACAGACGACAAAGTCAGTAAACTCAATGAAGCCATTTTGTTTTATTTTAATGTACTTTTTAATGCTTAATGTTTTATGTAACGCTTCTAATGTTTTATATAAAGCACCTTGAATTGTCTTGTACATGAAATGTGCCATACAGATAAACTGTCATGGCCTGGGTCCTGCGTCTCTCCCTGTCTTTAGTGGTTCCTGTTTTACTTTGAAGGTCTGTCTTGTCTCTATTGTGTTCTGCTTTGCTTCCTTCCTCTCGTTACCCTGATTCCCTGCACCTGCCTCTCGTTTGTTCCTCTGTGTATTTAAGTCCTGTCATTTTCCCCTGTTCTCTGTGGGTCCATTCTTGTGAGTAACATGTTTGCAGTCATGCTTGGATTCCCTCTCGTCATCTCCCTGGGTTAAGTTAAGTTTATGTTTTGTATTTGGAACTTTACATTTTGGATTTTGACTTTTTGTGTTTTGTTAATAAACCTTTTTGCTAGTGATGGGTCCATGGCACCTCATGGAATGTTTCGACACATCGCCAAACTGTATTGAAACATTTCGATACTGTGTCACTAAATACTGACACCAGAGGGGTGTACTACGAAGTGAGATTAGAGGGTTAGCGAGGTATGTTGAGTCTAAAACCAGGATTTCCGGTACCACGAAGGTGGCTCTCTTTCAACCTGGCTAGATCACCATGGTAACTTACTCTGCAATCTTAACCTGGTCCGGAGCAGGTTATGTGCAGAGTTTAGGCTCAAATCGGCTCTAAAAAGCGCCGCCCTTTCACTTTCACCCAATCCTGTTGACTTTAGCGCCAGGATTGTGTAATGGAGGGAGAGTATTCAGAGACCGGACTGATCCGCTGGCTTCCCATGACCATATTCTCTATGAATGCTGTAGATTTCCAGCTGAGGGAATACGTTACATTTGTAATCTGCTAGAGCCATATATTGGCAGCGCCACCAAACGCAGCCGTGCGCTCACAGTAGCGCAAACGGTGTGCGTTTCTTTGCGTTTCTTTGCCGCGGGAACCTACATGCATTCAGTTGGTGATGCAGAAAATCTGAGCCAGAATACTGGAATAAAGGTTGTACTTGTTCTTACTAAACTGCTGAATATGTTTGTAGTATTCCCTGGCCATCTGCCCACGCTTCAAATAAAAGAAACGTTTTACTAAATCAGGTAACATAAATTAATAGTCCATTATATTGATAATCAGTGTGACGTGGAATTTCATGTGAAATGTTGTAATATAATTCATAGATTCCCCAGGGTGATAGGGTACCTATTAAAGTGGCCGGTGAGCGTATATTGGTATCACAGATAATATTAAATCTTAAATTAATTTTACATAGATTTAGCAAAAAACTAAAGTGATTTTCATTTATCGTTCATAATGGGACAGTCAGACCTACATAATGTTTAAATCTGCTGCATTAAGTTTAAAGTTTAAGTGCTCTAAAAGAGGGAGGGAGATTAATTAAGGTGCATTAAGTGGTGAAATAAATATAATTTACTGTGGCAAGGGACACTACAGAGGGCCTGGGTGGGGTTTGATCCCCAGATTCTCAGGTAAAAGTCACGCATGCTTGCCAGTCAGCCAAAGGGATATCCCCTTAGCCATGTAGCCAGGATACGTCATCAATCGGAGGTCAGTGACAGGACCTCACACTGTCACATTACAAATTTACACGATCTGCAATTTTTTGCCAGCTCTCCTCTCTGGCTTTATTCGCACCAACAGTATTGCCTTTGGCCGTAAAGATTTCTTTGAAATCCTCATAGCCCTGCATTATTAAAACCTGCTCCTCCTGACTGAAATATACGGACCGCCATCTATCCATTTTATCCGGAAGAGGCGTCAAATGACGCGTCAAACGCCCCCTTTTATGTGAACGCGCACAGAGCAGAAAGCAGAAAGCCGCAGTTAACAAAGATAGTTGATAACCACCGTCGTGGTACCAGTTATCTCTGATCGCGAGTTTCAGGTTTGTTAAGCCAGCTCACCCAAAGAAAGCCTGGCTGTGTCGAACTTGCTTCGTAGTACAGCCCTCTGCTGGACATTAAAAATCCCTACAGGCAACTGAGTTGTCAGACCCAACTGACACCAATATGACCAAGTATGCAATAATAAAATATAAGTCATTGCATTGTATATGGCATCATTGCATATCTGAATTTAAATTTAAAGTATCTTTGATATCTTTAGATACAGATACATGTATCATAACTAGAAAATCGAAGTGACCGTGTTTGTGAATGAAGATGCTTGTGGACTGGATTTCTTTTTTCATAAATTTTTATTCAAAAAAATAAGTTTTTCCAAAGATTTTAACTTTAGTCTATTCAGCTTTTTGGACAACAGTTCTCCAGCTTTGGAAAAGACCCTCTCACAAGGGACAGATGATGCTGGCGTGCAAAGAAACCGCAAGGCAAGCTGGAAGAGGTGCGGATTGCCGATTCTGACGACATGTGACAAAAGATTGGAGATTCTTTTGGCAGTGCATCCCGTCGACAGATGCGTTTCCTTATAAACACAGTTTGGCGCTTCACTGTCAGTTCAATACAGTACCTGTATCGGTCATGTGACTTTCTTAAGGCGAAACGCGTACCGACACATACCAACACAGGTGTTGCTCTCTGAGCTCGACGCATGCGCCGACGCATCGGTGTTGCTGGAACCATCACTACGTTTTGCTTTTAAGATCTCCTGCTCTCTGGTCCTCCTTCAGTCCTCTGCAAACGATGACATAAACTGAACTTGCCTCACCTTAAATCTGGAAAAAAATACCCAACGACTCACTTGCATTTAAATGGTTTTTTTTTTTTTCATTCACAGTAAAATGGAATGAAAAAGGGGGAAAAACCAGAGCTCTTGGAGAAAACCCAAAATGGAAAAAAAGAGTGTCGCGGGGCAAAGACGCTGTAATTAACCTGTAGGACGCTACTGGAAAACAGGTTTCAGAGGACTCACTTGCATTTAAATGTTTTTGTTTTTTTCATTCACGGTAAAATGGAATGAAAAGGGGGAAAAACCAAAGCTGTTGGAGAAAACCCAAAATGGAAAAAAGAGTGTCGCGGGGCAAAGACGCTGTAATTAACCTGTAGGACGCTACTGGAAAACAGGTTTCAGAGGACTCACTTGCATTTAAATGTTTTTTTTTTTTTCATTCACGGTAAAATGGAATGAAAAAGGGGGAAAAACCAAAGCTGTTGGAGAAAACCCAAAATGGAAAAAAGAGTGTCGCGGGGCAAAGACGCTGTAATTAACCTGTAGGACGCTACTGGAAAACAGGTTTCAAGTTCATGTTTTGTACTAGCGGCCAAGTTAAAAGTGTCCTCTGTCCACAGTTGCAAAACAACTTGGTAGGCAAATGTCTACAAATGTCTACAAGTCACAAATGTCTGACAAGACATGGAGTTTATCATTACAAACTGCTCCAGAGTGATTTAACATTAACATATCACCATGTCAGTTCAACCTCGATAGTGTAGCTCCTTGTAGTTAACCACCACATTACTGGAACTGCAACACAAGCAACACCCGCCATCACATGCCAGTTACTTTTTAAATAATGGCCTGCTCTGTTAGCATATGTCTTCAGCTTTGACTGCTCGAGGAAATCGCTGATAGCTTGGGTCAATTCTTCATCATTTTCTATGCTGGTCATAAGAAATCTGGCCCTCAAAAGTTCAATGTTGCCGAACTTTCTGAGCAGGTCATTGAACAGACTCGATTCCACATCTTTTACTCTTTCTATAGGAATATCGAGTTCCTGGACTTGTGGCCACAGGATGAGAAATTTACGGTCAATGAGTTCTGACTGATGACTATGGAGCATCTTCGTATCAGTTTTAGTCAGAATCAAATCAAGCAACTTTGTTAGGATTAACTTTAGAGTAATTTCCTTTAGTTGTTCTTCAGTGTATAACTTACGTCTGCGAGTGTTGATCATAGCTGCTGCTTGTCCTTAAGAAGCTAAACAGTGAAGGAAAGATCACCTGCCTTTGAGCCCACTGATGAGAATTCTACAGCTCTCCTTCAGAATCTGATGACGTCATAAAGGGATGGGAGGGGCCCAGCCTCGAGGGAATCCTGCTCAGACTTGTTTTGGCCGGAAAGTCCCGATTTTTACTCTTCTCTCCCGCCGTCCTCCCGTATTAGTATTTTTCCCGTAAATCTATATTTTAACCTGCGTTAATAATAATCATACCGTTATCGGGCGGAGTAAAAAAAAAAAAAAAAAGACATTCCCAATCTGAGATCGGTCACTTGTCTCGCGATAACTGCCACAGCAGTAGCCCACTACAGGAACTGTAGGTGGTAGATGTCGCGAGATTGGCGTGTGACAGCCGATCTCGCGACATCTACCACTACAGAAAATTGGCGTGTGACAGCCGATGAGTGACAGCGCTCGAAGAAAAGAGGGATTGTTACAGAGAATAGGATGTCGTTAGACAACAGAACTGTTTGTGTTCTTCTCTAATGTAAAATAAACTACACAGGACCAGTCCACAAATACACTCCTTCAAAAACAGTCATAAAGAATTCAGTCTGCAACAAATGAGTACAAGTCATTAAAAGAGTTAAAAAAAAATCACGTGAAATGAGATGAAAAACTGTGAGAGATGAGCAATATGAAATGAAAACAATGTGGAATGAAAATCAAATGTAAATGTAAATACAAGCAATGTTAAATGAACAAAAAAATTTGTGAATCCCTTCAAATAAATACGCTTCACATATATATATATATATATATATATATATATATATATATATACCCCTTTTGTGTTTTCATTTAGGCTTTAATGAATGTTCCCATTATGTCAACGTGGCTTTGTGCACAGCTGCACTACTTCCTGAACTTCAGCCAGCTGCTTTGTTTCCTTTGTGCCATTAACTGACAAACTGATTAATCCAGGTGTGTCTGACCTCACAGCAATGGTCAGACACACCTGGATTGATCAGTTTGTCCAATAATGGCACACGGGAAACAAAAGAGCTGGCTGAAGTTCAGGAAGTAGTGCAGCTGTGATTTTAGCTTTTCTGTAAACCAAAAATGTAAGAGATACTGGAGCTGGGTTGGGATGGTGGGACTGCTCACGGCGGGCGCCAGAAAATTTACCTGCTTCTGATGTCATCAATGATGCCATCTCCGTTGTTGATCTCAGCGAAATGAGAGCTGTGTTTATGATTAATAAAATCCCTTCTACAGGTGAAAAAAAAACTTTTCTAAAAACATGTCGCCAATCGCCCCTCTTCTGCGCTGATCCTGAGGTAGCTGTCCCTTCTATCACCCTGTTTAATCTATTTTATTCCATTCATTCATTCATTCATTTATTCATTTATTCATTCATTCATTCATTCATCTAAACCAAATTTAAGGTGTTCCATTTTGTCTCATTTTTTGTAATAACTAGGGACGGGGCAGAACATGGTTTCTTTCAACCCTTCACTGTGTGTTCCAGGAGGTTTAAGAACATCCAGATACAGTCGAGGCCGTTGATATGAAGTGATAGAGCGGAGGACAGAGCTAACTGATAAGTCTTTGTCTTATCGGTCTATAATTGTCCTGTTAATTATCCTGAATCTTATCTAATGTCATCCCAAACTGAGTCCTGAGATCAAGGTTGATGTAAATGCTATTCTTCATTTTTCTCTTTCACCACAGTTATTTGAGTATTGACACGACAGATGTTTGCACTATAAAGGCCGATCATAAATCATTCATGCTTTTGTTGCAACCAGCTCAGCTGGAACTTCGGTAATTCAGACTGACACGTTTTCTATCGCTCCAGTGCTTTAAAAATCCTAATATGGCACAAATGAGTGAGGGAAGGAATGTTTGACAACTAAAATGTTCCATTTAACAGTTCATGGATTATTCTGGGGTTTGGGTGCTGAGTTTAGAAATGATGGATTACAACTGTTATTGTTATAGCTCCTGGCTTGTTAGCAAGAGTTGCCCGAGACGGCATACTTCCACCAAAATGGAATGAAAAAACTCCCAGGTCCAGAATCAGATCCAGATGGGTATGTTNAGAGTAATTTCCTTTAGTTGTTCTTCAGTGTATAACTTACGTCTGCGAGTGTTGATCATAGCTGCTGCTTGTCCTTAAGAAGCTAACAGTGAAGGAAAGATCACCTGCCTTTGAGCCCACTGATGAGAATTCTACAGCTCTCCTTCAGAATCTGATGACGTCATAAAGGGATGGGAGGGCCCAGCCTCGAGGGATCCTGCTCAGACTTGTTTTGGCCGGAAAGTCCCGATTTTTACTCTTCTCTCCCGCCGTCCTCCCGTATTAGTATTTTTCCCGTAAATCTATATTTTAACCTGCGTTAATAATAATCATACCGTATCGGGCGGAGTAAAAAAAAAAAAAAAAAAGACATTCCCAATCTGAGATCGGTCACTTGTCTCGCGATAACTGCCACAGCAGTAGCCCACTACAGGAACTGTAGGTGGTAGATGTCGCGAGATTGGCGTGTGACAGCCGATCTCGCGACATCTACCACTACAGGAAATTGGCGTGCGACAGCCGATGAGTGACAGCGCTCGAAGAAAAGAAGGATTGTTACAGAGAATAGGATGTCGTTAGACAACAGAACTGTTTGTGTTCTTCTCTCAATGTAAAATAAACTACACAGGACCAGTCCACAAATACACTCCTTCAAAAACAGTCATAAAGAATTCAGTCTGCAACAAATGAGTACAAGTCATTAAAAAGAGTTAAAAAAAAAATCACGTGAAATGAGATGAAAACTGTGAGAGATGAGCAATATGAAATGAAAACAATGTGGAATGAAAATCAAATGTAAATGTAAATACAAGCAATGTTAAATGAACAAAAAAATTTGTGAATCCCTTCAAATAAATACGCTTCACATATATATATATATATATATATATATATATATATATATATATATATATATATATCCCCTTTTGTGTTTTCATTTAGGCTTTAATGAATGTTCACCATTATGTCAACGTGGCTTTGTGCACAGCTGCACTACTTCCTGAACTTCAGCCAGCTGCTTTGTTTTTCCTTTGTGCCATTAACTGACAAACTGATTAATCCAGGTGTGTCTGACCTCACAGCAATGGTCAGACACACCTGGATTCATCAGTTTGTCCAATAATGGCACACGGGAAACAAAAGAGCTGGCTGAAGTTCAGGAAGTAGTGCAGCTGTTGATTTTAGCTTTTCTGTAAAACCAAAAATGTAAGAGATACTGGAGCTGGGTTGGGATGGTGGGGACTGCTCACGGCGGGCGCCAGAAAATTTACCTGCTTTCTGATGTCATCAATGATGCCATCTCCGTTGTTGATCTCAGCGAAATGAGAGCTGTGTTTATGATTAATAAAATCCCTTCTACAGGTGAAAAAAAAAACTTTTCTAAAAACATGTCGCCAATCGCCCCCTTCTTCTGCGCTGATCCTGAGGTAGCTGTCCCTTCTATCACCCCCTGTTTAATCTATTTTATTCCATTCATTCATTCATTCATTTATTCATTTATTCATTCATTCATTCATTCATCTAAACCAAATTTAAGGTGTTCCATTTTGTCTCATTTTTTTGTAATAACTAGGGACGGGGCAGAACATGGTTTCTTTCAACCCTTCACTGTGTGTTCCAGGAGGTTTAAGAACATCCAGATACAGTCGAGGCCGTTGATATGAAGTGATAGAGCGGAGGACAGAGCTAACTGATAAGTCTTTGTCTTATCGGTCTATAATTGTCCTGTTAATTATCCTGAATCTTTCTAATGTCATCCCAAACTGAGTCCTGAGATCAAGGTTGATGTAAATGCTATTCTTCATTTTTCTCTTTCGCCACAGTTATTTGAGTATTGACACGACAGATGTTTGCACTATGAAGGCCGATCATAAATCATTCATGCTTTTGTTGCAACCAGCTCAGCTGGAACTTCGGTAATTCAGACTGACACATTTTCTATCGCTCCAGTACTTTAAAAATCCTAATATGGCACAAATGAGTGAGGGAAGGAATGTTTGACAACTAAAATGTTCCATTTAACAGTTCATGGATTATTCTGGGGTTTGGGTGCTGAGTTTAGAAATGATGGATTACAACTGTTATTGTTATAGCTCCTGGCTTGTTAGCAAGAGTTGCCCGAGACGGCATACTTCCACCAAAATGGAATGAAAAAACTCCCAGGTCCAGAATCAGATCCAGATGGGTATGTTAAGTTAAGCACCCCAAAGTTGGCTCACAGCTCTTTTGAAAATTAGCAAACTCATCCAGAATTAAAAAAAAAAAAAAAAAGAAGAAGAAAAAT
This sequence comes from Hirundichthys speculiger, assembly GCA_018398805.1. Classification (NCBI taxonomy): domain Eukaryota; kingdom Metazoa; phylum Chordata; class Actinopteri; order Beloniformes; family Exocoetidae; genus Hirundichthys; species Hirundichthys speculiger. The sequence goes on from JAGFBZ010000477.1 coordinate 1,670,930, forward strand.
GAGACCGAATGCTGTGAGTTTCCTACGTTTTTAACAGTTCTTTTACCTTTTCCCCAAGCAGCAACCATCCCACTTCTGGACTGAAGCTCATCCAGGAAGTACATTTTTTTTTTTTTTTTTTTTTTTTACAAAACTTTATTCCATAACTGACTTACATTACAGATATGAGAAAAAGAACTCACATTTCCATTTATGAAACCTTTGCTTGCATCTGAAACATAGCAAGCTTGCAGAAAATACAGATATGTGTATAAAACATATTTTCCATTTATATGTATGAAAGTACATTTAAAACTTTTCAAAAGTGTTTTTGCACTTGTAACAAGATAATAAACAGAGATTATTAAAAAAAAGAAAAAGAATTACACAAAATAAAAGTCAACTTAAATAATAAAATAATAAATAATAGTAGGGGTTGATAATTCAGTTAAGGATCTTTAAGCACAGCAACATTACACAGGATTGTAATTTAGAGAGCAAGAGACTTTGACATGGTTTCATATAAATCACATAAAGACTGGTTTACTTCCGATAGTATCTTCAAGGATGACAAATAATTTTTGATTTCATTTTTAAAGCAGACTATGGAGGGTTTGCTGTTTTTCCATTTATTTTTGTGTATATGATATTTCCCCGGGCAGCACGGTGGCTTAGTGGTTAGCACTGTTGCCTCACAGCTAGAAGGTGGGGGGTCCTGGATTGAACCTCGGGGCCTTTCTGTGTGGAGTTTGCATGTTCTCCCCGTGCTTGCGTGGGTTTCCTCCGGGTACTCCGGCTTCCTCCCACAGTCCAAAGACATGCATGTTAGGTTAATTGATAATTCTAAATTGCCCTTAGGACTGAATGAGAGTGTGAGAGGTTGTGTGACCCTGCGATGGACTGGTGACCTGTCCAGGGTGGACCCCTGCCTTTCGCCCGTAGACAGCTGGGATAGACTCCAGCAGATCCCCGTGACACTTCAAGGATGAAACGGGTATAGAAAATGGGTGGATGGATGGATATTTCCCCATAATGAAAATTATGTTCACCATTTTAGATGTATTCTTTGGCAGACCATCCATATAGACCATCACCTGAAACTTATTTAACACAGAACTGTTGATCTCAATATTTAACCAGCTATAAACATCTTTCCAGAAAAGCTGTGTGATCAAACAAGAAAAGAACAAGTGTTCAATCGTTTCATGTTCTGTCATACAAAATACACAGGGATTTGCTTCAAACTTAAACCTTTTCCGTAAGGTTTCAGCAGAAGGATAGATATTGTTTATTATTTTGAAATGAACTTCTTTTACTTTGGGTAAAATTGGCCATTTAAGATAGCTACAATATGTCTTCTTCAACGTCATTTCATTATCTGCTATATTTACTTTTGTTGATTTTTTTAAAATCATGAAATAACTTCTCTTTCAACACAGTACTTTATTGTTACATCTTTTTTCACCAAACTTCACTTGCCCTATTTTTAAATCGGGCAGTTTAACAGACACATTTCAGTGTGTAAGGATATTTTTAATCATGTGTAGTAAGGGGAGTGGAATTGCTCGACAAATTCGATTAAATTCTCTATATGAACATTTTAAACTAAACTTTTCTACAAATGAATTCAGTTGCAATGGATTGCCATTTATATCCATTAAGTCAATAACATATAGAACTTTTTTTTATCATACCATTCTTGTTTAAATAAGGTCTTCCTGTTAATAGTGATGGTTCTATTATTCCATAAGGTAGAGCTGTGGGGTGTGAAGTTGTGAGTGAATATCATTTTCCAGTACAGCAGTATTTGTCTATGGAAGTCAGACAATTTGATTGGCAGTTTAGTTATATCAAAGTCACATCTCAGCAAAAATTCTAATCCTCCAACATTTTGGAAGAGACATTTTGGTATATGGAACCAAATAGAATTGGATTTTGCCAAATACGCTTTAATCCAGTTCAACTTGAATACACCAATCATGGATTCAAATTCAGCAGCTTTCAATCCACCATTTTTATATTCTTTAGTCATCACAGATTTTTTGAGGTAGTGGGTCTTATTTTTCCAAATGAAATTAAAAATGATGGAGTTTACCTTTTTAATCATTTGAGGAGGAACATAAAGGGCTTGACAAGGATACACTCGTTTTGATATGCCTTCGGCTTTTGTCAATAAGATTCTGCCAAGAATAGACAGATCTCTCATAAGCCAAAAGTTAAGAGATTTTTTCATATCATCTATTTTTCCTTCTATGTTTAGTAGTTGTCTTTTATTACTATCTTTAGATATTATTAAACCTAAATATTTTACTTCAGTTTTAACAGGAATGGAGCTTATATATGGCTCAGCACAAGGATGAAGAGGTAATATTTCACATTTTTTCAAGTTTAAGCACAGACCTGAAGCTCTAGAGAAAACTGATATTATATCTAAAGCTTTCTCAATTTTGGATTTATCATTTAAAAAAATTACTGTGTCATCCACGAATTGACTTATTCGATATTCATAATCAAAAATGGTAATTCCTTTAATTTGAGGGTGATTTACAATCAGATAAGCTAGCATTTGTGTACATAAAATAAACAATTTTGGTGAAATAGGACAACCCTGTCTGATTCCACGTAAGATCTTACTCTTGGGTGTCATTCCAGGGTTGAGAGAGATGTAACTATAAATATCATTATAAAACATTTTTATGACTTTGCAGAACCCTTCTCCAAATCCAAGTTTTTTGAGCACCGTAAACATAAACTCATGTTCTACAGTGTCAAAAGCTTTGAAAAAATCAATGAATAACACAAAACTTTCTGATTGAATATACGGTTGGTAATCAATCATATCCAGAATCAATCGAATATGATTGTGAATATATCTTCCCTTTATGAAGGCTGATTGATATCCCTCTACAAGTTTTCCAAGTATTTGTTTTAGGCGATTCGCATAAACTAAAGCAAGTAGTTTATAATCATTACATAGTAGGGTTATTGGTCTCCAGTTGTCTAGCATCAACGAATCTTTTTTTGGTTTAGGTAACAAAGTTATCAAACCTGTTTTCATGGTGGAGGAACAAACAACCTTTTTTAATACATTCTAGAAAAGCTTTCATACAGCTAATTTTAGCTCTGTCTTTGTTTTTAACGATGTCCAAAGAAACTATGCTGAACTCTTTTTCACCCTTGCTACTGATCCATCTAGCTCTTGAACGAATACAAGCTCCATTTGCTTTGCTGTGTAAATGTCATCTAACTGGGACTGTAGTAACTTTATTTCGGTTTTGTCTTCTAAGGATATTTGAGAATTGTTTGTTAAAGAGTTGATTTTATCAATTAAATCCTTTTTTTTCGCTTTTGTTTCTTTATGTTTTAAGTGACAGTTTTTTTTCTGCTCCTCTGTCCATTAGTTGTCATTGCTCATTCGTTTGGCCTCAAATTTAAACCATTCCTTGCTTATTTATTAGTTATCATTTCTCATGTCTTAATTTTTGCTTTGCAACATCTCTCAAAATAAGAGACTTCACCTGATCACAGAAACCAACAACATTTTGCAATAAATTATTATTAAACTTCCAAATATTTGGAGAATTCTGATGTTGCTTGGATGTTACTAAGTTTAGACTTATCATGCAGTGGTCTCTGAGTGGAGAAGGTGAAATGTCACAATTTGAAATATCGTTGCATAGCTCGCTTGAAATCAGCCAGTAATCTAGTCTAGAGCACTGACCGTTTCCTGCAGAGTTATACCAAGTAAACTGAACAGATGTTGGATTTAACATTCTCCAATAATCAGTTATGCATGTTGTTGTACATAAATTCAGTATGGTGTCATCGTATACAGGTTGAGAATACCTGTGAGGTATTCTATCTAGCCAAGAGTCTGGGGCTATATTATGGTCTCCTCCCAATATCACTTTGTCTGAACAATATGTTGTTTTCCATTCATTTATAAGTTGACTTAATTTGGCATAAAGATTTATATTAGCTGCTTTGTTGTTATAGCCATAAATGCATATTAAGATATAACGTTTATCATTTATCTCCACTTACCACCAGTGTCCTTCAGGATCCCATTTCCCATCAATTATACTGCCTGGAAATCTGTTAAATAATATCATGACTCCTGCTGAGTGTGACGTTCCATGAGCAAAAAAGGCATAATCCCCCCATTGAAGTTTCCAAAATTTTTCATCAATCATAACTGAGTGAGTCTCCTGTAAAAAAACACATTGTGATTTTTGATCCTTACAAAACAGAAAAATGGCTTTACGCTTAGTACTATTTTTCAACCCCCTACATTTAATGACATAAAAGAAATAATGATTGTTTCAAGACGCGCTTAAACTTCGCTTTTTCCGTGCAGGAATGAACATGTTGTCCTTAATAACATCCTATCACAAACCACAAGAAAAAACATACCAACTTTAAATTCAAGTCTTTAAACCTTCTTTTTAACTTTTCATTTTAACTTCCACCTGGTAAGATTTGTCTTAACAATACCTGAGAGTTATAACTAAACATAAAATATCATACCATGTTTCTGAATTTCTGTCTTGCAGAAGCAACTATATGTTTTACTAAAGTGTCTGAGCATTTGCTTATTATAGCAGTTTTTATGGGTCAACTCTGTGTCCATCCATGAGTGCATACCCTTCTTCCCGTTTCTTCTGGCTTCTTGCACCTTGGGCCACAGCTTTGCACGAGCCTCACGATCTTCCTTTGAGAAGTCTTCCTTGAACTGAATGTTCATTTCCTTGCAGACTCTGGCCTCTCTTGATTTCTTCCATATTTCGTCACGAACAGTTCGCAGGGCAAATTGGATGATAATCGGTCTGGGCATCTTGTTGGTAGCTGCGTCGTTCCTCTTTCCCAGGCGGTGCACTGTGTCTACTGAGTCGCGGAGCTTCTCCACTGACAGCGGGATCACACGCGTCAAGATGCCAATCACCGTCTCTCTTGTGTTCTTCTTTTCTTTTTCGGGAAGGCCCATCAATCTGAGATCCCACCTTCTCTTATATCGTGTTTGTTTCAGACACATCTGCTTCAATGAGACATTTCTTCCTTATTTTCTCTCACAGCTTGTGTGTTTGCTTCCATCCGACTTTCAAAGATTTTCAGCCTGTCGTCCTGCTCATCAAATCTCTTTATCAGAGCTTGAATTGCATTAAAGATGGTTTCATTTGTAATCTCACCCTGCTGGTTGTCTTTAGCCTTTGATCTCAGCTTCTTGGGATTTGGGCTGGGCAGAGGTGTATGATCATGAGGCACTTTCCGGTTTTCTTCTTCCATGTCGTATATTTCTTGTAGCACCTCATCATCAAATGCCTCTTGCAGGGCTATCCTGTCGTAGTCATGGTCCGTTAGCATTTGAGTTTTAGCCGCTTTGCTAGTGTTAGCCATCTCGTTCACGTTGAAAAAACTTAGAGCAAAAAGTGGTCTGTCTCGGGAAAAAAACAAAGCTCCGTGGGGCTCAGTAGTTACTTGTGTTTTTTTTTCTGTGTAGCTGGTTAGGGTTAGGGTTACCTGTCTCTGGTAACCCTAACCCTAACCCTTAATAAACTGAAGGTCAGCTTATTAAGAACGGTATCAAAACTTATTTGCAGAGCCTGCAGAAAGTGCAACCGCTCACTTCGCCATTTTCCCAGAAGTCCAGAAAGTACATTTTATTGCAGTTCCTCTACTGACCACAAGGTCCTGCCTCACCTTAAATCTGGAAAAAAATACCCAACGACTCACTTGAATTTAAATGTTTTTTTGTTTTTTTTTCATTCACGGTAAAATGGAATGGAAAAACCAGAGCTCTTGGAGAAAACCCAAAATGGAAAAGAGTGTCACGGGGCAAAGGCGCTGTAATCAACGTGTAGGACGCTACTGGAAAACAGGTTTCACAGGACTCACTTGCATTTAAATGTTTTTTTTTTTCATTCACGGTAAAATGGAATGAAAAAGGGGGGAAAAACCAAAGCTTTTGGAGAAAACCCAAAATGGAAAAAAGAGTGTCGCGGGGCAAAGACGCTGTAATTAACCTGTAGGACTACTGGAAAACAGGTTTCAAGTTCATGTTTTGTACTAGCGGCCAAGTTAAAAGTGTCCTCTGTCCACGGTTGCAAAACAACTTGGTAGGCAAATGTCTACAAATGTCTACAAGTCGCAAATATCTGACAAGACATGGAGTTTATCATTAAAAACTGCTCCAGAGTGATTTAACATTAACATATCACCATGTCAGTTCAACCTCGATGGTGTAGCTCCTTGTAGTTAACCACCACATTACTGGAACTGCAACACAAGCAACACCCGCCATCACATGCCAGTTACTTTTTAAATAATGGCCTGCTCTGTTAGCATATGTCTTCAGCTTTGACTGCTTGAGGAAATCGCTGATAGCTTGGGTCAATTCTTCATCATTTTCTATGCTGGTCATAAGAAATCTGGCCCTTAAAAGTTCAATGTTGCCGAACTTTCTGAGCAGGTCATTGAACAGACTCGATTCCACATCTTTTACTCTTTCTATAGGAATATCGAGTTCCTGGACTTGTGGCCACAGGAAGAGAAATTTACGGTCAATGATTTCTGACTGATGGCTCTGGAGCATCTTCGTATCAGTTTTAGTCAGAATCAAATCAAGCAATTTTGTTAGGATTAACTTTAAAGTAATTTCCTTTAGTTGTTCTTCAGTGTATAACTTACGTCTGCGAGCGTTGATCATAGCTGCTGCTTGTCCTTAAGAAGCTAAACAGTGAAGGAAAGATCACCTGCCTTTGAGCCAACTGATGAGAATTCTACAGCTCTCCTTCAGAATCTGATGATGTCATAAAGGGATGGGCGGGGCCCAGCCTTGAGGGAATCCTGCTCAGACCTGTTTTGGCCGGGAAAGTCCCGATTTTTACTCTTCTCTCCCGCCGTCCTCCCGTGTTAGTATTTTTCCCGTAAATCTCCCGTATTTTAACCTGCGTTAATAAAAAAAATAATAATAAAAATACAGCATCGGGCGGAGTAAAAAAAAAAAAAGACAATCCCATTTATTTGAAGGGATTCACAGATTTTTTGTTCCTTTAACATTGCTTGTTCATCTGGTCTTCAAACTCCACAGAAGGCAATCTGATGGGACCCGATGGCATCTGCAGGAAGCCGTCCTCCCACCCGACATCACCCCGGTTCCAGACGCTCCAGGACACCCTCAGATGTTTTCCTTGTTTATAATACATGTTATACATGTTTATTATTATGAAATATTTCCCATTATTATGAAATATATGTGTATTATTATGAAATATTTCCCATTATTATGAAATAATGTAATTATTATGAAATATATTTGTATTATTATTTAATCTTAGTTTAATGCATAATAGTTTCTTTCAGAATGGCTTTTTTATTTAAGAATGAGTTTTTACATAATGGCTTTGCTTTTCATTAGAATGAGTTTTTACATAATAATGACATTTTGCCACTGGGCGGGACCAGTGGTTGACCTGCACGCTCATTGGCTGATCCTTCTCCATTCTACGCTCTGACATCGACTAGTTGGTGGGACTCGCATCGAGCCTGTTGGCTACCTCTCGGAGTAAGTCAGAAAAAGATCTTTCTCCTGTCGCCATGCCGTCAAAATCAAGTTTTCCCTACATTTCGCGCTACGTTTCTTAGTCGATGTCAACTTTTAACCATAAATTGAGGTGCATTCTGCCACCTACTGGCCTGGAGTATATACATTACACCTCTCGCCCACTATTGATATTCACTGTTCTGTTGCTTATGGCTGAATGAAAGAGCAGCCAATCACATAAATGGCTCCGCCCTCTCTGCTGTGATTGACACACAAATCATTCTTATGAAAAACGAAACCATTATCAAAATAATGGAAAATATTTCATAATAATAAACGCTTGTATTTCATAATAATAGACTCATTTATTCATTGAATTATGACCCAAACGGGGCTCCATATAGTTCAGCCTGTTGGTGAAGGGAATATGTGGTGATACATTTCAGCACAAGGGAGCAGCATTGCATTGATCACTGAGCTGAGGAAGCTGGTCACCAGTGGTTCAACATCATGTGGGCCAAGTGGTGGAAGAGGAAAGGAAGGACAAACTCATGACCAGTGGCTGCAGAATCAGCCAGATAGGACAGAGTTCAGACAGCAGCCATGCACACAAGAGACCAGACCACTGTGTGAAACTGCTGTGTGCACTCTCTCCATGCACAGACCCAACGTCCACCTGCCCAAGGCTTTCTTCCTGGCCTCCACTGTAAAAGGATGTACAATCCTTTTACGTCCAATCTCACAGCTTTGCTCTTGAAGCTGTTTCCTGCTCGTTTGAATCCGTCTGACCAGAGACAGATTGGTGCATTGACCAGGTCTTGGCTTCCTGTAGCCGCTGCAACTCTGAACGTCCCGTCAATCTGTTAATCCAAACACTCGAGGACGTCATAGGAATTCGCTCGCCTCCATGTGTTGCTCGGCGTCATATTTCCTCAACGCCGAGCACAGGGACATGAGCGCCTGCCCAGAGATCTGCAACTTGGATGCAGCACTCTGTGACAGTGTTTTATGAGTCAAACTGTAGACGAACCAACAGACGACAAAGTCAGTAAACTCAATGAAGCCATTTTGTTTTATTTTAATGTACTTTTTAATGCTTAATGTTTTATGTAACGCTTCTAATGTTTTATATAAAGCACCTTGAATTGTCTTGTACACGAAATGTGCCATACAGATAAACTGTCATGGCCTGGGTCCTGCGTCTCTCCCTGTCTTTAGTGGTTCCTGTTTTACTTTGAAGGTCTGTCTTGTCTCTATTGTGTTCTGCTTTGCTTCCTTCCCCTCGTTACCCTGATTCCCTGCACCTGCCTCTCGTTTGTTCCTCTGTGTATTTAAGTCCTGTCATTTTCCTCTGTTCTCTGTGGGTCCATTCTCGTAAGTAACATGTTTGCAGTCATGCTCGGATTCCCTCTCGTCATCTCCCTGGGTTAAGTTAAGTTTATGTTTTGGAACTTTACATTTTGGATTTTGACTTTTTGTGTTTTGTTAATAAACCTTTTTGCTAGTGATGGGTCCATGGCGCCTCATGGAACGTTTCGACACATTGCCAAACTGTATTGAAACATGTCGATACTGTGTCACTGAATACTGACACCTGCTGGACATTAAAAATCCCTACAGGCAACTGAGTTGTCAGACCCAACTGACACCAATATGACCAAGTACGCAATAATAAAATATAAGTCATTGCATTGTATATGGCATCATTGCATATCTGAATTTAAATTTAAAGTATCTTTGATATCTTTAGATACAGATACATGTATCATAACTAGAAAATCGAAGTGACCGTGTTTGTGAATGAAGATGCTTGTGGACTGGATTTCTTTTTTCATAAATTTTTATTAAAAAAAAACAAGTTTTTCCAAAGATTTTAACTTTAGTCTATTCAGCTTTTTGGACAACAGTTCTCCAGCTTTGGAAAAGACCCTCTCACAAGGGACAGATGATGCTGGTGTGCAAAGAAACCGCAAGGCAAGCTGGAAGAGGTGCGGATTGCTGATTCTGACGACATGTGACAAAAGATTGGAGATTCTTTTGGCAGTGCATCCCGTCGACAGATGCGTTTCCTTATAAACACAGTTTGGCGCGTCGCTGTCAGTTCAATACAGTACCTGTATCGGTCATGTGACTTTCTTAAGGCGAAACGCGTACCGACACTTACCAACACAGGTGTTGCTCTCTGGTCCTCCTTCAGTCCTCTGCAAACCATGACATAAACTGAACTTGCCTCACCTTAAATCTGGAAAAAAATACCCAACAACTCACTTGCATTTAAATGTTTTTTTTTTTTTTCATTCACGGTAAAATAGAATGAAAAAGGGTGGAAAAACCAGAGCTGTTGGAGAAAACCCAAAATGGAAAAAAGAGTGTCGCGGGGCAAAGACGCTGTAATCAACGTGTAGGACGCTACTGGAAAACAGGTTTCAGAGGACTCACTTGTATTTAAATGTTTTTTTTTTTTCATTCACGGTAAAATGGAATGAAAAAGGGGGGAAAAACCAGAGCTGTTGGAGAAAACCCAAAATGGAAAAAAGAGTGTCGTGGGGCAAAGACGCTGTAATTAACCTGTAGGACGCTACTGGAAAACAGGTTTCAAGTTCATGTTTTGTACTAGCGGCCAAGTTAAAAGTGTCCTCTGTCCACAGTTGCAAAACAACTTGGTAGGCAAATGTCTACAAGTCGCAAATGTCCTTAACATTAATATATGGTGGTCAGATTAACGTCGATAGATTAGTTCCATGTAGTTAACCACCACGTTACTGGAACTGCAACACAAGCAACACCCGCCATCACATGCCAGTTAGTTTTTAAATAATGGCCTGCTCTGTTAGCATATGTCTTCAGCTTTGACTGCTTGAGGAAATCGCTGATAGCTTGGGTCAATTCTTCATCCTTTTGTATGATGGTTGTAAGAAATCTGGCCTTTAAAAGTTCAATGTTGCCGAACTTTCTGAGCAGGTCTTCGAACAGACTCGATTCCACATCTTTTAATTTTTCTATAGGAATATCGAGTTCCCGGACTTGTGGCCACAGGAATCCAAATTTACGGTCAATGATTTCTGACTGATAGCTCTCGAGCATCTTTGTATCAGTTTTAGTCAGAATCAAATCAAGCACCTTTGTTAGCATTAACTTTAGAGTAATTTTCCTTAGTTGTAGTTCAGTGTGTGACTCACCTTCGCGAGCGTTGATCATAGCTGCTACTTGTCCTTAAGAAGCTAAACAGTGAAGGAAAGATCACCTGCCTTTGAGCCCACTGATGAGAATTCTACAGCTCTCCTTCAGAATCTGATGACGTCATAAAGGGACGGAAGGGGCCCAGCCTCGAGGGAATCCTGCTCAGACCTGTTTTGGCCAGGAAAGTCCCGATATTTACTCTTCTCTCCCGCCGTCCATTAGTATTTTTCCCGTAAATCTATATTTTAACCTGCGTTGATAATAATCATACCGTATCGGGCGGAGTAAAAAAAAAAAAAAGACATTCCCAATCTGAGATCTGTCACTTGTCTCGCGATAACTGCCACGGCAGTAGCCTACTACAGGAACTGTAGGTGGTAGATGTCGCGAGATTGGCGTGTGACAGCCGATCTCGCGACATCTACCACTACAGGAAATGGCGTGCGACAGCCGATGAGTGACAGCGCTCGAAGAAATAAAGGATTGTTACAGAGAATAGGATGTCGTTAGACAACAGAACTGTTTGTGTTCTTCTCTCATGTAAAATAAACAACACTGGACCTGTCCACAAATACACTCCTTAAAAAACAGTCATAAAGAATTCAGTCAGCAACAAATGAGTACAACAAGTCATTAAAAGAGTAAAAAAAAAATCACGTGAAATGAGATGAAAAACTGTGAGAGATGAGCAAATATGAAATGAAAACAATGTGGAATGAAAATCAAATGTAAATGTAAATACAAGCAATGTTAAATGAACAAAAAATTTGTGAATCCCTTCAAATAAATACGCTTCACATATATATATATATATATATATATATATATATATATATATATATACCCCTCTTGTGTTTTCATTTAGGCTTTAATGAATGTTCCCATTATGTCAACGTGGCTTTGTGCACAGCTGCACTACTTCCTGAACTTCAGCCAGCTGCTTTGTTTCCTTTGTGCCATTAACTGACAAATTGATTAATCCAGGTGTGTCTGACCCTCACAGCAATGGTCAGACACACCTGGATTGATCAGTTTGTCCAATAATGGCACACGGGAAACAAAACAGCTGGCTGAAGTTCAGGAAGTAGTGCAGCTGTGATTTTAGCTTTTCTGTAAACCAAAAATGTAAGAGATACTGGAGCTGGGTTGGGATGGTGGGACTGCTCACGGCGGGCGCCAGAAAATTTACCTTATTTTAAATCCAAAACTTGACAGGTATGATTCTGCTTCTGATGTCATCAATGATGCCATCTCCGTTGTTGATCTCAGCGAAATGAGAGCTGTGTTTATGATTAATAAAATCCCTTCTACAGGTGAAAAAAAAACTTTTCTTTTCTAAAAACATGTCGCCAATCGCCCCTCTTCTGCGCTGATCCTGAGGTAGCCTTCCCTTCTATCACCCTTTATCAACCTGACCTAACCAATCCTGAGTAACCATTCTAACCTTTTTTATTCCATCCATTCATCCATTCATTCATTCATTCATCTAAACCAAATTTAAGGTGTCCCATTTTGTCTAATTTTTTGTAATAACTAGGGACGGGGCAGAACATGGTTTCTTTCAACCCTTCACTGTGTGTTCCAGGAGGTTTAAGAACATCCAGATACAGTCGAGGCCGTTGATATGAAGTGATAGAGCGGAGGACAGAGCTAACTGATAAGTCTTTGTCTTATCGGTCTATAATTGTCCTGTTAATTATCCTGAATCTTATCTAATGTCATCCTAAACTGAGTCCTGAGATCAAGGTTGATGTAAATGCTATTCTTCATTTTTCTCCTTCACCACAGTTATTTGAGTATTGACACGACAGATGTTTGCACTATAAAGGCCGATCATAAATCATTCATGCTCCAGTTTTCCGCTTTTGTTGCAACCAGCTCAGCTGGAACTTCGGAAATTCAGACTGGCACGTTTTCTATCGCTCCAGTACTTTAAAAATCCTAATATGGCACAAATGAGTGAGGGAAGGAATGTTTGACAACTAAAATGTTCCATTTAACAGTTCATGGATTATTCTGGGGTTTGGGTGCTGAGTTTAGAAATGATGGATTACAACTGTTATTGTTATAGCTACTGGCTTGTTAGCAAGAGTTGCCCGAGACGGCATACTTCCACCAAAATGGAATGAAAAAACTCCCAGGTCCAGAATCAGATCCAGATGGGTATGTTAAGTTAAGCACCCCAAAGTTGGCCCACAGCTCTTTTGAAAATTAGCAAACTCATCCAGAATTAAAGAAAAAGAAGAAAAATGAGACCGAATGCTGTGAGTTTCCTACGTTTTTAACAGTTCTTTTACCTTTTCCCCAAGCAGCAACCATCCCACTTCTGGACTGAAGCTCATCCAGGAATTACATTTTATTGCAGTTCCTCTACTGACCACAAGGTGCTGCAAAACAGAGCACTCCATGACTCCATGACTTTTTTTTTGTACTACTTCAGATAAATTTATATCAAGCTATAAAGCTGACCGATCAGATTGTGGGGCATCATTTGACACCGCTTGATGGACAGCTAGCTAGCCATGGCACTTTCATGGCTATGACAACTAGCCATTGCTGTTATGGTTTTAGCTGCTTAGCATTATATTGACTTCTGAGCTGTGAATAAAAACCTTACAGATCATGTGCTTATTTTAAAGATAATGTGTTTTCTCGTGTTTGTGTTAATTGTATGAACAGACCACCGGCACTGGTTGTTGTAGGTCTGGGGGGATCTGAGGGTGAAGTTTAGCTTAGCTTAGCTGTGCTAATGGCAACAGTCATTCCATGCCTTCAACGAAACAACATTAATTGTTAGTAGACTAGTGCAGCGCTATCTGATCCGATGCGTGGGTTCTCCGTCTTCTAAAGGACCCAGAGAATCATTTCAAGACTCGTCCAACCAGAATTACGCTATAACTTTGAATCAGTCATTGTGACCGATCCATCTGCGTGGAGCTCCACCGTGGGGCCCTCTAGCTCCACGGAGCTCCACAGCTGGCCTCAGCCTCTGTCTCAGCTTCTGCGGCGGGCGCTGATGTGACCCAAAGGCCCAAAGAAAATGGAGGTTCGGGCCATTTGTCATATACATGTGCCAGTTCAGGCAGCAACACTCACTCTGAGGTTCATCTGCTGAGGCCAGAAAACTGCACATGTGGCCTACATTCGGTCCAAAAGTTCTTTGCTATCTGGGTTAGTCGCCAGTAGGATCTGTTGCCCGCCAGCTGTCCCTCCTTGTTGCTTCGGCTTGTGTTTATTGGTCAAAGATTGCAGATGGATTGCCGACACAGTGAAAGTGCGCAGTCTGCTTTATGATTAACCATAAAGCTGCTATAAAAACTCGAGGGAGACTCGAGGTGGACTTACCGAAGAGGGACAGGATGGTAAGGGTAAGTTCTGTTCAGTGTTTCATTTTTCCTTCAGCCAATCAGACTGAATCATGTGCTGAATAAAATCGGCTGTGGTGAAATTTATAACAAGTTGTCTAAAGTGGAAAAAGTGCAGATTAAAACTTTTCCTTCATTAATCCAGAGGTGATCACAACTGTTGTGTCTTTTACAGTTAAAGTTAGTTATGCTTAAATGTGTGTTCTTCGATATAATTTCTGATTGACCTGATGATCAAATGGGTTTTTGGCATATGATTGCCCGGACTGTGAGTCTGGAGTTTTTTAGGGTTGATGTCCTTCTCCTTTAAGCAGAGTGTAACAACATTTTACTGAAGGTGAAATAAGAAATTTTGCTGTGAAAAATAGTAGCAGGTTACAAACTGAACTTGTTTTGACTTTGACAACTCGCGTTTCACCCCCAGATGAAGCTGCCGGTGCTGCTGCTGTCAGCTCTGCTGGCTTTGTCCTCGTTGTCCTCGGCCAGCCTGCAGGACATCGTGCAGAAGAGCGTCCAGCACAGAAAAGGTTAAAAAACAGTTACAGATAATTAACTTTCATTCTTCTTTGTGCTTTATGAAATCAATTCAGTTGAACGTTCTTGTTTATCTTTTTTTTTTTTAACAGTTTCCTTACTGACCAACGAGCTGGAGGAGCGGATCCCTGAACCGACCGGTAACAAAGTCGTGTCGGGTCCCCAGACTCCTGCTGAGCTGGAGCAGCAGGAGGATCTGCCGTCCTCCTTCCTCTTCGGTGACAACGTGAACCTGGAGTGGCTGACCTGGTCCGGCTCCCTGCCCAACGGAGCCGTGTCCATCTACAACGGCTACACGGAGCGCACCGACTACGTCTGCAAGTACAAGTGCGAGGCCGGCTTTTACAACCCGAGCCTGGGCCCTTACTGCCGCTACCCTTATGGAGATCGCGAGTATTACGCACCTGAGTTCGAGATCCTGGCCAACAAGGACAACTTTGAGTTCCTGGAGTGGAAGGAAGGTTCCTACGGTTCGGTGCCACAGCATTCACTCAGAACCTGCGCTGGTGTTGGCATCTACGTTGGGAAGAACAAGTACGGTCTCGGGAAGGTGGTTCCTCAGTTTGAGGCCTTTTTCCTGCCCTGGGAAGGCGATGAGTACTGGTATAAAAAAACCAGGTCCTGACCGTCAACAGGGATGCCTACACCCAGCACATCAGCGACGTCAAGTACGGCATCGACGACGTCGCCATCTTCCAGTACCCTCCTGAGACCATGCGCATCTCCGGAATCACCAACAATGAGTGCCAGGCCGTGGTGAAGACGGTCACCATCTCCAAGACCTCAGAAGTGGAGACCACCTGGAACATCGGCCGGGCCACCATGCTGGGCATCACGGGCAGCATCACAGCCAAGATCCCGTTCGTCGGCTCCGGGGGCATCGAGCTAACCGGAGAGAAAACGCTTCAGTTCTCCAGGGGAACCACGGTGGTGGAGTCGCTCAGCCACTCCGTCTCCGTGGAGCTCACCATCCCACCGAACCACTCCTGCAGAGTCCGCATGGAGGGACGCAAGATCAAAGCCGACATCCCCTACACGGCTCGCCTCAGCAGGACGTACCGCGACGGCGAGACTCAGTGGACGACCATCACCGGGACGTATGACGGAGTGCAGATCGGAGAAGTTCGAGCCGTGGTGGACCGCTGCGAACCTGTGGCTGATGCCAAACCTTGCCCTTAAAGAGGCTGATGTCTGTAAAAACTTTTGACTGTCAGATTAAATGAAATGTCACAATAAAAGATTCCACGCACATTTGTGTGGCAAACTGGAAAAGAGCTGTTGTGGCCTTTGAATGTTGAAACTTTTTGTTAAATTTACTAATTATTATTAGATACATAACTATAATATTAGCTATATTTACTGAATATTTTACTTATTTACTCTTATAATTTCTTATCATTTTAGACTTCACTGGGAAATCTTCCTTTTTTTCTGCTCTTTATGCTATTGGTGAGTTTGAGATATGTACTCTTACACTGGAAACCCATCTACCTGTGGATAGATTATACTTTTTTAGAAAATATTTTCTACTTTTACCACTGAACATTAAGCATGCATTTATAATGTGTGTGATAAAAAATCGACTGCCCGATATAATATCGATTTTTCAGCTCCTAATATCGATTTTTAGGAAAATTCATTCATTCACTTAAATGTGCAAAAACACTTATAATAAACAATAAATAGGTTGCTTTGAAGCAAATAGTTTTGACTCAATTTGTCCTCTGAATGATCAAAATCATCTGATGAACATATACAGCAACTTGATTTTTCATCTCTACTTTTAATTTAGATATTAACTGGGTAGAATATCGCAATATATTGCGATATCGTGATAATATCGCATTGTGACCCAAGTATCACGATACATATCGTATTCCGAGGTCCTTGCCAATACTCACTCCTTTTTATGACACAGATTTTACTGTTTTATTTGTTACAACCACATGTTATTTATCAAAGTCTTACCTTTCCACTGCACATACAGTATATCTTCTGGAACAGAGTTTGGCAAAAAAGTGTTAAGATTTCTTAATTTAACTACAGGCTGAGAAGTTTAAATACTATAAGACCTGGTCTTACATTAATCCTGGTCTTCAAGGATCACCGCCCTGCATATTTTAGACCAGTGGCACGCAAACTGTGGTACACGTACCACTGGTGGGACGCGGGGAACGCCACGACTTTCCACATTTTTTCCACATTTTCACTTTTTTTTTTTTTTTTTTAAATCTGAAACATACAATGCATTATAAATACAACGTTTTAAATGAATATAAGTGAAATATTAAATGAAATATTAGTTACATATTCAGTTGCAGTGCAGATGTAACAACTTTTGAGTGTTATTTTGCTCTGTATGAGAGTATGAGTATGTGAGAATTGTTGGACAGAGTTGTAAATGTCTGATTCAGTAAAGTAACAATTCAGGTAATAAATAACCACAATAAAGAATAAACATCTCTCCTGTGTGTTTAAAGCTAATTGAGAAGGCATATATGGCTATATTTTAAAATTGGTCATCATGGTGGTACTCAGAGAGCTGAACAGTTTCTCAGGTGGTACGCAGGATTAAAAGGTTTGAGAACCACTGATCTAGACGTTCCCCTGCTCCAGTACGCCTGGCTCTACGTAAGGGGTCATTGACACACTTGTGGAGACCATTGATGCGGTGATCCTCCCTGGTCACGCTTTTCTGCAGCCACCTTTAATTGCTACTTGTTTCTGGGGCCTTTCCTCCCTCGGTTTTGTCTTCAGTAACTGAGAAACATGCCCTACTGGGCTGGCCATTCAAGACTGCTCCATTTCTTTGCCCTCAAAAAGTCTTGAATTGCTGTGAAGCACTGTCCTCAGTTAGGTTTTGGAGCATTTGTCTGGATGTGACTAGAGGTTGCAGCCCTATGAGCCTCAGAGTTCACCTGCTTCTGTCAGCACTTTTATCATCAATAAACAAAAAAAAAAGAAATAAAATAAAGTGATACATGTGCATACCATAACATCACCTCCACCATGCTTTGGATCATGAGACCTTTCTTTTCCTATCATTCTAATACTAATTTTCTTTGCCTTCTTCTGCACAAAAATATCAGATTACATGACATGGGAAGGCTTCTTCAGATGTTTTTTGGCAAAGCAGCGATTTCTGTGCATCACATAATTGGTGCAGTTTATGTAAAAGCTAGCACCGCCACTTTTAACACTGTTTTTTGTGTAAAACAAAATAGATACAAAAAATTATTTAATCGTGTTGGGGTTTGATGTTCAGATGTGTGTTGAATACAAGGCCAAGAAGAAGGAAAGACAAAAGCACTCGTCTTAGAGAAGCGCTTTGGTGCTTGATCAGTATGGAACTGCTACCAGTTTAGTTTTTGGGACCCAAATGAACTGATCTGTGGTCTCTGCACCTTCCTTTTGTATTGCATGATCCAGGTCCTGCTCAAGGTTTCTTCATCTTAAATTGACTTTTTTCTTGCCACTGTTTGGCTTAAAGGTTTTTTCTCCCTCTGTGGGAGTTTTTTACTTGCCATTATCCTTGATTTGGATTTAATATTATAATTTTAGTTAATATTTGCTTGGGGGGGTCATGATCTGGGTCTCTGTAAAGAGCCTAGAGACAATTGACGTTGTAACAGACGTTATACAAATAAAATTGAATTGAGCTGAATTGAATTGAGTTCAGTCTGGTCATGTTGGGTACTGAGAAATAGCCTCTTTTCTCAGCCGTATCTTACGTCTTCCCACTACAACAACCTTTTACAATGAATCTCTGTGCCAGGCAGAGGGGACGAGGGAGGTCTGGGCCTCTTTGCTTTGGCTGCTCCTCCAATGACCCAAATCCAGATAAGAAGAAGTCAATGGATGGATAGATGGTGTTAACTTTGATTACTTAATTATTCCCTTTGGTACTGCGAGTTGGACATAGGACATTTATGTTTGTTGCTCTGAATCGCACGAATCAGCACTGGCACAGCTGAATGTCGACGTGCGATTTCAATGTACGTGACCTTGAGGCAGCTTTCTGTCTCACAGGGGCCTCATTCAGAGCAAATGAATCAATTGATAATAAGTGCCTGTCTCAAGGACGCTCAAAGATGGCCATGACATCAGCGATTTTCAATGATAGGACAATGAAGAGGACTGTTGAACTCTTTCTCCCCTGGTTTAATTCTGCCAGCTGGTGCCATTGCGTAACGCGGCCGCCTTAATCAGTGACCCGCGGTTACTTGAGCTCTAATCAATTTGTTCCCTGTCTGAGCTTATCTGTCCGCCACGCTATCTTGTCATCAGAGCGGCGAAAGCGCAGCAGCACTTTGGACATCGTGCAATCCTCTGTCCGCCAGGAGATACGGAGCATAAAATCCCGACTAATTTATTTACAGCAAGTGGACGTTTCCTCGTTAAAGACGGCGGCATCAAGCGGTCTTTCCTAATTATGTGGCTGGTTCACGATCACAGGTGATAACGGAAACCCTGACCTCTTTACTCCGAAGGTCAAAGAATCCAAGGACTCTGTATGCCAGAACTTTAACCTACAAGGAAACATTTATATCTTGCTGATAGTGGCCTCTTCCATCCATCTTCCTCCATCCAGATAGCACTGATGCCATGGAGGACCTCTGAGGTATTACCAGATGGTTGTGGAGAAAAAGACAAACTTACCAAAGCCACAACATTAATAATGAAGCTTTACATAGTAAGACATTCCTTAGAGTTAAGGACCCTATTTGGTTCACCTTTGATTAAACAATAAATATATACCTTTTTTTTATACCAAACGTAGTGAAGGTTTAGATGGTCAAAAATATGAGTGACTTTTGCCTTACACACCACACCTGAGCAATCAATCAGCATTTGAATCTTACTCGAAGGAGCACAAAGGACTTTTGTTCACGTCAAAACATCAGCTTCTCCTTCATTTGGCTTAGTTTTATGTCATGTTGTCTAGCCGCAGTGATCTTCCATCACTGCTATCAGCACAAAAACAGCCTAAGCACGCAGCCAAAAACGAGAGTGACCAAGCAAAAGATCAAACTAAGGTAAATGGTAGAAAGCGTTGAAAAAGCGTGATAACCTTCACCACCTATAGGACGAATGAGAGTGCTAAAAACGGCAAAAGTTCCCGTGTGTTGCTTTAAATTTGAAGGATTTGATGAGCGGGGCTTGTGTCAATTCACCACTTGAGACTTCCCTTAAACTCCTCTTGAGAAGTAACATCACCAAGCATCGAAGTAGATAAATCAGTCTGTAACTCAGACAGAAGATAGTGAATGCTCATTTCAAAGGGGAAGGCGATACTGACATCTCCAAACATCTTCCAAACATCTCCAAACATCTCACTGTGTCCAGAACACCTTCATGTTGCATCACTGCAAAGTACAAGGAGACAAATTCTGGTAAAAACAAACCTGGATGTGAAAGAAAAGGCAACATTTCTAAAACTATGGGAGGAAAAACAGAAACACCAATAAGGATCTCTGGATATATTCAAAGGTCATCATCCATTGCTCATTTGAATCACGGAGTCACAAAAGGGCCCAACTCCACCGAGGTATATTTTTCAGGAGAGCATTTTTTTCTCTCCAGGACTTGGGCCATTCTTCAACACAAGGCAAAAAACATCACCTTAGTTAACAGCTTTATGAACTGGAGTTGGGCCTTTCTTCAATTCATCTTGATGGCTCTTAACCTAATGTACAAGATAGGGAGATAACCTGGATTTCGCAAAAATCATGGAGTTGGGCCCTTTTGTAACTCCATGATTCATTTGAAAGCAAGTCTCCAGAAGTCGCTGGGTCTTTCAACAGGACTTTGACCCAGATATGATCAGAACTTTATGGAGGACATCATGATCCTGGAGTGGGTTAGATCTCGGTCATTCCTGTTGAGGATCTGTTGAGAATCACTCCTTGTGTAACCCCCAAAAGAAGAACGGAAATAATAATAATAATAAGAAAAAGAAAGAAAACCTTATTGGTCACGTGAAAGGACATTACAACCAAAACCTCTTCTAAATAACGACAGAGCAACATTGAATCAGTTTCTGGGAAGGTTCCCCAGTAATCAAGGCACAGAGCAACGTAACTGGAGGGATGGATCAAGGTCACGTAAGACAGTTGGGAGAACAAGGATCATCAAAAGGTAAAAGTTTTAAGCCTAATCTTAAAGGTATAGAGAGCGTCAGCCTCCTGAACCCCAACTGGGAGCTGGTTCCACTAAAGACGGGCCTGATACCTGCAGGCTCTGCCTCCCAGTCTGCTTTTCTAAACTCTAGGAACCTCAGGTAGATCCTGCGGTCTGAGACCGAAGTCCTCCGTTGGGATGATACAGACCGGTGTTTAAGATAAGATTTAGTCAAGCCCTTAAGGGCGGAAAGGAGATTTTTAAAATCGATTTCACAGGGAGCCCGTGTGGAGAAGCTAAAACTAGAGAAATGTGATCCGATCATCAGAACTATTGTGTGGCCGTGTTCTGTTGAGAGTCCGTCCTTCAACCAGACTCCAGGTCAGCAGTGAGGAGCTGCTGTTGCTCTCCCTCTGGTTTATTGGGGGCAATAAGCTTGCGGGGAGGTTTTAAAACTCAACGCATACAGACGGCAGCGTCACTGTCGCAGGAGCCTGTCGAGGTAAAAAAATAAAAGAAAGAAAAACTCTTTTTTACTTGTAAATGAAGGCGGTGAAGGGTTGTGCTTGATTTCTTTGTTTTTATTTTCTGACATGATTCAATAAATTGATATTTAAATCTTAAATCTTAAATGTATCTAATCCTGCTTCATTGTTATTTAAGGCACTTAGCAATGATTTCTTTTGATGGTTCTTGATTTTATGATTTCATTTATGAGAAAGGGTCTTCAGGTCTTCGTCATCTACCTTGATTATGGATCTAGTTTGCCTCTAATCCTGTTGTAATATGCTGAAAATGTGACTTCCTTTCTTCTAATCCATCTCCATGGGAGTTTTCTTTATGCTGTTTTTATCACAAACTTTTCATTTTTTCACTCATTTCCTAACTTCTTGCATTCTGCTCTTTTATGATACATGGTTGTAGGGAGCAAAAAAATACTAATTTTAAGACTGTAAAGCAAAACTCTGAATCAAAATTTGCTGTGTTTTAACTAAAGACGGAAAATCAGCGATTATAAGAAGGTTTATTGGGAAAAAAAATGTTTTCTTTTTTTAAAAAGTGGTGTCAGACAATGTGTAACTTTACTGACACCTGCAGGCAGCCTGGCGGAACTGCAATTTTTGACATTTCCCTTGAGCGCTTGAACATTCATTGGTGTATTTCAAGCATCACTGGAACTGAATAAACAGACAATCAGCAACTCAATGCATAGGAAACTTTTTTCCCAAATAAAAACAGAGTCTAAAAAGTAGCTGTTATTGTTATTTCAGTTGATAGAATCAGTTAAAAGCAGAAAACTTTGGAGATCACTGTTTTAGTTTGTATTCATTTCTCCATTGAAATTCTTCCAGTTTGGTTGTGTTAAGCGTTTTCAGTTTTTCAGCTACATGTGGGTCTTGTTTGTACCTCTGTGCCCAGATGAGGTGGTGCGTCGCTGTTGTCCTGACTGTGCTGCAGCTCTGCAGCCCGACACACCAGTCTGACCAGCTGCTCTACGTTTCCCAGCTGGACAACGGCCAAGAAAATCCCAGCAGTGAGTCGCGATGTCCTCCTATCACTTCACGTTCTCTGGCAGCTTAATGTGAAGTCTGATACGTTCTTCAATGACAAACAATCACCCGTTAGAAGTGTGTGGGGGTGTATTTATCTAAAGAGGCCCTGACCTAGCTTTGTATTGCAATAGTTTCTTATTATTTTAGCATGTTGTAGTGCTTTTTGGCTGCACTCTTTGCTTGTTAATACAACTGATTCAAATGTTACATTAGTCTTTTTGGTCGATTTGTGGTAGACATTGATAGATGCTTCATCCAACTGTACCTGTTGGTTTCTGCAAAGACAACCCAGATGGTTTTGTGAAGCAAACAACAGAACCACCAGATGGTTCTAATCTGGCGTGTCAGGTTCTTTCTTGCAATAAATTGAATCACAAGACACAAGTGCAATTATAATTTAGGTACATGAAAAGTTTCCTCGGTACCTAACAGTAAACCTTGAATCAGTCTTCAGTCAAGAACAATTTAAGCGTCTTGAGATTTAAAGGTAATTTTTTTTTCTCTCAGAAACTTCTTTTACACCTGCATCTGCATCTTTCTGTCCTCTTGTCTAGAGCCATGGCTAAACCCAGAGCTGGAAAATGTGGTTCCATCGCGAAAGGTCACCAACCCTCCCGCAACTAGGGAGACTCCGGAAACCGAGACAGCCTCGCACTCCTCTCCCATGTTTGGCGAACACGTCAACCTCAAGTGGGTCACTTGGAACGGCTCCCTCCCGAACGGCGCCGTCGCCATCTTCAACGGTTACACTGAGCGCACTGACTATGTGTGCAAAGTCAACTGCGAGGCCGGCTTTTACACTCCCGCCAAAGGGAGCTTCTGCCGGTACCCGTACGCAGATAAAGAGTACGCGTCATCCAAGTTTGAAGTGCTGGTCAACGTGGATCACTTTGAGTTTCTGATGTGGGTCGAAGATTCATACGGGTCCGTCCCCCAGTATGCCGTCAAAACCTGCCCCAACTCAGAGATCTACGTGGGGAAAAACAAGTACGGACTTGGCAAAGTGGTGACCCAACATGAGGCCTTCTTCCTCCCCTGGGAGGGTGATGAGTACTGGTATAAGAAATACCAGGTCCTTGCTATCAACAGAGACAGCTACAGCCAACATATTTCCCATGTAGAGTACGCCATCGATCAGATGGAGCTCTTCCACCAACCTCCAGAGGCCCTGAAGCTCACTAAGGTCACCAACCTGGAGTGCCGAAATGTGGAGAAGACAGTGACCCTGGAGAAGACCACCACGGTGAAGAAGACCTGGGATATCGGGAGAGAGACCCGGAATGGCTCCATATCAACCATGACAGCCAAAGTACCGATCCTCGGCCCGGGCGACGTGTACTTCAGCAAGGAGCAGACGGTGACCTTCTCAGAGGGGACTGCCATGGTGGAGTCCATCAGCCACTCCGTGTCTGTGGAGCTGATGGTGCCGCCAAACCACTCCTGCACTGTGAGGATGGACGGCAGGCAGATGACGGCGGACATCCCGTTCACGGGCAGGCTGAGCAGGACCAACCATAACGGAGACACCCACTGGACATACATCACCGGCACCTACGACGGCATGACCGTTGGAGAGATCGGCGCTGTGGTGGAGAGGTGTCAGCCCGTGACCGATGCCACTCCCTGCTCACCGGTGCAATAACTGACCTGTTGAGTTTTTGTCAAACAAAAAAACTTGAAATAAAATAAAACATTAAAAAGAGAAAATCTGAGAAACATTTTTTGTCTGTTACTTGAAGTGAAATAGTTTGGGCCCAATAGGTTGTTCTTTAAGCCTCCACGGTGGCTTGATGGTAGTGCTGACCCCACCACGTGGGAGGTCCTGGGTTCAATATCCTGGTTGTGTCAGGAAGGGCATGACCTGTGCCAAACCAGTCATGCTGATAACTCCAACAAGGAGAAGCCAAAATATAAATAAGTTAGGACTTTTGAGTCATTTTCAAATTAGTCATCTTAAATAATAGCTATCAAGATGACATGTTTCTTCTCAGAATGTCATGGTGGGTGCATAAAATAAAGTTCCAGTACCACTTGACCATAAAAAGTACAAAAAAAATAAAAAAAAAACTCTGATCCTGTGCAACTTCATTGGATTTGTAATTTTCAAAGATACATTTTTAAACTGATCCCTACTTTTGAAAGAATTATGGACACTCTGACTCTCTTCTGTCCAGCCAAATTAATAGAAATAATTTCTTTTGTAAACACTGATGATCCCCTATTTATTCTTTAGCATGTGACTACTTCACATGCTGGAATCCAACTGCTAAACGTTCACTGAAATTTTGCATGAATGTATAATATTTGTATGTTTGAATAACCTTGAACCAAAACCTCAACATTAACTTCACTCCTATTAGTAGTTTTTGTGTTGTTTTTCACAAGCCTTGTGACCACGTTGCACACATGAAATGTTAAAAGCAGCTGCTAAAAAGACATCGACTGATGTTGTGATGTCTGTTGCAGTTTTCTGTCGCCACGCTAGATGGCGGTGTCGCCCACAGAGAGGGAAAGGTCTGCTCACTGCTGTCTTCCAAAACTCAGCCTGAAGAAGACGCTTTGACCGTCAGAACTGGTCACGTCTTAAGAACGAGAACAAAAAAGAAATAAGTTAATAAAAGTCTGAATTTCTTAGTTTAATCACTGCTGGTATCGGGATAGTTTTTTCCGCTCTAAAGAGTTTCTGTTGGCGTGCTGTTTTAAGTGATCAACAAGGTATAGTAAGCTAACTGCTATACTTTATCATTATATACAGTTTAAAATGTGACTAAATATTAATAGAAACCGCTCTGATTCATGAGCCGAATTAAAGAGGGTACAGTTTTCAGTCAATGTGTCGATTTGTGTTGCAACTTCTCAAGAAGCTGTTGAACTTAATCGCAATGAGGAGACTTTTAACGAGAGTCTTGAACCGAGTGTTGCTGAGCGAGCCGTTTACACCAAAGATGGGCATCGAGGTAGAGATACACACTCAAGGCCGGAGAAAGCTGGTAGGTTTGCAGCCTCA
Source organism: Hirundichthys speculiger (assembly GCA_018398805.1). NCBI lineage: Eukaryota > Metazoa > Chordata > Actinopteri > Beloniformes > Exocoetidae > Hirundichthys > Hirundichthys speculiger. The sequence goes on from JAGFBZ010000477.1 coordinate 1,696,208, forward strand.
TGTAGTCTACACTGTACTCAAATACACTACACTGTATGATGCAGGGGGTTGCCTTGTCAAAAATGATTGTTGGCCACATCAAACGAAACACCATACAAAAATCAACGAATTTTGGATTTTTGGGGGCTCGTCCAAAGATATGCATCCCATAATTAAATAGTAAAGATACTCTCTGAGTTAGTATTTACCTCTTTTCATTTCGGCATAATTGTCATTCAGTTAAGTACCACCATGTGTAGGATACTAAGGAGATCAATGCTGTTAAACTGGTCAGATCACATAGATTTGACTTTTTCCATAAAGAAAATAAGCTTCATGTCAACAAAAGTTAATTTGTTGAATGCTCTTGTGCTTTTACTTCTGAAGGTTTCAGTGGATGTAACTTGAAGCAACACATCTCAAAAAGTTGGAACAGGATGATGTTTACCTCCATGTAGCATGGCCTCTTTTCTTTTACCAACAGTCCATCAAGTTATCGTATTAGTCAGACTGAAATCACCGTGTTAAAGATGCATGAAAACACCCTCCTCTGACTGCAAATCAAACAAGACCGAACTTCTCGTAGTTGAACCAACACACTCATGTGTGATTGAAGTCGAGCGAATCCCTGCTTGTAAGCATCCGACGAGACTGGACCTCCACAGCTGTCAACCCAAGCTTTGACCCAGAAATACTGGGAGAAGATGATACAGAGAAGGAAATAAAAAATAACTTCTAGTTTAGGGGTGTGAAAAAAATATCGTGATTTTCGGCCGCCCAATATAATATTGATTTTTCAGCTCCTAATATAGATTTTTTTTTTCAGTTTTTATAATAAACAATAAATAGGTTGTTTTGAAACAAATAGTTTTGACTCAATTTGTCCTCTAAATGATCAATATCATCTGATGAACATATACAGCAACTTGATTTTTCATCTCTGCTTTTAATTTTGATATTAACTGGGTAGAATATCACAATATATCCCGATATCAAGGTCATATTGTATCGTGACCCAAGTATCATGATACATATCGTATTGCGAGGTCCTTGCCAATACTCACCCCTATTCTAGTTAACTAAAACTGACTAGTGCAGATGATCTCATTGTCAGAGTCTTGGCAGTGTTACGCTCAGTAACGTTATTCTTAAATAGCTTCACAGTTTATAGACTCAGTCGGTCATGTGACTGTTGTGTCACTGACTCCAACTGGCTGCAGATGTTTATTTTTTTGCATCACATACTTCTCAAATCTTTTATTGACCAACTAAGTTTTCATGTGTTGGTGCCAAAAAAAACTCAAAACGAAGCTAAAATATCTTTTAAGAAGAGGCTAAATGTCTCACGGTCAAATTACAGATGTTTTCTGTGTGAATAAAGTATGGATTTATGATTTTTAAATCTTTGTATTCTGGTTGTATTTACATTTTTCTTATTTTTTTTTGGGGGGGGGGGGGTTTGGTTGTGTAACATGAGCTGTGTTTATGATGTTAAACGTTTGAAAATAACATTTTAGATCAAACGTGGCTGATAAAATCAGATCCTGGACTTCTGTCGAACCATGTTGGTTCCTGTTGATGATAAAAACCTTTAAAAACTAACGTGCACGGTAACGAGGCATCATTCCCAGCTCAGAGTTGCGCTTGTCTCCTTGTGTCTGGGTCAGGTGGTGGGGCTGGGGAACCCGGGGATGGAGGGCACCAGACACAACGTCGGCATGGCGGTGCTCGGCGCGCTCGCCGCCCGGCTCGGCGCGGCCAACCGCTGGCGCGGCGACAAGCACGTGTCCGGTGAGGTCGTCCTGTCGGAGGTCCAGCAAACACGTGTGGTGCTGCTCCGTCCCAGGCTGCTGATGAACGTCAACGGGGTGTCAGTGGCCAAAGCAGGTGAGGTCACACGTGTCTGAAATACAACAACGCAGGACACATTACATCTCGGTCATTATTTAACAAAAACGGATTAAATTCTGGTGTAGATGGTAAAATGGTAACTATCAAGGTAACTTCAGAGGTTCAAGAAGAAAAAAAAATTCAGACTTTTAAGAAATGTTGACATTTCACTTTTGAACCCCCTCAAGCTTTAGTTTCCAGTCCTTCATGGTTCACTGGTTATCTTCATGCTCCCAGTCACATCTTCCACAGAAATCATATCAGTTTCTATTCTACTCTGAAGGCTAATCAGTGATCATTAGCCTGGCCGGCCGTACCCATTCACATTTTCTCAGATCAAATGGGTCCGATACCCCTCTCGTTCACAGCCATTTCCTCTGGTACAGGATGTACCGAACCAGTTGCAACGGGGCAAGAGTGTCAGAGCGCCGCTACTCAAAACATCTAAAACGGTTGCTTGTCATGCATGTGTAGTAAGAATTTATTGATCCAAACAGACAGCAGTTTAAACTCCACGTCCTTCTGGATGTCTTGTTGATACTACAGTGATCCCTCACCAATTCGCACTTTAAGTTCCGCGGTTTTAGTTATTCACTGATTTTTTTTCAGAAATATATAATAAAAAATCAAGAAAAAAATTGCAGGAAACATCTCAGGATGTTGTGTGCGTTCTCTCGCAGCAAAGAAATGTTGTGAGCCAGCCTGGCTCCCTTTAAGAAGGTGGCCTTATGGGTAATGGGTAATGTAGTGTGTGTCGTGGGACGGCAGAATGAAAACGAGGTTAGATGAAAGAGCGGTTTGTTTACTACGGTTCAGAGACCAGAGGCTGTGAAGGTAACAGAAAGACCACAGTTGAGCCTTTGACTTGTTTTGCTACTTTTTTGCGGTTTTTAAACATATTTTAAACATGTTATTTAGGCTCGGGGGGCTCCGGCTCCAGTTCGTGGATTTTGATTTTCGCGGGGGGGGGGGTCCCCATTAACCACGAAAAATAAGGGATCACTGTAGTTGTTTTATTGTTTTATACAATATCATATTGTTGTTGTTTTTTTTTCCTATTCAGATCTTAAAGCTATTCTAAATGGCAGCATATCACAATAATGCTAATGTGTCAGCCTCTAGTATAAGACGCAACAAAGTTTACCTCTAGTGGGATAAAGTGGTGTTAAAAGACATGCTGGACCGTCCAGCACACAGCAGATCTGGATGCCCCCATGTGGTCAGAAGTGGTACTGCGACAGAGTGGCTTCAAATGAACCTCTTTTTTTTTTTTTTTTTTTTTTTTCACCTGTTTTATTATTTTGCGAGCTTTTTTTTTTTTTTCCACCTGTCACCTGTTTATTATTTTGCGAGATTTTTTTTTTTTTCACCTGTCACCTGTTTATTATTTTGCGAGATTTTTTTTTTTTTTTAAACTTTATTGACAACGATAGTATACAAAACATTGAATACAATCGAATGAAACATGTGTATACAACATTAATACACAATCAAACAAACACAAATACAAATGCGCCAGGGGTTGACAGCAAAACGAAAAGGAGACATCAACTTAAATAAATATTTTGTAAAGCTAACAAAGATCATATGTTTTAACAGCTTTTTTATTCTCACGATCACAGAGGGAGGAGATATATTGACCAACATATGCAGACAGTTCCAAGAAGTTTGGTTTCTTACCAGAAAATTTAGACCTATGAATATAAAATTTTGATAAAATAATTAACAAATTAATTATATAAAATTGAAAATTTAGTTTTTTATCAAATGAACCGCTTTCTGTTTTTTTTTCTCCAGCTAGTAAGTACGACATCAAGCCTGAAGACATCCTGCTGGTTCACGATGAACTGGACAAACCTCTGGGCAAAATTGCTATCAAACATGGAGGAAGTGCCAGGTGTGGTTTTTTTTTTTGTCATTTGTTTTTTGCAACATGTTGTTCCAGACATCCATCCCCTCCTTCATTCTTCTCTCCTTTTCTTTTTCTCCTGTGTAGAGGTCATAACGGCGTTCGCTCCTGTGTGGACTGTCTTCACACTGATGTAAGTCATCGATAACTCAGTACAGGCCTGTTTATGTTTGACTCTCCTTGTTCTTGGTAACATAAACTGGAACATAACGGCACCACTTTTGCCAAAATCACTCAGTGAAACAAACATTTAAAAAGAAAATCGCAGCAACCAGCCTGTTGTGGTCATGAACGTGAACTTCCAGGTCTCTGCGTCCTCTCTCCCTGCAGGTGATGCTCAGGCTCCGGGTCGGGATCGGTCGGCCGTCAGGGAAAGCGTCCGTGGAGCGTCACGTCCTGAGCCGGTTCACCTCGGAGGAGCGCCAGGTTCTGGACTCGGTTCTGGTCCAGAGCGTGGACCTGCTCCTCTTCCCAGCTCTCCCCGCAGGACTCCCGGTCCCCCTCCCCCCGCCAGCAGGGGGCAGACAAGCAGCAGGGCGGGGGGAGCGCTCGGCCCGTCCAGCCGAGGACTCGGCCGCCGCTCAGAGCTGAAGCTGAGACTCTGGACTGAAACGGACCGCTGACTGGAGGAGAAAACACCAGTTAAGACTTTAAAGGCGCCTGAAGGGACTCAAAGTGGTGAAACTTTAGTAACTGAATCAACTGTTTTCTGCAGCCTCAGAAGATTTTATTTATTTATTTTTGTTAAAAAGCTGTAATGAGAAATATACGATGATACGTGATGTTTGAACTTTTCCATGAAGTTTATATTAGGGCTGGGCAACGATTAAAACTTTTAATCACATTATTTCCCTGATTAATCACGATTAATCGCATTGTATACGCAAAATCAAATAATGAATTCAAAAGTAGTGTAAAGGTCACTTTAATTTAAATGTTCTGCTGCCATATGAACTAAAGTGTCATAACATTTGTTGTTCAAACACTTTTAACATCAGCAGTGGTCAGTAACACATATTTAGTGTAAATCTCATCTTAAAAAATGTAAAATAAAATAAAGCTTATTGCCACTGCCAGGGCATTAATGTCATCCTGTTTTTATAAAAAATAAAGAAGTCTACAAACAAAATCCAACAAAATGATTGTGTCTCAGCAGGATCAGAACATTAAAACAGGTAATTTCTGAGGTAACAGCAGAAACTTTTAACGGGGAGTTCAACTTGTCAGTTGTTACAAATAACCTTGTTTCTGTTGAATCCTCCGTCTGGGAGAACTTTAAAATGAAAATGTCCATGTTAAAGTTCAGTAACTTTACCAATCCGTGCATCAATCAAAAATAAAAAAGTGACATTTTATTACCTTTTTTGTTTTTTAATCTAACACAAAAAAACGGAAAAATATTTTAATCTTAGACTTGGATCAAAAATACAAAATTAAAAAATGGGCCACAGAACTGAATTTGTTTTATAATTGAGGACTGGACTTTCTGTTGTCATTACACATCTATGCCACTAGATGGAGCTGCACTGCAGTAACCAGCTAGAGAACAGCAGGACAGTGAACACATGGAGCAGATCTGATGGAACATGGAGGAATGACGAGAAAGTTTTGTTTTGTTGGACAGAATTGTTAATATTGCTACCTGAGTTGCTACCTGAACTGTAAAGTTCACAGATTTTTACCGTTCTACATGTCTGTTTTAGCTTTTTCGCATGTTTACCTGCCAATTCTCTTCTGGTTCCGCAGCAGCCAGTAACAGACTTTTCAAAACAAAAGCATGTGAACAGCATGCATTAATGCGCAATAAAATAAATGTCGGCGTTAATAAATTAATGTGTTAACGATAATGCGCTAACTTGCCCAGCCCTAGTTTATACGTTTCTGAGCGTTGATTTGAAAACGTCAAAATGCAATGAAAATCAAAATAAATTAAACAACACCTTATTATATTGTTAAATAACGGTTTCTGTATTTATTATGTCTTCAAGTTTCAAACATTTAACTCATTTTTATATTAAACTCAGGGTTTGTGGTTGTAAGAGTATCTATTACCTTGGTTTCAGAAGCAGAAGCAGTTCTTTGTTTTTCTTGCAGGCTAAATTTAGCATACTTAGCTCAGTGTGCTGTCAAATGCCGACGTAGATAAAACTCTTTCATGACTGACACCCGCCTTATAACACAAAAGACATACTGTTATTTCACATTAAGATACAAACTTGTAATTGTTTTCCCATTGTTCATGAAACTTTTCTTGGACATGATGGGGCTAGTTTGTAAAGGTTTTTCCATCAATCCATCAGTTCTGAAAAATCGTCTTGCTCATAGCTACCGTTATCGTTGTGGGTAATGACAAAATGCATGATGGAAGACGTAGTTTATTGTCAATATGCACTTTAAAGTGGTGTAAGCTATCTTTAAGTCTTAAAATAATAATGCCCAAGCTCTCGAGGGCCACTTAAAATGACGTGACGGGCCACATTTGGCCCGCGGGCCTTGTGTTTGACGCATGTGCTTTAGAGGAACATCTGCTCTCGTTCAGACATCATCATCATCATCATCATCATCATCATCAGGGAAGTTCTTGCACCTTCCAGCGAGACAATACTAAACCACATGCTGCATCCATTACGAAACCACGGCTTCGTAGCTGAAGAGCGAGTTCTGAAGTGACCCGCCTGCAGTCCAGACTTTTCACCAGCTGAATGCATCTGGAGCAACGGGACAACGGTCCAGTCTAAAAGCTCTCCCATCAACTGGTCTCCTCTGTCCCCACACGTATATGGACCATCGTCATGTCCACAGCGGTGGACATCATCCTGTCCTAACTTGAGACATATCCTTACAGTGTCTCAGCCCTTTATTGAACCTGAACTCAACAGAACCACGAGGTTCTGGACGTGGTGGTGGTTTGTGGGTTCTGGAAACCGACTTTTGTCTTTTGTGATTGAGAGCACGAGCCTGTGCACGCTGCCCCCCCCTCCCCCCACCAAACATACCCCGCTCCCCTCCATCTCACCCTCCCCCGATGTGACTCTTTTGACTTGAAACATATTGATTTCCTCTTTCCGATTGTCACACTAATTAGACTCTTAATCAATTAGGCGTCTTTAATTGGCAGCATCCCATCGAGAGGCGCCGCGTTCTCACACCAGCAGAGAAGGCCGGCGGGCGGACGGATGCTCCGGCGGGGGGAGGTGGCGGACAAAAAAAAAAAGAGCATATAAAACAGCGGAAAGAGGCTGACGAGCTGCTGAATGAGGGAAATCAATACAAAGGAGGGCGGCTAGATTGCGATGGAGGGCCGAAGAAGAAAGGCGAGCGAGAAACAAAAGGGGGGCAAACATTGTTTAGACCCGGTTTGTGTGAGGCCTTCTGTCCTGCTGTTGCTCAGAGTCACAATAGCGGCAGGGACACACTTGTGGAGGTGTGTGTGTGTGGGGGGGGGGGGCTTAAAGGAAACTTCTGCGACACCCCCACCACACATGCACCCTGATCACCCCTCACCCTCCTACATAAAAACCTCCCATCCTTTGCTGCCGTGACCCCTCTGATCCACCCTTCGCCTCCATCAGGCCACTTTCCCAGCAGCCCCTCCTCGCCGGCCAGCTTTAGGACGCTCCTCCGGCAGCTTCAATAACTTTTCTTCTGCGGGGGGACAGAGGTCAGCAGCGGGCTGGACACCCAGGTCTTTTGAGAAGACCCGAAATTTATTCAGGAATGGGGAGCTTTCACCCTTCTGAGCCCCCCCCCCACCCTCCTCTCTGTAGCCAGGAGTAGCTGCCCAGTGGGGGGTCTTCCCACTAACTCCACAGAAGCACAAAACATGGCCCCCGCCTCCAGCTGTGGTGGGAAGGCTAATTTAGAAGAGCTCCATTAATGTTCATCTGTATGTGATGGATATTTCTGGACGTGTTGGCTGCGCAGCTTTGTTCCCGAACGCTGCGACATGTGGACGACGCTCCCCTAAGTTCAACGTAAAGCGGTTCACTTCTATCCCAGATGGATGGAAATTTCACTCCAGTTATGGGAGAGGCTAATTTTAGGAGGTTTGCTGCTCCACTTTATGAGGAATATGTGCATGGGTTGGACCGGCCCTGATGAAGCTGTCCAGCTGCTGGTCTTGGTTGGACTGGATGTCCCAGCAAATATACCCAAATAGATGTACAGTGGTACCTCTACTTATGAAATTAATTGGTTCTGGAAGTAGTTTTGTAAGCTAAAAACTTTCGTAAGTAGAGACACGTTTTCCATGTAAATGTCCTAATCTGTTCCAAGCCCCCCAAAATTCGAACATAATTTTTTAATGAATTATAAATAATACACGAAATGACATAAAAACCTGCAAGAAATACATGTTAGAACTAGAAAAGCACTCGAAGAGCGCAGACCTCCACTAAACGCAACAATTATTGAAAATTTGAAAGTGATCCAGAATCCACGATTTCTTCCGGATCACATCCAAAATAAAATCAGTTCTTCCTTTTCACATTTCCGACAACTTGTGAACGTTTAATCAAAATCCATCCATAACTTTTTGAGTTATCTTGAACACAGACAGACAAACAGACAGATAAACGCCGGCAAAAACATTGCTAGGTTACGCTCATACGGACAAGGGGCCCTCCTATCCAATGGGATGCCAGGAAGATGCTAAGCGATAGCCAATGGCAGAGCAGCTCGGACACACCGGTTTCACACCGAGATACAGAGCCGACAAGTATGTTTACGTTCGGTATTTTTGCCTTTCGTATCCTGAAATTTCTTTCATAACAAGAAGCAATATTTTCCCGTTGAGGTGTTTCGTAACCTGAAAATTTCGTATGTAGAGACGTTCGTAAGTAGAGGTACCACTGTATAACAAACCAACAGCCACGTACAGTCCTCAGTAGAGGTGGGCGATACTGGCAGTTTTGGTAACGATCCGATACCAAGTAAATACAGTCCTCAGTATCACCGATATCAATACTGATACCGATACCAATACCGATACTTTTTCATATTATATATATTATATATACCTTTTGGTGTGTTTGTGATTTTTGTCTTCTGATTATTTTATTAAAACTTAGAATACAATTTTGCCAAACTTTATAGGTGACAGCCAAAGACTTTATTATCACAATTAACATTTTTCTGTAAATATTCTTTGGAGCTGAATTGTTCTGTTCATAATGTATTTTCTAGTCCACCTGGGAAGGTTTTCTAGTGAGCTTTCCTGTCACTTTAACTATAAATTTCCCCGTTGTGGGATAAATAAAGGATTATCTAACGATATTTTATCTTAGATAACACGTTTCAGTTGGATACATACATGTACTGGGTTATTGCAAGGTCTTATGTTTTTTTGAGTTGGCTCCAATATCATATGACTTAAGTAACTTGTACTCTGAAAGGTAAAATTCAATTGATGCACTCTTATCTACCTGATACTCTCTGTTGGACTGAAGGACAACAGCAACAGTGTGTCAGACACAGACTTCAATGAATTCACACTTCGGAGCAGTCGGTGTTGTGGGAGAGAAAAAAAAGCTTGAGTATCAATCTTTTAACACGAGTATCATTCAATATCAATACCAGTGTTGGTATCGATATTATCGATATTTGGATTTGTCTGCCCAGCTCTAACATTTAACATGCTCACTGAGGACCTAAGTCCATGATAGCACGGCCAGAAGGAGACTGACCTAGCAACAGTAACTAGGGAGGGGGCGGTGCTTACCGAAGGCTCAATTACCCTAAACACACGGGCAAATCTAGGTTTTGAAATGGATTAGTCCAAGTCCAGATCTCAACCCAACTAAAATACCCAACTAAAGAAGTGAATGCTCCGAAACATCAAAGAACTGAAGCAAAGTTTTAAAGACCTGGCTGAAGGTCCTCCACAACAACAACAATAAAAAAACCATGACGGCACAAACCACCACACATTCATCTACATACACCAAAGCACACAAGCATCGTCAGACGACACAGACCACACCATCACTATCGGTGTCCTTGACTGTCCTTTCGTACTTCACCGTCAGTGGTTTCAGTCGTCTATGACAGGATCAGGGTTTTAGGTTTCAGGTACCAGGGTTTCAGGTGTTAATAATATAGTGGTACCTCTACTTACGAAATAAATTGGTTCTGGAAGTAGTTTCGTTACCTAAAAATTTCGTAAGTAGAAATGCGTTTTCCATGTTAATGCTCTAATCCGTTCCAAGCCCCCCAAAATTCAAACATAACTTTTTTTATAAATCATAAAAATGCATCAAATACATGTAACAATTGTTACAGTTGTACATAATAAAAAACAAAGAATAAAGTAAAGAATAAAAATTATGTTCATTTATCTTTTAACTGCTATCGTCGTCACCTTTTCTCTCTCAGCAGTGGTTTTTGCCTGATGTTTTGTGAAGAACCGATCCAATGACATTTGCTTTTGTCGGCTTTTAACAATCCTTCGAAAATGTTTAAAGGCAAACATCATCATAATGAGCAATAGCCCGACTAGTGAACACTTTTTCTGGCTGATTCTTTTCAACAAATTCTGAAACTTCATGGAATTTTCCTGAAATCTCAAAGTGATGCCAGGAAGATGCTAGCCGATAGCCAATAGCAGAGCCGCTACAAGTATGTTTACATTCAGTAAACTCTGGGAGCTGCGAGTAGCAGCGCGTACTGTATTTTTGCCTTTCGTATCCTGAAATTTATTTCGCAGCAAGAGGCAATATTTTCCCGTTAAGGCGTTTCGTAACCTGAAAATTTCGTATGTAGAGACGTTCGTAGGCAGAGGTACCACTGTATATGTTATATTACGTCAAAGAGGGCTGGACAAGGACACGTTCACGTTCACTCACAACATCAAACTGCAGATATATCCGACTTTAAAAAAAAAAAAGGTTTTGCCAGATTATGGCACCAACCGTTAATATGCAGTATATGCAGACAGGTGAGAAGGGAGAAAATAAACATGGAAATAAAAGAAAGTGTGCCGTCTTTTACAGAGGACAGTAAATGACCATGTTCTGTCATGTTTAGAGTATTTCCAACTCCTGATTTTCCCCTTGGGCTCAGTGCTAAATGTACATGCTTAAAGTCTGGATTATAGGCTCTTGCCGATTGTGCTAGCATAATTTTTGGCATAATCTGAGAAATTGAGCATAATTTTTGCCCTTTTTCCAAAAGTAGCACTGCTAGCATAATCCGTATATTTTCTTGTCTTAATAGCACAATTTTAGAATAATTCAAGAAAACGAACATCTCAGCTACTAAAAACGATAGATTACTATTAACAGTTGGTTCCACTCCCATTTTGCTATTGCTTTTTAGTTGTGTTGAGATACCGCGGGAATTCGATGAAACGGAACCGGAAGTCTGTGTCTCGGTCCCAGACTCCTTAGTCTTTCTCCCAGTGTTTACTCGAAATTTGCATACGTTACCATGGTAACTGGAGGCCATTTGAGTGCAAAACCTTGCGCAAACTGTGTCACGCTCTGCTACACGCGATGGTTAGCAAGCTATCCGCGGATAGTTATCCACCACACTATCCAGGCTTTATCCGCCGTATAGGCCTAACCACCGGATCAAGTTACCCAGGTTTTGAACAACCGGGCCCAGAACGTCAGGCCAGGGTTAATAAAATACATTTTCAAACTTGTCTTGTGAGTTGTGAAGTTTGTGCACAGAATAATTTTTTAAGAAAGTAGCATAATTTTGAAAAGACGAGCACTGCCACTAGCATAATATGCCACTTTTACTAGCACAATCGGCAAATGCCTACTGGATTAGGCTGGTTCACAACGAATTAATGTGAATGAAATGTGTTAATAAGGATATTTATGCAGACTGGTGTCAGTGTGTTCTTGTTTTTATGACGTTTTGTGGTACGATCAATGGCTTTTTAACCCTCACAAACCTTTAACAACCGGCTGCTAGAAACCTTGGGGGTGTCAGTAAAGGCTCTTTCAGCTTATAGGACCTGTCAGCTCCGTCTGACGAGGCCACTCTCGGTAATAATAGTGATAATAATCAGGGGGGCATGCCAGTGTCCTTCGTTGTCACTGCGGTTTCTTTATTTTATGAGTTTTCTCTCTTGCAACATCACCGAATAGACTGAAGCCGTTGTGGTTTCCCATGACAGGGCTGTGCGTTACAGTGAATCTGGGCCCGTTGGGGATCCTATTCTCACTCGCCTCCATCCGATGAGTAAGCATTAATAACGCGTCCTTCTCCCCTTTCAGCGCCATAATCTCCAGTGATCATGGGCCTCCCGCGCTAAATTATTCTTGCAAGGCCATGAAAAGGCAGCAGCGGGGCCCTTTAAGAGGCAAATGAGCATCCAACGTGCAGAGATGTTCCCAGCAACGGAAATGTTAACTCACCATACAGAGGGAAACCACTGACACGTCTGACGAGGGGCGACGGAGGGGTTCCCCATCGGCCTGGAGGCAAAGCCTGCCGAGTGATTTATCCTGTAACCTTTGTCTACATTAGCTTCAAGCTGCTGGTTTGTTCAGAGCAGCTCACAAGGAGTGAAAAAAGAGAGAGAGAGATGCAAATAGAGACAGCTGTTAGCACTCAGACCAGGACAGAAACCCAAATGAGGCTTTTACAGGAAACCGCCGCGGTTCATATTCGTGACTGGGGCTGTAGCGATACACTAATGTCGCGATACGATACGATACACGATACTCAGCTCACGATACGATATATATCGATATTCATCTTACAATACATTTACATCATTTTCTGAGAGATTTTAAAGGGACAAAGTGATTTTGGTGACATCTTGTGAGTGTTCCAATGACTTTGTTTGAATTAATTGAACTGAAAGCATCAATTACACTTTATATGGCTGACAGGCAGCTTGCAAATGCTGGACAAAATGAATAAAAGATTTGTTGAGAAAAATAGTTTCAATTTATTTAAACAGTGCAAATTGTTGCTTGCAAGCTTTTAAAGGTGGGACACGGGGGTTTTGGAAGAAGCTTAGAATATCGATACCCGCGGCTGAAAAATCGATACTCGATAAAATATCGATATATATCGCAGAATCAATAAAATTGCTCAGCTCGATTCGTGACTGAGATTCTAGGCACTTCAACCCGTCCAGAGTTGATCCAGGCCCTTAAATCTTGGTTTTCCTTAAATTTGATTTCAATTACGGCTCATCGTAACGTCCCCTGAAGACTAACTACCTAACAACCACATCCAAATTAAACTCATCCACGACCATCAACACCAAACTCCAAGCAGCGCTGACCAAACCAGTCTCACCCCGACATGAACCAGTCTGGTTCCTACATTTAACCTGAGCTGATGAGGCTCCAACCCTCGCCACAGCATAATGGAGTATAGCTGGGTGGATCGATCCAAATATCGATAATATCTATATCAACACTGGTATTGATATCAAATAATACTCGTGTAAAAAGATCGATACTCAAGTTTTTTTCTTTCCCACTGCTGCGAAGTGTGAATTCATTGAAGTCAGTGTCTTTCAGCATCAGTTCATATTAACTTTCATTTCATTTTTATTGCTTCATTCCAGACATGACAAAACATGTCTGGACAAAACATGTCTGCTTTTAAAGCATAACAATTTTAACACTATCATGAATCTATGTATCTGAAAATAATCAAATAAATGCATAAATCAATATACCCAGACACATGTGCATAACCATAATTTTGAAACTTATAGAACCTCTTATAAATAAATATAAATATTAAATGGACATATTTCCCTAGGGAAATATATATGTTTCCCTAGGGATTTCGCTAGGAAGAAGTAAAACTTATGTAATCCTACCCCTTCTCCAATGTTCCATGAATACCCTTAAAATTTATCCGGTTTTTGAGGCCTAATCCTAAATTTTAGTTGTAATTTCATATCCAACTTTCAAAGTACAAGTTACTTAAGTCATATGATACTGGAGCCAACTCAAAAAAGCTCCATGAATGAATATTTACAGAAAAATGCCAACTTGTGATAATAAAGTATTTGGCTGTCACCTATAAAGTTTGCTGAAATTGTATCCTAGGTTTTCACAAAATAATCCGAAGACAAAAGTCACAAAAACAACAACAGGCCAGCAGTTTGATGATAGATCAAGCTTAATATAAAAAAGTATCGGTATTGGTATTGGTACCGGTATTGGTATTGGTATCGGTATCGGTATTGGTATCGGTATTGGTATTGGTATTGGTATCGGTATCTGTGATACTGGCCCTGTATTTACTTGGTATTGTATCGATACCAAAGTTCCCAGTATCGCCCAGCTCTATAATGGAGACCTGAATCAGACCCATGTAGTCCACATTAGCCACCTCTAGGTGGCAGCACCTCTCAAAGCCGGTCAACACTTCTGCATTTAGGGGCTTTTGGGAGATACGTAAACTTCCGGTTTTGAAAATCAGTCATTACAAGTCACATCACCCGATTCAGTCCTAAACCCAACCAGCTCAGAAACCTCCACCACCTTCAGGTGTTGGAAACTAACAGGACTCAACTCTGAAACCCTGAAACGCCCTGCAGCCGCTGAAGAGACCTTAAATCACCTCATCAAACTCAGCTAAACTTTAAATCCAATCTTCAAGAGTGGTCCTCAAAGACAAAGAAAGAAATGATCTAATCAGATAATAATATTATAATAACGTCTCCTCATCCAAGCATAACTGTGAGAATGAGCATTTGATAAAGCGCCATACTACCTTGGTGAGGGAAGTGGCGCACAGATAAAACGTAAATGTCAAAACTTAAAAAGTATAGACCATAAACATCAGACTTGCCATTAAATCATCTATGTCCAACAGTGGATCTCTAGTTTGATTAGATTTTCACTTTTTCCCAAATCTATAAAAACTGCAAGTTGTCGAGCTCGGATCCTTCGACATTAAACGACTGCGGGCTAATCTCTGTTCTAGTTCAGCTCAATGCTGTTTTAAAGCAACAGTCCCAGGTTAAATCAACCCTGAGCCTGTTGTTGGATGGAGATGAGCTTTAACATCCATCAGGGAGCAAAATGACGTGAATCGCAGTAGTTCTGAGTTTGAAAGTGATGCAGTTCAACAGCATAATGGCCATTAAAACTTAACGGCCATTTAAATGATGTTTTAATGGCCATTATGCTGTAGATGTATATTCTGTTAGCCCAGAGGGCGACCAACCTGAATAAACTGCTGCTTTAAGCATCTGACAGGACAGAGAGGTGTCAGTAAATCGACTGGATGCGTAAAGGTCCGTTCAGATATGAACTGTTAGTGCCGGCCTCTCGGTGCAGTCGCTGCCATCTCGTCATAAGTCCGTTCGAGTCGACAAGCGACTACTGTCAGCAGACAAAAGGAGGAGAGTTCACGACCTCTGCTTCTATAAATCTTTCCTCTTCTTTTTTCCTTCATTAAGGCCAGCGAGAAGAGGGGAATTATGTGCGTTAAAAACAACAAAAACCAAACGCAAATAAAATTGGTTCTAACAGAAAATCTGTCATGAGCTCAAAGTCCGTAGCAGCGGATGTGACCCGAGATGAACCAACTTATGCCCAGTGAACCAGAGGCACGTACGTTGTAATCTGCAGCTTCATGTCCTCGTCCCAGCAGATATTTAAGCCATTCTCCATATTTGTTTATTTAATCAACGACAAGCTCACGGTTGGAGTTTGAAGACGTGAACGAAAGGGGAATGGCTGTTTGTATCTATGAAAGCTGTGGGCCACATTTTTGGTAGAAGTTCTCCCACAAAAACTATATATTTATACTCGGGCTCGGCAAGTTAACGCGTTATTATCGCGTTAACGCATTAATTTATTAATGCCGACATTTATTTTATCGCGTGTTAACGCGTGTTGCTCACATGCTTTTGTTTTGAAAAGTCTGTTACTGGCTGCTCTGGAAACGGAAAACAGTAAACATAAGGAAAAGCTAAAACAGACATAGAGAACGGTAAAAATCCGTGAACTTTACAGTTCAGGTAGCAACTCAGGTAGCAATATTAACAATTCTGTCTGAAGAAAAATGTCTGGACAGCAACAAAACGTTCTCGTCATTCCTCCATGTTCCATCAGATCTGCTCCATGTGTTCACTGTCCTGCTGTTCTCTAGCTGGTTACTGCAGTGCGGCTCCATCTAGTGGCACAGATGTGTAATGACAATAGAAAGTCCAGTCCTCCATTATAAAACAAATTCAGTCCTGTGGCCCGTTTTTTAATTTCGTATTTTTGATTTAAGTCTAAAATTGAAATATTAAAAAAAAACAGGCTTTTTTCCCCCGTTTTTTTGTGTTAGATTAAAAAACCAAAAATCTAATAAAATGTCACTTTTTAATTTTTTTTATTTTTGATTGACAATTGAAAATGGAAAGAATGAATTATACACGGATTGGTAAAGTTACTGAACTTTAACATGGACATTTTCATTTTAAAGTTCTCCCAGACGGAGGATTCAACAGAAACAAGGTTATTTGTAACAACTGACAAGTTGAACTCCCCGTTAAAAGTTTCTGCTGTTACCTCAGAAATTACCTGTTTTAATGTTCTGATTGTGCTGAGACACAATCATTTTGTTGGATTTTGTTTGTAGACTTTTTTTAAAATTTTTTTATAAAAACAGGATGACATTAATGCCTTGGCAGTGGCAATAAGATTTATTTTATTTGACATTTTCTAAGATGAAATTTACACTAAATATGTGTTACTGACAAGTGCTGATGTTAAAAGTGTTTAAAGAACAAATGTTATGACACTTTAGTTCATGTGGCAGCAGAACATTTAAATAAAAGTGCATTTTACACTACTTTTGAATTCATTATTTGATTTTGCGTATACAATGCGATTAATCATGATTAATCAGGGAAATAATGCGATTAATCATAATTTTTAAGATTTATCATTATCCAGCCCTAATTTATATAGATTATGCACGATTATTTGAAAGGTTTACACATAACAGCACACAAGCAGGCTCGAGATAATCATGGACCAGCAGCTGCTAGAATTTATAAACTTCTTTCTGTCTCATCTGCTTTGTCTGTTCGACCTCCTCTGTGACCTGTATTGATTTAATGATAGGCAAATCAATGGGTTGTTTTACTTTCTTTTTTTTTTATTTTTTTTTTTTACCTTTGACCAGGATTCCTCTAAACTGGACTTCACTGAGGTTCCACAGAGGAGTTTTGATGTCTCCTTTCTATTTTGTTTTAATGTATTCTACATAAACCAGGTGAAAGGTGTCACTCTGACGGGTCGGGATCCTCCTGGACGCCTCCCTGGTGTTCTGGCGGCCCAGAAGCAGACCCAGGACAACCTGGAGAGACGATACCTCTTGGCGGACTTTGATGTCCTCATCCGTGTCACTTCCTCAATGATAAATATTTTAAAACCAAAATGTGTGTGTCCGCAATTAAATTCTTTTCATAAAAAAATGAACACAGAGAAAATTAACAACGTACTTTTTATAATTTAACCTTTTCTTCTACTATTTTTTCTTTTCAATTTTATCTTATTATCAATCAACAGGCCTTCTTAATGCAGTGCAGCGGAGCCACGAGTATTACTGATGCTCAGTACTATATTTTATATTTTAATTCTATATTTGATTCACATTGGTGTGTATGTTTATATGATTGATTTTTGTAATTTTTTTTATGACATTCATTTCACATTTGTACGCGTTTGTAAATAATTCAGGTCTGGTGTAGAAATGTCAAATGTTCATTTCCATTCATGTCCTCTAGCCATCATGAATAAGTCTCCATCTGTTTTATTTTCTTAAAAGAACTGTGGGTTTTTTTTTCTTGTTATATCACAAGATTTTCATCCCCAGGCGAGTTTATTCTTTTTAGAAATATACATGTAGCCCTTTAATGACCGGTGGTCACTACAGGGGGCGGTTTTCTAGGATCTGCAGTGGCTTCCAGATGGTTTACCTGAATATCTAAATGATCATTTGTAGGATTTTTTTTAGTTGACTGACTTAAATTAGTAATGAGCAGTTTTTGTCTGACTCTTTTGACTCAAAATACATTTGAGACAATTTTGTTGTGAATTGACACTAAATGAATGAATTAATTGAAATGACTGTTTTTGCTTCTGTTAAGAAAAGAATAAATACACTTGATGGGAAAAAACCAGCCTTCACTTATCATCACTGATTAAGATTATCTGACACGTTTTTAGGCCCAAACCAGGGTTGGAAGTTAGCACCTGCGACCTGCACGATGCGGATTAGCCGGTTTTGTGTGGTGGGTGGTCAGTTTGTTCAACCACCCCAACTACTGTGGTGGGTACAGAAAACAAACCAATAATAATGATAATAATCGAGCAGTTTTTTTTTTTTTTTTTTTTGACACTTCGATAACAAAAGCTTGATCCCGAATCCATTTGTTTCACCCGGAACATTTTACGTGACACACGGCAGGTTACCACGGCAACGACGTAGCGCTACGACTCCTGTTGCAACATGAACTGAAATAAAAACTGTTTTAAAGAAATAGTAATAATAATAATGATAATATTTAAAAAAAAAAAAAACAAAGCAAATAAACGAATAAACAAACACCATACCCTTACACTTTTTATCTATTTATTTATATAAAAGTAACGTGACGTAACATAACAGCAGTTAAAAGATGGCTAACATTAAAAGTCGTTTTTTTTGTTTGTTTCTTTTTTTTTTTAATCTATAAAGTGGTTGACAGTATTCTATTTGGGGAAATGATTGCACTTAAAAAAATGATTCATGCATGTATTTAGATTAAATATGTAACTCAAAAAATCGTTTTACATCTAAATTTCTCTTTCAAGAAGAAAACTAACTTCAGCGGTAAAAACAGCCCGGTTTATTGATTTTTTATTATTATTATTATTTGTGGTGCGTACTGTCAGCCACCGTCCCGCGGCCTGTTGTTTATTGTTGTGTTGTTTTTGTTTTCCAGGTCGCGTCATCAGTGAGGGAAGTCTCCGCGAGCTCCGACCGTCTCAGCAGACACGCAAACGTCATCCGCGGAGCTCGGCGCGGGCGCGCGTGCGATGCGTATACAGTAGCGTGTTTCTTCTGAGGGGAAGAAGACTGTTTTTGTTGAGGTCAGAAATTAAGTAGAAGGCAAAAAAAAAAAAAAAAAAAAAAGGAGGGAGCGATGGAGGAGAAAAGAGAGCGTTGTTACTTTAAGAGGTTTCTCTGAGTGTGTGTGTGTGGATTCATCACTTCTCCTCCTCCTCCTCCTCCGGGACAATGGGCATCTATCATCCCCCCCCCCCCCCCCCCAGATCCCTCACCCCCAGCCCGCCGCGCTCGTGCGCGTCCATTCAGATGTGAGTACCAGGAGCGCAGCGGCTCCGTCCTCGCTGGTGTCACGGACGCACCGGCGCTCATTGTTGGAGGAGCCCCAGAAAAGGAGCGCGTGCAGACCGGCCAGTATGGAAGAAAGGAGGGGACGACAGGAGCAGGAGAGGAGGGAGGAGGAGGAGAAGAGCGGGAGCGCCGAGGAGGAGTGACGGAACCGGCGGCGGCAGCGGCGGCGATGAGCTCTGCGCCCCGCGTCCTCCCTGAGTCCAGCCCGGAGAGGGAGGAGGAGGAGGAGGAGGAGGATAGGGGGAGCTCCCAGCACCCTCCCTCCCTCCCTCCTCCCTCCATCCATCCCTCCCTCCCGTTCCTGATTCCACTTTCCTCTCGTGGAAGTCCACGCGGAGGAGCAGGTGCACCAGCAGACCCGCAGGACGCTTTTCTGGCTGCGGACGTGCGTGAGCCGCGCGGCTGGGTTCGAGCAGGAAATGGTAGTTTTTATTTTAAATTATTTTTCTTTTTTTTTTTTATCTTGGAGCTTTTTCTTTCGCTTGGAGGTGGCGGGGCTCCGTAGGGGAAGGGAGGACAGGATGGAGGGATGGAGGAGAAGAGATGCGTCGTAACAGGTGCAGATATGGCGGAGAGGAGTTGGATTCCCGGGATTCCTCCGTTTGAGCGCGAGGTTTCCCGTCTTCTTGCTGCTGCTGCTTTTTTCTTTTTTTTCTTTTTTTTTTTTTTTTAAGGGGGGATTATTTCGGATGAGATGACCCGGAGTGTTCTGATCTGATCTGAGAGCAGCCGACTTGGATGAAACCAGAGACGAACTCACACGTGAAGACTCGCGCGTAAACACCTGACGGGTTTTCGGTCGTTTACTCGTTTATCTCCTCTGAAAGTCTCAATTCTGTTCTGTTTTTCTTCTCTTCTCTCCCCTCTGAGGCTTCTTGAGCTCTAGCCGCTGATTGTCCAAACGCAATTCTTGTAAAATTTCAATTCCAAGCCGAGAATTGTGCCTGGACATCTGTTGCTGGACGCTCCTGCGCTCCTGACGTCTCCTCACCTCCATCATCACTCCATTTTTTTTTCCCACATTAATTCTTTTTGAGTTTTGCTTCCACATTTATTCTGGTTCAGGGGCCTCCAGAGGGCCATAGTTTTTGTTTTTTTAGTATGTTTTGGGCTCTTTTAACTCTGAATTGTGTCTCAGAGGCCTCCAGGAGGCCAAGCAGAGAAATAAAGATCTATAATGAACTATTTTACATGCTGGAACAGTTTTTTTTTTTTTTCCTAAGTTGGCAGAAAAGCAGAGAAAGCTCCCAGAGAAGGTTTATTGTCGCTCCACTGGTGAGCTTTTGTTGCCGCCTTTTGTTGCTGTTTTGGGGATTATAATTTGCATAATTCTTCAGGAATGTATCATTTTAATTTCGTTTAACAAACCGTGACCTTTTCCAAGCCCTTTATCCTTTTGATAAAAGACACCATTACAAGCCAATAAAGACTGAATTCGCTTGTTCTGATTCTACTGTCAATAAGATTAATAATAAAAGCAAAAATTATCAGAAGCAGATTTTTCCTTTGTTTTTTATGTTTCTTTTTTTCCCCCATACATCCCAAATATTTTATTTAGACTTCATTTATCATGAGTTGGGGGGTTAAAAGTTGTAAACTTTAATTGTTGAGTTCTAGCAGACATTTTATTGGTTTATTTGCTTTAAGGTTTGTTTCATGTCACTAATTTTCACTGGAAAATAAATGTTTTTCTTTAAAGCAAATCGTTAAAATTAAACAAAAAGGGGGAAACAATTGTTAGAAATTAAATAAATGCACAAAAAGGAATTTAAAGTACAGTTTAAGTTAATATTTTCGTGGAAAAAAATTAAAAACTAATTAGAGTTTGGTTTAAAGTGCCTCCATTTTGCAGAGGAAAATCTCCTTTTTTTTTTTTTTTTTTAAGACCCAGGTGAAACGATAAAATTCTTCTCTGAAGCTCCTGAAACGCCGCGACGTCGGCGGACGCGGCGCGAAGAACCGAACGCCCTCTCGTGACTCGGGCCTCCTGCTGGTTTGGTCACAGGGTCTGTTCGGTTTCTACACCTCTGGCTAATTTGCTGCTGTAATCCGCTCCGAGAGGAGTCGGGCTGCTCGAGGACGGAGCTCAGAGGATTAAAGCCCCTAATGGAGGAGCACGAGGCACCACCCAGGTAGCAGAAAAGAAGAGAAGAAGAAGAAAAGCAGGTTGTTGACCGACACTGAAGCCTCCTGATGACTCAAAGATCCGCTCAGCTTCTCTGAGTTCTGTTGTCACGACCTGCTACATTTTATGACGTTACTTTGAGCTAAAATCATGCTTTCAACAAACTAAAATATCAAAATTAATTTTTTAAGTTTTGTCTCAGCAGCTAAAGGGAACTCATCCTAAATAAAGATGGTCTATGATTTCTAAAAATCTAATTTAAATCTCCAACAAACTCAATTAAGAGATCAACAAGGTGCCAGCTGCTATCAATATACAGTCATGGAAAAAATTATTAGACCACCATTTTTTCTTCACTTTCTTGTTCATTTTAATACCTGGTACCACTAAACGTCATCATGTCACTAAAACAGTGCAACGCAAAGTTAGCTATTGATGTAAAAACTTAAGTGATTTAGGTTATAATCAAGAAAACCATGGAAAATGGTAAGATATCAGCTCTTAAATAAAACTCTTATGAGCAATCTTTGTGGTTATCGTTATGTTTGTCCAAACAAATGTACCTTTAGTTGTACCAGGCATTAAAATGAACAAGAAACTGAAGAAAACAAGGGTGGTCTAATCATTTTTTCCATGACTGTATAAGAAAGGAAAGAAGAAAACAGTGCAAAGCAGTGTTTTTTTTTCTTTCTTTTCTTATATATTGATAAACATCCAAAGACAAACATCTAAAAATGTACATTGAAAGGCTGTTTTTTTTCCATTTAGATATTTTTAAAAATCAAATGAGTTTCATTTTATGGATTTTTGACAAGAAGAAAAAAATGCTCTACAAGAATGGTAGCAATTAAACCCAAACCGATGAAAGATTAGATGATATTTCATGTATAAAACAGGGATTACTGCCATCCTTTTGGGTCTCGTGACCAAGAAATGTTTCAAGAGACTAAAAAAAACTTTTTAGAGAGTGATTTTGAACGTGCCAGGCCTGGAAGAATATTTCACTGAAGTGGGTTTCAGATCCAGGATTGACCCCTCAGACACCTGTGATGTCCCAGTGTGAGAAACCGTCCATCACAGGCTCATAAAACCTCTCCAGCAGAGCTGCTGATGAAGTTGCAGCTCCGCTCGCTGTGCCACCGACAGCCGAGGGCGCCTGAACGGGCAGAATCGATCGGTATCGGCAGCAAAATCTCCAGGAAACAATTAGCAGGGCAGCGTAATGATCGGAGGGATCACAGGACGCCTTTAACAAACATGGCCGCCATCGGCTGATGAGCTGAGGAGCTGAACGCTCAGGTGTGTTCGGTCCACTTGGGAGTCCTGGAAGGTGACATTTCTGAGTCTGGATGGCCTGACGAGCATTTAACTTTATCTGAAATGCTTAAAATCAAATGTTGTGCAGCAGAGCTGAGCGATTTTATCAATTCTGCGATATATATCGATATTTTATTGAGTATCGAATATCGATTTTTCAGCCGCGGGTATCGATATTCTAAGCTTCTTTCAAAACCCACCTTTAAAAGCTTGCAAGCAACAATTTACACTGTTTAAATAAATAAAACTATTTTTCTCAACAAATCTTTTATTCATTTTGTCCAACATTTGCAAGCTGCCTGTCAGCCATATAATGTGTAATTGATGCTTTCAGTTCAATTAATTCAAACAAAGTCATTGGAACACTCACAAGATGTCACCAAAATCACTTTGTCCCTTTAAAATCTTTCAGAAAATAATGTAAATGTATTGTAAGATAAATATCGATATATATCGTATTGTGAGCCGAATATTGTGTATCGTATCGTGTCGCAAGATTAGTGTTACTTTCAAAGAAGACAACAAACGGATAGTTCAATTACTTTTTCATTTTACTTGCGTTCACACACTGACAAAAAAATGAGTGACAGACATCTGTAAGCGTAGCCACGCCCCCAGCGGCGGTCAGACCCATTGCGACCCGCTGCGACCGTAGTGAGGGTGCGCTTGTTTTAAACACCAGAAAGCCGTAACAAGCGTATCGCTACAGCCTCGTTGTGGAGTAATCTGACCCGAGAAAGCAGAAAAATGAAAAATGAGTTTCAGGAGGACATCCCAGAGTCCATCCTGTCTTCTCGTGTGTGCGTGTGCGTGTGCGTGTGTGTGTGCGTTGCTAACTCAGGATATCGTTGGTGCAGCGTTTAAACGCTCCAAAACTTCCGGTTTCGGCCTCCATGTTGGACGGCGGGCTGCATCTTTCTCCTTCACCTCCTCCTCCTCCTTCACAGTCACATGACCGGAGCTGTGTCATCACTGGGACACACACACACACACACACACATACATATATACGCACACGCTTGCACGCACACGCCGCCACAATGTATAAAAGCAGGCGGGATGGAGGTGCAGATGAAGGGAGGGGAAAGGATGTGGGCGGAGGAGCATCACAGGGGTGACGTCACATCACGACCTCCTTCCCAGCATCCTCCTCTATCTCCCCCTCCTCCCGCCCTCCCTCCCCACTTCGTCCTTTCCCATCACACACACACACACACACTGAAAACACACTCAGTCCAGCAGCGGAGCATCACTATCTGAGGAACGTACATCACCGCCATCTGCAGCCGCCATTCGAAGCCCCGCTGAGCGCTGTTGATGGTCATGTTTTTGTTTGGGGGGGGGGGGGGGGGGGGGGGGGGGGGGGGCTGAGCAGGACTGCAGCGTCCACATGATGTTCACCCCCCACCCCCCACCACATTTCCACACTTTGACACACACACACAGGTGAACGGACGAGTCCAAACTGCATCATCAGCAGCATCACTTCCTGGAAAACATCACCACCAGCTCCGCTCTGCGACGACTCGCAGTCAACGCTGGCTGCCATCTTAGGCCCCAAACACACACGCACACACACACACATACACACACATACACACACACACACTCTGCACCACAGCCCAAGCCCACATCTGCAGGGGCGCTCTGACATCACCGACTCCTTTCAGCCAATCGTCTGCTTTGTTTATTCTGGGAACACTTACGGGCCGCCCAGACGGGGGACGCGCCGGTGGACGCGCCGGGGCTTTTTAGCAGGACATTTGTGTGTCTTTATGGTCGCCTGTTCCTGGAACGAGCAGCAGAGACACTTGATCAGTCAAATTAAAGAAGAGGAATATCGACTTGCTTTCTTTTTTTTGTTTAAATTGTGATCTATTAAGACTCCAGTTAACAGAATTATGCCGCCTCCTTCCCGTTGAACACTTGTTGCTCCTTTTCAGACCAAAGACACGGTCACGTAGAATAATCATCAGATCGTGGTGGGTCTTAGTACCAGGTAAAGACAACCTCAGATGAACATTGATCATTTAGAAATAATTATGTCAGAAAGAAACACTGTAGATGAGCTAAACAGCGGCTGGAAGCAACGGAGGCCCGGTGTCGCTCAAACATGTGGCGTTCAGCCTGTAGTTGGGTCGGCCCGACATCTGGAGCTTTTACACCACGAACTAGAGGTCTTCGGAACAACCCGACAACCCGAAAAACCCGAGGTTCCATTGAAATCTCTGAAAACAGCTGTTATTAAGCCACACGTTAAAAAGAACAATCTAGAAAAGACACAAATGAATAACTACAGGCCAATTTCAAATCTTCCCTTTTTAAGTAAAATCACTGAAAAGACCGTGTATAAACAGCTGAATTATTTTAGCTGCTTTAGCGTCTTCCAGTCAGGTTTAGATCCAATCACAGTGCTGAGACTGCTTTAGTCAAAGTGTTAAATGACACCTGCGTAAACACAGATCATAGCAGAACTTCAGTTTTAGTTTTATTAGACCTTAGTGCTGCATTCGATACAGTTGACCATGATGTCCTACTGGATCGACTGGAAAACTGGGTGGGACTGTCTGGCACGGTTCTTGGCTGGTTTGCATCCTAATTAAAGGACGGGGATTACTTTGTGTCAATATGTAATTTTAAATCTGAGCAGACTAAAATAACGTGTGGTGTTCCTCAAGGCTCTATCCTTGGACCTCCTCTATTTAACATCTACATGCTTCCACTGGCTCAGATCATGGAAAACGACAACATAAGTTACCATAACTATGCAGATGACACCCAGCTCTACATCTCAATGTCCCCCAGGTGACCATGGCCCCATACAAGCTCTGGGTAAATAATGGATGTACCAGAATTTTCTCCAGTTAAACAGGAAAAAACTGAGGTTGTCATTTTTGGGCTATCTCTAAAATCTCCAAAAATTCAAAATGCAGCTCCAGCCACTTCAGTTAAAAACCTCAGACCAGGCCAGAAATCTGGGTGTCATCATGGATTCTGAGCTGAAATTAAAAAAAAAACACATTAAAACTGTTACAAAGTCATCTTATTACCATCTCAAGAATATTTCTAGGATTAAAGGACTGATGTCACAACAAGACCTTGAAAAACTTGTTAATGCATTTAACTTTAGTTGAGTTGACTATTGTATAAGACCAGGACTGTGGACCATACCAGTCCTGGTCTGAGGTTTTTGCACTGGATCCCAGTCCCTCAAAGAATCGTATTTAAGGTCCTGTTAACCAATAAAGCACTGAATGGTTTAGACCCAAAGTACATCAGAGAACTTTTAGTCCAGTATGAACCCTCCAGGTCTGGTGCAGGTCTGCTCTGTGTCCCCAGAACCAGAACTAAACATGGAGCGTCAGCTTTTAGCTTCTATGCTCCGCAGATCTGGAACAAACTCCCAGAAAACATCAGGTCTGCTGACAGCCTCCAGGTAAAAGACTCACCTGTTACCTGCTGCCTTTGACCCTGGTGGTCTGATCTGAACCGGGGTCAGAGTCCCAGGAACCTCTTTGACCCTGGTGGTCTGATCTGAACCGGGGTCAGAGTCCCAGGAACCTCTTTGACCCTGGTGGTCTAATCTGAACCAGGTTCAGAGTCCCAGGAACCTCTTTGATCCTGGAGGTCTGATCTGAACCGGGGTCAGAGTCCCAGGAACCTCTTTGACCCTGGTGGTCTGATCTGAACCGGGGTCAGAGTCCCAGGAACCTCTTTGATCCTGGTGGTCTGATCTGAACCGGGGTCAGAGTCCCAGGAACCTCTTTGACCCTGGTGGTCTGATCTGAACCGGGGTCAGAGTCCCAGGAACCTCTTTGACCCTGGTGGTCTGATCTGAACCGGGGTCAGAGTCCCAGGAACCTCTTTGACCCTGGTGGTCTGATCTGAACCGGGGTCAGAGTCCCAGGAACCTCTTTGAGCTCTGTAGAGGTCTGGTTCTGTTTTTATTACTTTTTATATTTTCCTTTTAAAATGCCCTGATTGTGTTTCATTTTATATATCTGAACTGCAGCTTTTGCTTTAAAATCTTTGTATTCTTTATCTTTGTTTTAAACTTTGCTGTTTTTATCTTTTTATTGCATCTGAATGTCCTGAAGCTGTGTAAAGCACTTTGAATTGCCTTGTTGCTGAAATGTACAAATAAACTTTTGAATTCAAATAAAACTGAAGTTATTGTCTTTGGTCCCAAACACCTGAGGAACAGATTAACTGGTTTAATGTTGGCCTCCAGTACGACTTTGAGAAACCTTAGTTATTTTAGATCAGGATATGTTGTTTTACAAACCTGATCAATATGGAGTTTAGACGTTTTTCACCTCGTAACATCACCAAGATTAGGAACATCCTAAAAACCAATCTACGAGAATCGATTTCAAAATCCTGTTCCTCCCATATGAGACCCTTAACAGATATGGAATTATTAGTTTCTAGTCTCTCTGTCCTCCATCCATCCTCCATCCATCCTCTCTCTGATCTCCATCCATCCTCAATCTATCATCCACCCATCCTCAATCCTCTCTCTGTCCTCCATCCATCCTCAATCCATCCTCAACCCATCCTCAATCCTCTCTCTGTCCTCATCAATCCTCCATCCATCCTCAATCATCTCTCTATTCTCCATCAATCTATCCTCCATCCTCTCTCTGTCCTCATCAATCCTCCATCCATCCTCCATCCTCTCTCCGTCCTCATCAATCCTCCATCCATCCTCTCTCTGTCCTCCTTCAATCCTCCATCCATCCTCAATCCTCTCTCTGTCCTCCATCAATCCTCCATCCATCCTCAATCCTCTCTCTGTCCTCCATCAATCCTCCATCCATCCTCAATCCTCTCTCTGTCCTCCATCAATCCTCCATCCATCCTCAATCCTCTCTCTGTCCTCTCATCCTCCATCCTCCTCCTCTTCCATCTTCCAATCATCCTCAATCCTCTCCTGTCCTCCATCAATCCTCCATCCATCCTCAATCCTCTCTCTGTCCTCCTCAATCCTCCATCCATCCTCATCCTCTCTCTGTCCTCCATCAATCCTCCATCCATCCTCAATCCTCTCTCTGTCCTCCATCAATCCTCCATCCATCCTCAATCCTCTCTCTGTCCTCCATCAATCCTCCCTCCATCCTCCTCTCTCTGTCCTCCATCCAATCCTCCATCCATCCTCAATCCTCTCTCTGTCCTCCTCCATCAATCCTCCATCCATCCTCATCCTCTCTCTGTCCTCCATCAATCCTCCATCCATCCTCAATCCTCTCTCTGTCCTCCTTCAATCTCCATCCATCCTCAATCCATCCTCCATCCATCCTCAATCCTCTCTCTGTCCTCCATCAGTCCTCCATCCATCCTCAATCCTCTCTCTGTCCTCCATCCATCCTCAATCCTCTCTCTGTCCTCCTTCAATCCTCCATCCATCCTCAATCCATCCTCCATCCATCCTCCATCCTCTCTCTGTCCTCCATCCATCCTCCATCCTCTCTCTGTCCTCCATCCATCCTCATCCTCTCTCTGTCCTCGATCCATCCTCTCTCCTCTCTCTGTCCTCCCTCCTCTCCATCCTCTTTTCTTTCTTTACCCAGCTGGTCTTCATCAGGAAGGTTCCTCCTGATGGTCCAGGTCCTGTTCAAGGTTTCTTTCCTCTTAAAGGGGAGTTTTTTCTTGCTCCTGTTTGGCTTAAAGGTTTTTCTCCTGTGATGGCAGTTTTTATTACTTGCCATCGTTTCTTTAATGAGGATTTAATAATATTAACTATAGTTGATAATATTTTCTGGGGGTCAGGCTCTCTGTCTCTGAAAAGCATCTAGAGACAGTTTGTATTGTAATAAATAAATAAACTGAACTAAACTGGATGTATGTACATGCCGTTGTTACTTCTTTAAACTTCATTATTCTCCCTGTTTTAGTCTCATCTCTGAGTCCGTTGGCGTGTCTGTCCGTTCCTCCTGAACCAGAACCCGGTTCTACTGGAGGTCTCATCCCGTTAATGGGGAGTTTTCCTGACTGTCATCCCGCGTTTCCCCGAGACAGTAAACCGAATCAAAGAAGAAGATTTGGTCGGCTTCCTTATCGGCGCTGTTTTTGATGAATTGGCTTTGTTTGAATTTAAACTGTGATGAACTGGAATATAACTGGATAATAAACAGACTGGATTTAATTGGACTGAATTTTATTTCTACGCAAAGAGCCTCGAGATGACTTTTGTTATAAACTGGCGCTTTAAAAATAAACTGAACTGAACTTGAAGAAGTAGCAGAATAATGTAACAATGTCAGTTTAGATACTGAAACTGGAAATTAATTGATTATTTACTAAAGATGGAAATGTGAGAAAATCCAAACCAAAAATAAACAACAGAAACGACATTATGTGCTTTTCTTGTTTTAACCAGGTATCTGACTTCTATCTGCGACTCTTATAATCTCATCATTCCTGCAGTGAAAGCGTGTTGTCGGTGAAGAAGCAGCATCTGCTCCAGCGTGTTCTGACGGGGACGGATGTATCGGACCAGAACAGCTGCAGCTCCTCGCCTCTTTCTTCGTTATTACCATAATTTGTGGTGGGAAAGGAATCGCTCATCAATCACACGCGTTGGGAAAATGACCACGTCAAAGACCCGAGGCCTCGGTGTTTGAACAGCGGCCTCGCCGGGGTCAGCTGCGTGCTCCACGTGCACGACAGCGTGCACGTTTTCTCATTAATCACTGGAGGCTTGAAGAGAGCGAAAGCCGTCGCAGCCTTTATCCCCCCCCCCCCCCCCCCCCTCCCTCATCTTCCTCCTTCATGGCCGGTGGCCTTCACACCACATCTGACTTGTGCTGAGGCCAAGGTCAACATGACCCCACCCCCCCACCCCCCACCCACCCCCACCCACCCCCCACCACCTGTTGTCCTGGAGACCACACTGCTGCTGTGTGTTTGAGAGATGGAGGCTGAAACAGCAGGTGGAAGCAGAACATCCACCGACGACATGGACGAGTGAAAACCTCTGGGTTCTGATCCTCACGTCTGCCGGTCCAGCTGGATCCACAGCCAGTTAAGTTCTTTTAAAAAAAAACAACACACACATAGTAAAGTTAAAACTGAAATAACCTTCAGCTGAAAATCTGTTGAAAGTTAAGAATCCACTGAGTCCATTTCAGTTACTCGTGTCATTAGCTGGATTTTGGAAAGTTCAAACAGCTGTTCGCACATCCCAAAAAAAAAACAAAACTTTCAGCTGTCACGGTGAGTCGTCATTATAAAGACAGAATTAAAAATCACCGAAGCAGGACGGCTCCAAACCTGCACAGAAGAACCGCCGTTGATCGCAGAAGCTCAGCAGAGAGTCTGAAACAGATTCAATAAAGTGACGGAGCTGCTGCTCCAGAATGAGACGATACAGTCAGGGATCAAGTTCCTGTTTTAAAAACTAAACCACGTGTTCAGTTTCTTTAATAACCACTAGGGACCGGCTCCAGAAGGGGATCAACTTCCATTAATCTCCATGTTAAAATGTCCAGCTTTACTGCAAAAATAAACATTTAAAATCTGGTAAAAAGAATAAATAAATAGAAAAGTTTTGACCTCAACAGCTAAATTTCACGTTTCAGTAGGCTCCAGCAGACATCAGTAGGCTCCAGCAGACACCAGTAGGAACCAGTAGGCTCCAGCAGACATCAGTAGGCTCCAGCAGACACCAGTAGGAACCAGTAGGCTCCAGCAGACACCAGTAGGCTCCAGCAGACACCAGTAGGAACCAGTAGGCTCCAGCAGACACCAGTAGGCTCCAGCAGACACCAGTAGGCTCCAGTAGGCTCCAGCAGACACCAGTAGGAACCAGTAGGCTCCAGCAGACACCAGTAGGCTCCAGCAGACACCAGTAGGAACCAGTAGGGTCCAGCAGTCGCCAGTAGGAACCAGTAGGCACCAGCAGACACCAGTAGGCTCCAGTAGGCACCAGCAGACACCAGTAGGAACCAGTAGGGTCCAGCAGTCGCCAGTAGGAACCAGTAGGCTCCAGCAGACACCAGTAGGAACCAGTAGGGTCCAGCAGTCACCAGTAGGAACCAGTAGGCTCCAGCAGACACCAGTAGGAACCAGTAGGATCCAGCAGTTGCCAGTAGGAACTAGTAGGCTCCAGCTTACACCAGTAGGCTCCAGTAGGCACCAGCAGACACCAGTAGGAACCAGTAGGGTCCAGCAGTCGCCAGTAGGAACCAGTAGGCTCCAGCAGACACCAGTAGGAACCAGTAGGCACCAGCAGACACCAGTAGGAACCAGTAGGGTCCAGCAGTCGCCAGTAGGAACCAGTAGGGTCCAGCAGTTGCCAGTAGGAACCAGTAGGCTCCAGCAGACACCAGTAGGCTCCAGTAGGCACCAGCAGACACCAGTAGGAACCAGTAGGGTCCAGCAGTCGCCAGTAGGAACCAGTAGGCTCCAGCAGACACCAGTAGGCTCCAGTAGGCACCAGCAGACACCAGTAGGAACCAGTAGGGTCCAGCAGTCGCCAGTAGGAATCAGTAGGCTCCAGCAGACACTAGTAGGAACCAGTAGGGTCCAGCAGTCGCCAGTAGGAACCAGTAGGCTCCAGCAGACACCAGTAGGCTCCAGTAGGCTCCAGCAGACACCAGTAGGAACCAGTAGGCTCCAGCAGACACCAGTAGGCTCCAGCAGACACCAGTAGGAACCAGTAGGGTCCAGCAGTCGCCAGTAGGAACCAGTAGGCTCCAGCAGACACCAGTAGGCTCCAGTAGGCACCAGCAGACACCAGTAGGAACCAGTAGGGTCCAGCAGTCGCCAGTAGGAACCAGTAGGCTCCAGCAGACACCAGTAGGAACCAGTAGGGTCCAGCAGTTGCCAGTAGGAACCAGTAGGGTCCAGCAGTCGCCAGTAGGAACCAGTAGGCTCCAGCAGACACCAGTAGGAACCAGTAGGGTCCAGCAGTTGCCAGTAGGAACTAGTAGGCTCCAGCTTACACCAGTAGGCACCAGCAGACACCAGTAGGAACCAGTAGGGTCCAGCAGTCGCCAGTAGGAACCAGTAGGCTCCAGCAGACACCAGTAGGCTCCAGTAGGCACCAGCAGACACCAGTAGGAACCAGTAGGGTCCAGCAGTCGCCAGTAGGAACCAGTAGGCTCCAGCAGACACTAGTAGGAACCAGTAGGGTCCAGCACTTGCCAGTAGGAACCAGTAGGGTCCAGCAGTTGCCAGTAGGAACCAGTAGGCTCCAGCAGACACCAGTAGGCTCCAGTAGGCACCAGCAGACACCAGTAGGAACCAGTAGGCTCCAGCAGACACTAGTAGGAACCAGTAGGCTCCAGCAGACACCAGTAGGCTCCAGTAGGCACCAGCAGACACCAGTAGGAACCAGTAGGGTCCAGCAGTCGCCAGTAGGAACCAGTAGGCTCCAGCAGACACTAGTAGGAACCAGTAGGGTCCAGCACTCGCCAGTAGGAACCAGTAGGGTCCAGCAGACACCAGTAGGAACCAGTAGGGTCCAGCACTCGCCAGTAGGAACCAGTAGGCTCCAGCAGACACCAGTAGGCTCTGACTGGCATTTTGTCGTTTTTTTGTGTTAGATTAAAAAACATAATAAAATGTCACTTTTTAATATTTTTAATTTTTGATTGACAATTGAAAATGGAAAGAATCAATGATACACGGATTGTTAAAGTTACTGAACTTTAACGTGGACATTTTCATTTTAAAGTTCTCCAGACGGAGGATTCAACAGAAACAAGGTTATTTGTAACAACTGACAAGTTGAACTCCCCGTTAAAAGTTTCTGCTGTTACCTCAGAAATTACCTGTTTTAATGTTCTGATTGTGCTGAGACACGATCATTTTGTTGGATTTTGTTTGTAGACTTTTTAAAAAATTTTTTTAAATAAAAACAGGATGACAATAATGCCCTGGCAGTGGCAATAAGCTTTATTTTATTTTACATTTTTTAAGATGAGATTTACACTAAATGTGTGTTACTGACAAATGCTGATGTTAAAAGTGTTTGAACAACAAATGTTATGACACTTTAGTTCATATGGCAGCAGAACATTTAAATTAAAGTGCATTTTACTCTACTTTTGAATTCATTATTTTATTTTGCGTATACAATGCGATTAATCGCGATTAATCAGGGAAATCATGCGATTAATCGCGATAAAAATTTTAATCGTTGCCCAGCCCTAATATTAATATTTTCTAGATGTTGAAAATCATTTGCGTCATGGGTCCTGGGGTCCCTCCACCTCAGGCCTGTCCGGCTCCCTTCTGATCTGTGCTTTAGGTTTTTTTTTTTTTTTTTTGGGGGGGGGGGGGGGGGGGGGGGGGGGGGGGGGGGGGGGGGGCTGCAGGAATGTGAAGCGAGAGCTCGGTCCGTCCCAAATGACTGCACACACAAAAAAAGGATTTAACTCTTTGTCACAATTGTGGCCTGCAAGAAGAAACAGCACAAGACCACTGAAACAGCTCCTCCTCCCCTTCGCCACCACCGACCATGATGACCCCCCCCCCCCCCCCCCACCGCCCCCCCCACCTTTCCCCTGACCCGACCCCGCCCGCCTGTATAAAAGACCCATCCGAAGTATCGCTGGCCACATTTACAAGTGAAAGAGCCCCAATAATGGAGCGGTTAGGGAGAAGAATGAGGAGACAGAGGGGCTCTCACAGATGTTGAGCTGGGGGGGGGGGGGGGGGGGGAGCGGCGTCCCATTGTTGCCCCTCACCAACACCTCTGTTGGAAGGGAGGAAGGAGGAGGAGGAGGAGGAGAAGGGCTGGAGAGGGGTGCAGAGGTAAACTGGGAGGTGAAAGTGGCTTTTTACAGCAAAGAATGGAAGGAAGTAAATGTTGGTGGGGGGGGGGGGGGGGTGAAAGGAAATGAGAAGATAGTCAGAACGGACACAGTTATTTCAAATTTTAAAAAAAATGCAGGTCCACCTGTTCTGATGAGAGCGTGTGAAAACAGACGTAGAGGTCAAGAGGTGAGTTGGACCAATATTGTGTGTGTGTTGTTTTTAAATAAATGTGTGTCTCGTTGTCCAGAGGGACGGAGACGGAGACGCAGCACCAGCAGCTGGGGGTGAAGAGGCCTCACAGCTGACCTCTGATCCCCTCCTCTTTCTCAGACTGCCTGTGTGGCGGCGGCGGCGGCGGCGGGCGAGGTGAAGGGGCGGAGTCTGAGAGCTGATGAAGTCATCACCGCAGGACCGCGGTCAGATGTGGCACGTAAAGGAGGAGCGACGCTTCCAAAACGTTGTCCACCGGGCAGGAATGTGGATGCTGAGACATCTGGGGAGTATTTTCCTCCAGATACTGATGGAGGTCGACGGCTCATTAAAGGTCTTTCTGTCCAACTTATAACAACGTAACACAGAAAGCTGAAATAAACCGTTTCCTCGTTTCACATCCCAGTCGTCACATTTCAGAGGCTTTAAAAACGGTTGTAGTGCAGCTTCACGGTTCCGGCACTGAGATGGCCTCGGATGAACCTGGAGAAGGTCATGAAACCTCATCGAGATGTGACAAACCAGAAGCAGACCGATGTGTTGATGGGTTTTATTGATTCTGCGATATATATCGATATTTTATCGAGTATGGATTTTTCAGCCGCGGGTATCAATATTCTAAGCTTCCTTCAAAACCCCCGTGTCCCACCTTTAAAAGCTTGCAAGCAACAATTTGCACTGTTTCATTTATTTAAACTATTTTTCGTAACAAATCTTTTATTCATTTTGTCCAGCATTTACAAGCTGCCTGTCAGCCATATAATGTGTAATTGATGCTTTCAGTTCAATTAATTCAAACAAAGTCATTGGAACACTCACAAGATGTCACCTAAATCACTTTGTCCCTTTAAAATCTTTCAGAAAATGAATGTAAATGTATTGTAAGATGAATATCGATATATATCGTATCGTGAGCCAAATATTGTGTATCGTATTGTATCGTATCGTGAGATTAGTGTATCACTACAGTCCTAGTTGATGGACACTCTTTACGGTCCGCCTCTGTACGTTAGAGGGTCTGAGGAGCTCTACACACCAGATGTTTTTCTTTAGTGTCTCCAGAAAAAAGAGCCAATGTTTCCGCATAATTAGTTAATTAAGTTTAATTCCTCTTTAATTCAGAATTAAAATTAAATCCGATTTAAAATGATTAATAATTACCATCCAAACACCTAATTCCGAATGAAAATGTCCATTCTGAATTAAACTTAATTCTGAAGTAAGTGGCTGGTTTATTCTGATTTTAAATCCGAATAGAATAATTCCGCGGTCATGTATACGCTCATTCCGCTTTAAATTAATTCCGGTCTTTCTGCGCATGCTAGTTCCCTTCCCCGTCTGTCGCGATGATGCTTATATTCCACGCTGGGCTTGTTTTCGAAAACAAATCATTGACATGATGTTGTCGTGCTGCTGCTTCTAAAATAAAATCAAAACAAATCCAAAAAGGATGCTAATAATGTAGTCCTCCATGTTGTTGCTAACCGAGTAAGTTTGTTTTCTTCCGGTAGACGTAAATACGTAAAGACGTCCGTCCCCCTATCCAATCAGAACCCTTCCCAACCCCCAGACCTTAAGCGGAATTGGATAAATTCGATCAAATGTGTTTTCCATGTAAACCTCAATTCGGAATTACTATTTCCATGTAAACTCGAAGGAAAATAGTTTAATTCTGAATAATTTAATTCGGAATAATTAATTCCGAATTAAAAAACATAATGTAACCGTGGCCATTGTATGTCTCTAGGAACTTGACCCTGTCCACCTCCTCTGTGGACCTCATGGTGTCTCCTCATATGGCAAGTAGTATTGGCAGGGACCTCGCAATACGACATGTATCATGATACTTGGGTCACACTACGATATCATCACGATATCGCGACATCACGATATATTGCGATATTCTACCCAGATAATATCAAAATTAAAAGTAGAGATGAAAAATCAAGTTGCTGTATATGTTCATCAGATGATATTGATCATTCAGAGGACAAATTGAGTCAAAACTATTTATTTCAAAACAACCTATTTATTGTTTATTATTAGTGTTTTTGCACATTTAAGTAACCATTAGTAACCAATAAAAAAATTGATATTAGGAGCTGAAAAATCGATATTATTTTGGGCGGCCCAAAATCATGATATATTGCCAAATCAATTTTTTTTAGACCCCTAATAGCAAGCCACCCTAATTCCTCTTCAACACAAAGACAAGAAACCGTCTCCGGACGTCACTGGGGAGGCAGGTGACCAATCAGAGAAATGCAGTTGGACACGCAACCGAACAACCAGACCAACATCATCAAGAGAAAATCCCTCGTCCAGCCGTCATGGATGTGAAATACAGTTTATTTCTTATTTTAACTGGACTGTAAATATGTTTATTCCTGCTGCAACGCTGGACATTTTAACACGGAGGTCGACAGAGACTCAACGGTCAGTTTAGACATGAGCCAGCCCCCAGTGGTCAGGCGGGGAACTGCAACTTCTCCTGGTTCCATGTCAGATCCTCCTCATTTCTATCATATATTTGATCATTTTCATCCAGTAGAAGACAAATGCTGGAAGGTTATAATTTGAAGTCAACAACGACGCATCTGTTTTTTTTTTTCCCACCAGGGCCTGACGGCCGACTGGAGAAGCTTTTGTGATGACAGAGACGTAACACCGATATCTCACCGAGCAGGAAATTAATAGTTTCCTCCACCGGAAATGAACACGTGTCTGCGGTCCTCCGGACTCTCGACTGCTCGTCGCTCGATGTTGTCCATCAGAAGATGGAGCGGCGTTTTTATTATTTATGCAGAGATTTTATCTTTCTAGACGCCACATATGACAATCAACAACAACAAAAAAAAAAAAAACGAGTGAATTAGTTGAACGTTTGCTTCAAAATGTAACATGCAATGTCCATCTTCAACTGTCTTCTGACGTCTAACTGTTACAGAAACATTTACTTCCTGTAAATCACAGCTGTCACAAAACAGATAAAAACCAAAGATGTTCAGCGACACACAGCTGAAGTGAGAGCGCTGAAGCCGACAGTTTTTATTTTTTTGTTATTCCATATAATTAAATATTATATGATGCTCATGTTAAAGTTGTCTAGCGTTGAATAAAACTTGATTTTCTTACCTAAAGTTGTCTTCTTCTACCCGGTTCAGTTGCTACATAGGCTACGTGATGTAAACAACAATAAATCCACGTCGTTATTTTCTTTGTGGATACAGATGCTATTGCTAGCAACTGCTAACGCTAATAGCTTACACCGGTCAGGACGTGTCGTAAATATGTTCTCATGTTGTCATGTTGGTGATCCGTTGTGCTTTACAGCTGCCGGGCAAACCGCTAATAACACGCTACGGCAACACGATTGTTTCATGACAAACATGCCACATAAATTAATAATAATTAAACTGCCCAGAGTCCTGACATTGGCTGCCACTGCCAATATCTTTACCTCTCTGGAGTAAACGCGGACCCAGCCTGTCGGAGAGCACCAACCGGACCCGAGACTAACTGTACCGATTCCGACCCGAACCTGGAGTCACGTCTTTTGAATGGACCCGAGACCCGATTCGGGTCGGGTCAGAACCTCGGGTTTTCGGGTTGTTCTGAAGACCTCTAGACTGGAGTCACCACTTCAGTTGAGCTGCTACAGGCCTCGACTGCTGGCGGACCTCCCATGATGCACTGGGTTCTTCTCCCACTCTGTTGTCCTTCATATTCTCGTATGTGGACATTTTTTCTTAATTGCGTTTAATGGTCTCCTGTGTCTCCTGGCAGACATGACTGAATTCATCTCAGTTTCCTGTCATCTCAGACCCCGGACCAATCAGGGCAGATGGACGTCCCTCCCTGAGCTCGTCTCTGGTGGATCTCTTTCTTTTTTTTTTTTGAATCATCATCAATTAGTTTTTCTTCCCGTCAATCATCACCTCATGCCTCCTCAGGATGGGAGACGCCATCAAAGCCAAGATTTGATGAAATCTCTTGGGTTCCTGGTTCCTGGAACTGGATCCAAGCGAAGGTTCTGTGAAGCGAAGGATCTGGTCGTTTTTTGCACCACAGGTCAACAGTTTCTACAAGGTTCCTTGGGGGTCATTAACTAGTAATTATATTCTGAATGATGTCATTAGCATCTCCCATCATTATAAAGGAATTCTGGCCTTTAAAACTTCATTTCAGTCCACTGACATTTGCAGGCGTTCGTCCATAAACGTCCCGGTTCAGGTCTGGACTTTGACTGGACCCCTGAAACACCTCACATCTTCACTTTTTCCAGCTGCTTGGCTGATTTGCCGCCATCTTTGGGATCAGTGTCCTGTCGCACGACCCAAAGTCAGTCCGACAGAAGGACTCGCATTAAGCTCTCGGATGCTCTGGTGTGCTGACTGACACCGCCTCATAACATAAAAGACGTACTGTTATTTCACATTGAGGTACAAACTTGTTTTCGTTTTCCCATCGTTCATAAAACTTCCTTCCTTGTGCATCAATTTCTCTTTTCTTGGACATGTTGGGGTTAGTTTGTAGAGGTTTTTCTCAAGTCCGTCAGTTCTGAAAATCATCTTGATGTCTTGCTCATGGTTAGATACTTTCATCGTTGTTGGTGACGATGAAATGCATTATGGGAGATGTAGTTTATTGTCAATGGGTGCGTTTAGATTGGAAGTTTAATTCCTCTTTAATTCAGAATTAAAGTTAAAGCCGAATAAAAGTTACCATGTAAACACTTAATTCCATATGAAAATGTCAATTCCGAATTAACTTAATTCTGAAGTAAGTGGCTGGTTTATTCCCATTTTAATTCCACGGTCATGTATACACTCATTCCTGTTTAAATTAATTCCCGTCTTTCTGCGCATGCTCGTTCTCTTGCCCGTCTGTCGCGATGACGCTTATATTCCGGCAGCACACAGTAAACGGTGTTTAAGAGCAGAGACGATCTATTTAATAAATAGCTTGGAGGAACTGGAAATAATTAAAAGAACAGATGGCAGGAAACATAAAAATTGTGAGCTTTTCAAAGCGGCCAGGTTAAATGAAGGAGGTTTCACAGATAGAGACGCCACCCAGGTCAAAAATAAGTGGAATGTTGTTGCTAACCGAGTGGTTGCTAAGTTTGTTTTCTTCCAGTAGATGTAAAGACGTCCACCCCCCTATCCAATCAGAACCCTTCCCAACCCCCAGACCTAAAGCGGAATCGGATAAAGCCAAACAAACATGTTTTCCATGTAAACCTCAATTCAGAATTACTATTTCCATGTAAACTCAAAGGAAAATAGTTTAATTCGGAATTATTTAATTCCTAATTTTAATTCTGAATTAAAAAACATCATGTAACCGCAGCCAATATGCACTTTAAAGCGGCGTAAGCTTATTTTAAGTCTTAAAATATTGGTTTAAAATTTAAGACAATAATGCACAAGCTCTCGAGGGCCACATACAATGACGTGGCGGACCACATTTGGCCCGCGGGCCTTGTGTTTGACACCTCCTACGGGGTCTCAGATTTACTGTAGTCCACATTCCCAAAGAACTGGGAGAAACATCCTGATACATCCACTCCCTGAATGATTGGCAGCTGTTGTCAATGTCTGAAACTTAAATAAACTTTGTCACAGTAGAATGATGGATGTTTTGAGGTCACCTCGTAACCCTGATTTCTGACATCTTTCCTCCTTAAACCTTGTTAACTTTATTCTCTTGGTGGGCAAATTTCTAAGTGTCTCCTTTTCAAGATATGTTTTCACTTGACCAAGCGAACTTGATCAGCTTGCTACTTACCCTCTTCGTTCCTGCTTTACCGATAAAGGCTTTTCCCCGTCGCCGCTTCTGCTTCTAGTTAAATCCAATGAAACAACCGTACTTTAGTTGCATGCTGAATCCTTACCTTCCACCGTCGAGCCACGAGCAGCATCCTGCTTCATAACTCAGGACATCCTCACGTTTAAACTGGTGAACAAAACAGACACAAACGTCTCCAAAGACATAAACAAGCCTTAAAACGGAGCATATTTCTGAAAGAGACTGTTTTATTTTCCCTGGAAGAGTGAGTCTCAGTCGTACATCCTCGAGTTGGAGAGCAGCAGCTGATTGGAGAAAACCAAATTCATCTAAAACTTGTTTTTTTTTTATTAGCAGAATGACAGAGTTCTTTCTATTTAACACTGATCCACAGTAAAAAAAATAAAACTGAATCATGACAGCATTACAGTATAATATATATAAGGGAAGTCTGCATCCACAACTAACCTTTAAGCACTTGACTCAGAGTCTTTGTTATTCTTCATCTTCAACACATTTAACCAAATTAATACAAATAATTCAGGTTTCACAATCAGTCATTAGCTATGAAGTTAGCAAGTCATTTTTTTGGGGCGATGCTTCATAATTTAAGTAGCAACACCGACAGAATAAAAACATCTGGTCCATGTTAAACTCTAGAAAGTGCACTTGGAGTGTTTTAAAAATGGACACATCTGTTTCTGACCAGCACAGAAGCTACAGGAGACGGATGATCCTCCAGAGAGCCCACGAACGCAGAAGTAAGGGAATTAAAAACAGGCTGAGCTGCAAGTGAACTTACTTCCTGCTCTCCTGGAAAAATAAAGCCTCTACCGCCACCCGGTGGCAGAAGTAGTGGTGTGCGCCCCAACGAAACAAGTGTAATTCATCCAGTCCTCCTCTTTTTTTAAATCTTAACTCTGGCATTTTAAATGAAAGATGGCTTTTTTTTCCCCTTTTTTATTTTGGGACAAAAAAATAAATAAATATGAATCTCGATCTTGATTGAGAGCTGAATGACTACATGCTCTGATGATGCAATCCTTTCTAGATACGTCATCAGCCAGCTGAAACACATTTTATCTTTATCTGCACTAGTTGATACAGCTGTACCAGATGTTTATATGCAGTCTAGAAAAAGCCTCAGTTAGGGTTTACAAAATTTTCTGAAGTTTCTGAACAAAAAGAGATGTTTTACTTCCTACTTTCATCAAAGTCAGAGGTTTTCATCCAGTCACACAGAAAAATATTTATCTGAAAGGCTACGCAGTGAGAGAAAAACTGCTCCCAAAACACCACAGAAGTGTCAGATTACAGTTTGCAGCAGCACATGGGGACAAACAAAATACTTTTAGAGGCTTGTCCTGTAATCAGACGACACTGCAACTGATGATCACGATGATCGCCGTTACATTCGGAGGAAAGAGGAAGCCTGAGAACGGCCTTCCCAACTGTGAAGCACGGCGGTGGCAGGATCATGCTGTGGAGCCGATTTACTGCAGGACCCACCGGTGCTCTTCAGAACGCACATTTATGTGGATAACTGAAGCAGCGTCTCAAGACACCAACCAGACAGGTCTGGTGCTCCGAAGCATTCAGGACAACAGGGGGAGGGGCCAATCACAAGCCCCGCCCCTGAGCCGCTAGAACATTTGTAGCCGCCGCTGGAAAGAGATAATCTGGACTCGACTCCAGCAGCTGTTTCAGGAAGACCGGGCTAAAACATGATCTGGAGGACTAACCAGAACATCTGGGCTCAAGTTTTAAATCATTTCCCCCTAATAATAAACAACCGAGTAAACCTCTGGCTTCAAGGGAATCTCTCCCATCATTCTGACATTTTACAAATTAAAAAAGAAAAAATTAAAGAAATGCTTGCTCCCGTTAAAACATTCAAACCTTAAAAACACAGATTTTTTTTTCATAAACATCTGGAAATATAAAATAGAGTCTGAGCTCCCCTCTGTGGCCACCGTCCGGCATGTTGATGAGCAAGGCACCGAACCTCCGCGAGCTGCAGCTCAAATCTGCTGCAGTGACTGATGGGACGTCTCCGAAGTGGATGAGCGTGAACGGAGCAAAAATAAATTAAAACATGATAAATAATGAAATTAAGGCATAAAAACAAATAAGTGGACACAGTGTTTGAAACCACGCCGCCCAAACGTGAAGTCTTTGGGTTTTAAAAGCCTCCGGGTGTCTGTGGCACGACTCCCAGCTCAGACGCTCAACCTGAATTCCCATGATTCCAGGCGTGGGTCCGGCTCCAGGGAGGCGAAGCTCCGTGTGGCAGAAACGAATTCAAAAAGACTCAAAAGAGCGCTTTCTCTTTCGCCCACTCACCGCCGATGAGCCACGAGCACCGACCTGGTGGTCTGATTCCCGGCCGCCCGGACCAGTCGCTGCAGGCGACTCCTCCGTGGTCCGTCTCCACGTGACCCGCGTCTCTCTGCGTGGCCACCGCCATTAAAATCCCGAAAAGCTTCCTCGTATAAAACCCAGAGGAGACTCCCTTTGGCTCCTGCGCCGCCTCGCCTCACAGGAAGAAGTTGATCTTGGCGGAGACGACTTTGCAGCCCCTCGTGGAGAAGAACTCCCCCTGGACGGGGGCGTAGATCATGTCCCGGCCGACCGCCTCCACCACGTCGCCGCGGTCGCAGCAGCCCCGCTGGCAGAGCTGCGACCGCGCGCAGCGCTCCACGTGGCGGCGGGTCAGCGGCAGGAAGGGAACGAAGCGCGTGATGAGCCTCTGCTGGATGATGCTGGACTGGAAGAAGCCGCCTGCGGAGAGGAAACCCACGTCAGACAGCTCCTGGGGCCAGAGAGGCAGTATAATTATCGATCATTATCGGGCCGATATATCGGTCGATAATTATCGGCCCGATAACAGGAAATTATGACGTCATCCCGATAAGTCCGATATCACAACAAACAGCCCTGATAACATTTATATTTTTGTCTGAATGACCGGCAGTGAATGTTATGTTCAAGTGACGTCGGCATAATCAGAAAAACAATTTC
The DNA here is from genome assembly GCA_018398805.1 of Hirundichthys speculiger. Lineage (NCBI taxonomy): Eukaryota > Metazoa > Chordata > Actinopteri > Beloniformes > Exocoetidae > Hirundichthys > Hirundichthys speculiger. The sequence continues at coordinate 1,738,543 of JAGFBZ010000477.1, forward strand.
TCAGTAAGAAAAATCAAGAATACCCCCTCATGCCAGAAAACAACTTGTTAACTCGGTCATAATTTTGGTAGTTGCTGACTTTAATTGATATTTGCAGTATTTTCCCACATAAAAAATAGAAAAAATAGAAAGGGCCGAAAGAATGACTAGCAAATGAGGGAAAGTGGGAATTTACGTTACACCTTGAATGCAGCATTGTGGCACAGTGCACTGAAAAAAAAAAAAAACATGGCGATGGTATAGAACTTCGTTAAAGTTTCAGAAGAAGATTATTTGTAACAAATGCTCCAAGCGAAGGAGGGAAAAACAGCACAAGCTTTAATACGTCAAACCCGACCAGCCACCTGAAACATAACCATCGCTTCCATGGAGTTTTGAAATCGCGCTAATGTGAGCTAACATGAGCAAGTCTCCCTTCTCCTCCTCTCTCCTTTACTCTCCATCATCTCTCTCATCTAAAGCTTCCATGAGATAAAAAAAACCCCCCAAAACTACTGAACCTCATTTACTTTAATTAAAGGCATTCATTTGAATGGAACCACAAGACAAAATCCTTTAAACGTAATTTCTTTGTTACTATGGAGTGCACTTTTTCAGTTTATTCACACAGACAAGTCTAACTTGTGTCAGTACATTAGAGTGATCCCTTATTTTTCGCAGTTAATGGGGACCCCGCCTGCGAAAATCAAAATCCGCAAACTGGAGCCGGAGCCCACCGAGCCTAATTAATGTGTTTAAAATATGTTTAAAAACTGCAAAAAAGTAGCGAGACACTGCAGTGAAACAAGACAAAGGCTCAACTGTGGTCTTTCTGTTACCTTCACAGCCTCTGGTCTCTGAACCGTAGTAAAGAAACTGCTGTTATTGTGCTATTTTTAGCTCGTAATTAGCGGCTAACATGCTAACAACAACAAAAGTTTCCTCTGCATGGAACGGGAACTTTATTCTGGCACTGCAGGAACTTGTAACATCACACAGGTTGTATTGTTGGGCTCCTGTCGGTTAACAGAGAATGTAAATCTATACACGCTGGGCTGCTGTTGATGCTCACTACACTTTTCATCTAACCCCGTTTTCTTCTGCCGTCCGACAACACACACACTACATTACCCATAAGGCTACCTTCTTAAAGGGGCCAGGCTACCTTACAGCATTTCTTCACTGTGAGAGAACGTGCACAACATCTGTGATGTTTCCACGATTTTTAATTTTTTTTTTAAATTATATTATAGATTTCTGAAAAATCCGCAAATAACTTAAACCGCAAATTGGCAAGGGATCACTGTATTCACTGTGCATTATTTTTTATTGTCATCAAGGTATGCTTTTTTTCAGTTAGTAATTCTGATGCATGTATTTCCATCAGTTCAAGGAGCCTTTATTTTTTATATCAGTCAATAATGCACCTTATTTAAGTTAATGTGAGATATCAAATAGATTTGTTTGATAGCTTTAAGAAAATGTACATCCCTAGTTATTATGACTGATGCTGCATCTGACATCATGGAAATGATCTCTGAGCATTACTGTATGTACAGGTAATCCAGTGAAGGGAGAAATATATATTTTGTGTCCTGAAAATGCCCTGAATTCAACTTTTCATATCAATTATGCTCATGTATTCTGATTATGCACCTTTTCGAGTTGGGACACTTTCGGGCCAGAGGTGACCAGATAAACTCTGTGTCCTGAGAATGTCCTGATTCAACTCTTTCGTATCAATTCTGCACCTGCTTATGTTTATCAACAAATGGAACTGGGGAGAGATGCGCCCCCTGTGTAGCTTGTTCGCATGGGACAAAGTGTCCGAGCTCGTGGGGAGTAGATGGGCCCGTCCCTCCTTCCGAGCTCGGATGTTGTTAAAAGACTATAAAGACGGTGACCCCGGAAGTTCGGGTAGAGTCAGCTGCGGGTTTGTGCACGACGCCCAGCCGGGTTTTTTGCCCACTCTGCCCAGGACTGTCCAGCTCTCCAGTCCTTTTGTGTCAAGGTAAAAGATTATAAGGGCTAACCCTGATGAACTGTCAGTGATCTGTTTTGCTCTATATTTTGTGGGGAATAAACTTGAGACATTTATTCTAGCAAAAGAGCAATTGTGTGTTTTCTATGTGCAATGCTTGCTATCTGTGGGGAATATATATATAAACATATATTATTCTAGCAAAAAGCGAGTGTCTGTGTGTTTCATTTTGTACGGCCGACCACTCCGAACCTGATAAATTTTCTCAGAAAACATCCAGTGATCCCAGCTGGACCATTTATTGCAGCGCCGCTACTGAGACAAAGATATTGAAGAATAACAAGCGTAACTTACTCGTGTTGTTGTCGTAAACCTCCTGCGCGACCGCGTCTTCCAGGTCGGCCAGCTTGATCTCCTCTCTTTCCCGTCCGGCCTGCCGGTTCTCCAGAGCCACCTTGTTTATCACCTCCTCTCCTGTGGTGCTGAGGGGAAACCCAACGAGACAACAACCAGAGTCTGTAAGTGGTGCTAAAAAGAGACACCCTGGACATCTGGCTACTAATTAGACTAACGAGGCAGAGGTCAGTGACGTGACGAGGTGTGAAACTAGCATCTTAGCGAGGCAGAGCCTGTCAGGAGGAATGACGCGCACGTTAAAGCTCTACCATGCAAAGAACAAGCCACATATGATCATGAACCAGCAATGCTGCTGTCTTATCTGGGTCAAAGGTCATTAAAATAAGGCTAAGGGGCTGAGGCTCTCACGTAATTTACGCAAGTTACGCACAGTCAATTCCAGAAAGCACTTACGTGATTAAGTTACGTCGGTTTAACACGCGCATTGCAGTTGTAAACAACAATGGCGCCCACCAGGTTCAAACGCTCCAAAGTTTGGCTTCACTTCACCAAAGAAAGATGGCAACAAGGCAACTAGCAGTCATTGTAAAGTGGAGATAACAGCGTCAGGAGGGAACACGGCTAACATGCAGAAACATTTGAACACACAACATGAGATAATGATAAACGAGTGTCGTGTTTTTGATGCTTCGGACTGATGGATCTCAACCCAGCAGCAGTAGCCAAGCTAAGATCACCTCTGGTAACTCTGGTTAGTAGCTATCCCACTGCCTATGTGCTTCTTTGTAAAATACACTATAACATTAACGCTATGCTATTAAACGAATGTCTTCTGCATTACATTTAGAAGATGACCGTGATGAGAGAGAGAGTCTGGCTGGTTCAGAGGCTGGAAGACATTGTGGAAGTCGTGAAGATATGAGTCGACAACTTCTCACGGTGCAGACACAGAAGTGTGTGTCACTTTATTAAATCCACCAGTCAACTGAACATGAAGAAGATGGCGCTATCCATCACAGTACAAAGTGTGTCCAAAAACGTCACAGTAATTAAAGGGACCGTAACACATTAAATACATAGACCAAGACACTAGTAACAACCTAAAGTGCTTGATAACCTGAACAAACACTGTATGGTAATGCTGTGACTAACATCTCTATGCAGGTGAATTATGTACACATACATATGAATGATACAGGCACTACAACATGCTTATTTTTCTGCAAAAGAATTGTTAATTCTTCATGGTATTTGCAGATTTGTACTATGCACTGTTCCGTTGTATTTGATAGTATTTATCTTTCTTTATTATTATTTTTGAGTGCTTAGTGAGCTCATATATCATTTTAAAAAGGAGATTTTTTTTATTTCTACTAGAAAAAACCAGCGGGTCAAGAATGTGCATATACACATTCTTGTGTATTTGCACAGTTACATATTACAACAGTTAACACGTTATCTACGCTTTGGGCCTCTTTTGACCTCGCTGTTGAGTTTGTAAGCTTGTGACTTCTAGGTAAAAAAAAAAACAGATGCTGATAAAGCTGTTTGTTCTCCTTTTTTCCCAAATTAGAATCAATAAAGAATTGAATTCTTTAACAGTATCGATAATGGAATCGGAAAAATCTTATCGATTCCCATCCCTAATGGGGGGGTGCATTAGTGTCTATGGAATGGGAAGCTTATACGTTTGGAGAGGAAGCATCAACTCTAAAAGATAGAAATGTGCTCTCAACCAGCATCATACAACAAGACAACACTACAACCTGGGTTCAGAACCGGCCTCCCTGCAGTCCAGACCGTTCAGCAAGTAAAAACTTTCTCCCGTCACCACGCCTCAGTCCAGTCTGCGTGAGTGTTTCATACCTGATGAAGACGTAGATGGCCTTTCGATAGTTGGTGCGAAACACAACATGTGAGGGACCCAGGAAGGGCTCCAGGACGTCGATGACGCCCGGAGGCATCTTCTCCATCTCGTCAAAGATGAAGACGGAGCGAGCGCACTCCGTCAGGTTTCCCTGCACCCAGCTCTTCAACTCTTTCTGCAACACAAGGGAGGGATCTTTGGCTCCTCTGCCCAAAATATCTCACAAAATCTGAGCAAATCCAACACAGAGTTTCAACAAAGGGTTCATTTAATGACAGAAACCCGCCTCCTCCACTCACCCGGTACCGTTTGACCCGCTTGGGCGAGGGGAAGTGAAGCGTGGGGATAAACTGGTGCACAAACGGGCTGCTCATGGCCGATCCGTACAGATGGTTTCCCAGCATGGAGCTGACCAGCGTCTTTCCAGTCCCAGAGGAGCCGTGGAAAGACAAGACCAGGGGCTGTTCGGGGCTTTTATTTTGAAGAAACTTCGTCACCTCCTCGGACACGATGTCCTGCGCCAGATGTTGACCGAAGACATTCTTGTAGAGGTCCCACTCCAAGTCTGCTCAGCAGGAAAAAAAGAGAAGGATGAGTGTGATGCTGGATGTGTGCAGGTCCTGGGTGATGGATGCTTGAATATACTTGAACAAGTTTTTATCCACGGGTACATTGCAAAATGACAACGTCAGAGATCATCAGACTCAGACTGTGAAAAGATCTTCTGGATATACTGAAGAAGACTTCATGCATTTTAATAATCAATACAGGATCTTAATGTGAGTCTGGACGAAAGTACACTTTTCTGACACTGCAGAAGCTTATAGAAATGAAACCAACATGATTTTTTTTTTCCCCAGTTCAATTCATTTCTATCTGAAGTGTTTATGAAGACACGCTTTTACGTACCAAATTACAAACAACGGCTTAACAGTTAACATTAAACAGCTTAAAATATAGGTTTTGGCTTTATATGCGGAAAATTCCCCCATTTGAAATGAAATATGTTTCTATCTTTTTCGAGCTTTTATTTTTGAAGTCTAGAGGACTTCCTCTTTCGAAAATATCACTAGAAAAACAGTGATTCACTGCAATAACAGCATAAATTTCGTCATCTAGAACAACTTAAACTAAAATGACACTAAGAGAACATCTTCTGAATATAAAATATGAGTTTACAGCACATATTCAAGCCGCAGTTGTCCGACTGATGTACATTTGTTTTGCTGCCCAGCTAGCCGGTAGCCTCACCCTGATGTCAGCGTTAATTCAAGACAAACACGCCTTACCTCGGATATTCGGCTTAAAGTCGCAGTCGCAGCTGTCGGATATGGTGCAGTAAAGATTATGGAAAACGCAGAGGACCGGATTGTAAGAGAATAAAAGAAGGACAGACAGGACGGACAACATTTTGGCCGCCTGCACGCAGACAGTAAAAGCGGTTGCACCATCTCCTTCTGACCGGACCACTTTGTAGTTTTTTCCGCTTCCCGGAAGTCGTGTCGACGTACGAAACACGCTCGCAGAGGACTACGTCTCCCAGAAAGCCTCTCTAACTGGGGACGTCTACATCAGAATCGGACACGTTGGACGATCACAGTCCAGCAAGGGTGTTATAAAAATAGAAATAAACTCCTTTTAGCTTGATTGAGCCTTTAGTAGATTGACATAAAATATCCTATTAGTCATATTCAGTAAAAGATCATTAAATCCTTATGTAATTTCTTAATTTTGAAAGGAAAGTAGGACAGTCTTTCAGCAATTCTGAGATTCACTTAATTATTCTAAGACAAAAATAATCTTAAATCCTTTATTGCCAGTTAAAGGGCATTAGTGGATATAACATTTGAAGTGCTGATACAGGATAAAGAGAAAATCAGAACTAGAAATTAAACATGTCACAAATCAAATCTACCCTTTGAAAGAGATAAATAGGAACAAACAGGTAAACAGGCAGGTGAGGGACAATGTGTTCCTTGTTTTATCTTGTCCATCTATGTGCACCTAAATGGTTCTTAGTCTGGCCCGTCCTCCCGGACCAGTTGGCACTGGGAGACCCCACCATGGGCATCACTCCAGTACACGAACCTCTCCACCATAAGGCGGTGATTCGAGTACAGCTGAGTCTTGTTCATGAGGGAAGATGTGGATCAATGTGGTATCTGCAGTAATGTGGACTCTGAACTCTCAGCTGACTTGGGAACATCTCAGTTTTCCCCTGGAAGGGCTCGAGGAGCTGGGCAGGGCATCACTGCTCCAGCTGCTCCACCCTCAGACCTGATTTTGAATAAATTAAATTAAAGGACTGATGGATTTGTAAAATATATCTTTATATATATTTTTGTGTAAAGCAGCAATTTCACAGAAACTGTCATTCAAACAGTAGAGGGCACTGTTGATGCTAAAATGACCAACCAAAGGACCACGGTGTTGTTAAGATTCTATGCAAAATTAACCGAAACAAATGAAATTTGAAGCCAGACAACATATTCAGAACATGGTTTATCTGGGTTTCATTAAGAAAGAAAGGGTGAGTGGTCTTTTGAGTTTAGAGAGATTGTTCTCTTTTGTTTGTTTGGGATTACAGCATGTTGCACCACTATGTTAGTCTCCAACGTCAAATGTTCAAGCAGAATACCTCAAAGAAATTCTTTTCAAACCAAAAATCTTTAATTTCATGAAACAAGGGCGACAAATCTGTGTGTTTCTTCTCTGTTGCACATTCACGTTGAATACGGTGAACATCAAAGAAAAAGCAACATGAAAGTAACTGACAGGCAGTTTTATTGAAATAAACTCACTTTGTGATGAAGAAAACATGTTTATTCATAGTTACAGTCGTCTATACAGATAAATATTAGACATTAATACTAACGTAACACAAAAACTGTACCGGTGCCGTACTTGTGCAGTGAGTGTCAGCACATTGAAGATTAAAGATCGCATTAAATATTCACCCGAAACAAGAAAATCCTAATAATTAGCACATGGTGATGAAAACATAGAAATATAGTTATTCTGTTACTGGGTTGTACGATATGGCTTAAAGGTTGTTCATCTAAGGAAGGTCCAGCCTTTAGGAAGATCGGGTCACGTAACCTGCCAGACTGAGGCACAGCCTTGTCTCAGAGCTGGAGCTCTGTCCCTTCACAGAGGGACGGAGCTCCTCACGGAAGAAATTACCCAGTGAAATAAAAAAAAACAAAAAAAAAACAGGCAGGATGAAGTTCATGTGTGGCACTGGTGGTTTTATGGTGAAAAATAGCACTTTTTCTGTGTTTGAGAGCATATATCTGGCTGCCTGAAGTGACAGCTAGAGCTGTAGCGATACACTAATCTTGCGATACGATACACGATATTCAGCTCACGATATGATATACAGTGATCCCTCGCCAATTCACGCTTTAAGTTCCGCGGTTTTAGTTATTTGCGGATTTTTCAGAAATATATGATATAATAAAGAAATCAAGAAAAAATCGCGGAAACATCACAGGATGTTGTGCACGTTCTCTCACTGCGAAGAAATGTTGTGAGCCAGCCTGGCCCCTTTAAGAAGGTAGCCTTATGGGTAATGGTGTGGCCTTATGGGTAATGGAGTGTGTGTGTCGTGGGAAGGCAGAACTAAAACGGGGTTAGATTAAAAGTGGAATGAGCATAAACAGCAGCCCAGCGTGTATAGATTTTTTTGTTGTTGTTAGCGTGTTAGCCGCTAATTACGAGCCAAAATTAACATAATACCAGCAGTTTCTTTACTACGGTTCAGAGACCAGAGGCTGTGAAGGTAACAGAAAGACCACAGTTGAGCCTTTGTCTTGTTTCGCTGCAGTACCTCGCTACTTTTTTACAGTTTTTAAACATATTATTGACGCTCGGGGGGCTCCGGCTCTCGTTCGCAGATTTTGATTTTTCACGGAGGGTGGGGGTGGGAGGGGGGGTGGGGGGTCCCTATTAACCGCAAAAAATAAGGGATCACTGTATATCGATATTCATCTTACAATACATTTACATCATTTTCTGAAATATTCTAAAGGGACAAAGTGATTTTGGTGACATCTTGTGAGTGTTCTAATGACTTTGTTTGAATTAATTGAACTGAAAGCATCAATTACACATTATATGGCTGACAGGCAGCTTGTAAATGCTGGACAAAATGAATAAAAGATTTGTTGAGAAAAATAGTTTCATTTATTTAAACAGTGCAAATTGTTATTTGCAAGCTTTTAAAGGTGGGACACGGGGGTTTTGAAAGAAGCTTAGAATATCGATACCCACGGCTGAAAATCGATACTCTCTGGGGAAATAAAATACCGATATATATCGCAGAATCGATAAAATCGCTCAGCTCTAGTGACAACCAAATCTAAAATACTGATATATCAGCATCCTGCCATCTCGTCTGAGGTCTGAATGTCATTCAGTGAGCAGTTCAGATATACAGAGAAGTGTTTCATCACAGAGCCTGATCCTGGTCCCTACTCCTGCTGCACCTCAGGGAGAAACAGGAAGAACGCTGGTTCAAGACCTCAGTTAACCTCGACTGGCTTCACTCCGACTCTGGATGCATCTTAACTGGTTTGTGCCTCACTGAGGAACAGGCAGCGCAGCTACGTAATGAGGGCCGAGGCCTCTGCAGCGCTGCAGTCCAGTCACCGAAGTTCGAGTCCACAGCGCTCAAGTCTGAGTCGAGCCCAAACCTGTGCTTTTAAAACACATGCACTCTTTAACCCGCTGGAACCTGGTGAACAAAACTCTTTCTCCCATAAAGTGCCGCAGCGCTCCGTCGCCCCTGAAGTGGCGTAAATCATTTTTATTGCACATTTTTTTCCTGACATTTGAGCGGGATCAGACTGTTCGTAAACAAGCATGACAGGCACTGAAAGCATGTGGGAACGTGTACTACAGGTCTGGGCCTCTGGACCGGGTCCTGCACGAACCGTGAATCTTTTCCAGTTCCATTCAGGTCTACGGTACGAGGGAGATCAGGCGTGTTGAAATGTGAACGCGTGTCCAAGTCAAACCAGGACGTACGCCTCTCCAGTATTCACCCAGGTCTGTCACTGTTACACATTTCTACAGGTTCTGGGTGTTTTTATTTCACCGGTAGAATATAAGCTGCTGTGAGGCAGGTAGATAAAACTGCTCTTCTTCTCTGACCTGGACTACATCTCCTCATTCAGTTCCAAACCTGCTCAACCATCATTGTGTTTACAGACGGTAACGACTGACCTTTCGGTAAGCACCGCCCCCTTCCTAGTTACTGTTGCTAGGTCGGACAAACTTGCTGCTCCTGGTTAAATGATATATTTAACCACTGTTTAGTAAAAGTAATAATATGATTTAGCAGCATGGAGGGTGAATGAGTTCTCTGTTAGCATTAGCTCTGGTCCATAGTGTCATTGACTTCTCCACTATGGACCAGAGCTCGCTAACCAGCTATCAGCCTGCCTCATTGTTTACAAATATATATGTCCCTGGATATTTATTTTGTTAGGTATAAGGTGAGGCTAGTGATGTTAACGTCACTTTATTAATTATATTAATACAATGCTGCGACTGTCATGTTAACATAGCTCTGGTGTGGGACAGACCTATGGACCAGAGCTAATGCTAAAAGAGAACTCATCACCCTCCCTGCTGCTAAATCATATTATTACTTACTAGCAGCAATATTTCACCATGGCGTTATTATAGTATAATATTAACACTGATGATAGACAGTCCTTAACGCAGGAGCAGAAAGTTTCTCCGACCTAGCAACAGTAACTAGGAAGGGGGCGGTGCTTACCGAAAGGTCAGTTATTTTCCTGACCACAGCTTAAACATGAGTTGTGGTGGTGAAGACAAAGGCAGGAAAAGACTCTGGGAGAATTCAACCAGGCGTGTTTTCAAGCTCCATCCTGAAGGTTCCAGGTGGTTCCAGGTCCCTTTTTTAAATCCAAAGATCTTCCTGAAGCAGACAAAATGGATGGAAGCCAAAAAAAAAAAAAAAGGGCCCACATACCTGAAGAACATTCTTCAGATGCTACAAAGAGACGTTTCTTCTATCTTTGAGTACATCAGGCTCAGGCATGAAGGTACATGTTTAACAAAAAGTGAGTTTCACACTTCCTGTGTCCCTGTCTGCTTCACCTTCATCCCTGTCTGCTTCACCTGGGCAGATTCTGACTGACTACAGGTGAGTCCTGAATCAGAACCATCATCACTTGTTCCCTTTTTACGGAGCTTCCTGCAGCCCTTCAGCAACACCGTCAGAGCCGAGAGCAGTTGGGAGGAACTGCTTATTGTCCAGCAGATGGGCCCATCCTGGATCAGGAACAGGTCTGGGGTCAGTGTCGCCTGACGGGTGGCTGCAGCCTGTTGGACAAGGCCGTCAGGACCTGGTCGAATTTGGAGTATCTTGCAGCCTGGTTCTCCTCGGCTCCTCTGCTCCCCCACAGCAGCCTCAGCTGAAAGTCGGTCAGGAAGAGTTCCTGGATCTCCAGCTGCTCCTGGAATCCTGCAGGAGAACACCTCATTATCAGTCTGAGAGAGACAAGGAAGGAAACCCCTGATCTGAGAACAGCCTGCAGCAGCTGGCCTCATTAGGGTTCATTTCTGATAAATCAGATTATACTATGAATATCTGGAACAGGATCAAAGACATCACTGCAAGTGATTTATTGTCACAAGACTTTTATTCTCATTTCTAAATTTAATTCAGCAAAGATATATATATTTTTTAATATTCCATTTCGTACTCTCAATATGAGGGAAAAAATAATGTTATGATTTCTAAATTGTTTTTCAGCCGTAGGACCTGAAGTTGCTCATGTTTGCCTCATGTCCTTGGAGTTGTTACTAATTTAATCTTAAATAATCCAGTGACGGGGATGGTTGTCAGAAAGGTTAGTCAACCCCTGTGAAGGCTGGTGGGGTCTGAGTTGATTTCATTATTCATTCATGTCAGATTTCTATCAAAAGATTCAGTAGAAGACTTGGCTGCATTTCGTTTAAAGCCACTGTATGTAGTAATACCAGTTCTGACCACATGGGGGCTTGTAGATCCATGTGTTAACAAAAGAGCCACTGATAAAACTGTTAATGAGTGGGGACAATCCCAGATGTCTAGTAATACCATTTTGTCCCACTAGAGGTGGACTTCGTGTTTTACACCAAGGACTGACACATGAACCTTTTAGCGATATGCTGCACCCATGTGGTCAGAAGTGGTATTGCTACATATCCTCTGTTTTAAGACATTAAGGCCGAATGATCAGTGCTTCTTAAATAATAAAATATATAGGATATTCATTTTCTTATATGGCTATGAAATAGTACAGTTAAGCTACCTCGCTACAGTTAGAAATGTTTTGAATCAAATGCACCTGATGAACTAATCAACAACAGATCTGTGGGTTTAAGAGTAAAAGTTTATGTCAGCGTACTGGTATGAAGCATTCAGCTGTGTGTTCACTCAATGCTAAGGAGGAAAGACATCAGCAATGATCTTAAAGAAGCAACTGGGCCATATCCAAACAGTTTGGAGTCCATTATTCTACAGTTAGAAAGAGTATTTACAGGTGAGAAATGTTCAAGACAATTACCAATAGTTACGCGAATGGACACTAGGAAAAAATTTACTTTGGAAAATGTAAAAAAAAACTAAGAGCTAAATCTCAGACTACAGGTCCATGATAAATGTTAAAATAAGTCACAGTACAATTAGGAAAAGACTCAACAGGCGTGTTTGGAAGGATTTTCAGGAGGAAGCTTCTTCTGTCATGGCAGCATGAGTTAGGTTTAGAAAGTTGAAGACTCCTGGACCAATTAGACAGAGGAGACCAAGGTGGAGATATCTGGTCATGACGGAAAGCCTCACATTTGGTGAAAATCAGTCAATATATTAACAGAAATGCCTTATACTTTCAAGCATGGTGGTGGAGGTGTGATGATTTGAGGTTGTCCTGCAGCAACATTATAACTGTTACAACATTATAACTGTTCAGGAGTCAAACGTAAGTCCGTCTGTCTGACAACTAAAGCCTGACTGAAACTGGGTCGTGAAACAACAATGACTCCTAACACAGCAGCAAATCTACAGTAAATGGCTAGAAAAGAAAACAAAGGTGCTGCAATCCTACACTTTAGAGATTTCTGTTAAGGTGGTTCTACAAACCCTTAAATCATGGGGTGCGTTGGACTCGGTTCTTGTTAAATAAATAAATGACACAGTTTCACATGTTGTTCATCTGGGGATGATTGTGTAAAGTCTCTAAACTGAATAAGGTGTTCTTTCTCTTTAATATGACTGTAATATGTTTTTGATCAATACTGATCCAACTTTTTGCTACCTTGTAGTTTGCTCTCGGCGTTGGAGCAGTAGATGCCCCCCAGCTGAGCGATGGTCCTCGCGGCTCCCAGGTGAAACATGACGATGTCCATCCCGACCTCCATGGTCTCCCACGGCTCCGCCCCCTCCCCCACCACCACGCTTTTCTCCAGCAGATTTAGGAGGGGGAGGACGTGCGGGAAGGTGGTGTTGGACAGAGGACAGCTCTCTGCGAGACGCACAAACAACATCTCTGTTCTTTTGTGGACACGTGTGCAAATCCACCATCTGGAATCACTATTTAACTTTGATTTTTTTTCTTCTCTACCTCTTCCATCATTTAAGCTCTTCATGAACGGCCGCAGAGTTTTCTCGTAGAGTATGGCGCCCTCTGTGTGTCGCTGCCGTAACGCCATCCAAGTCTCCTCCAGGCGAGACACCTGTGAGACGGGAGAGCGGCAGGAAAAGAGCACAAAAAAAACCACTGAGACCACAGAGAGATAAACCAGTATGTTTCTGAGACAACTGACAGCAACAGCTGTGTTACCGTCCAACAGTCAGACAAATATGAAGCCATCTTTTAGGACGTTGCTTCGGAGAAAATACGCATCAGGTTGATACTCTTAAAGCTTTGTTTACAGAAGATGGTACTGTAGGCTACAGCGTGCAGTTGTAAGAGTATGTTCAGATTCTCTTGTTTAAGGTCCATAACACTGCTGAACCTTAACCTGAGTAACTATAGATCCAGATCATGATACTACCACCACAGGCCTCCACAGTGGCCGTGAACTCTCCTCCTCATTTTGTGTCTACTGACAGCAAATCCAACATTCGGTAGCTGACTGGTATGGAGTTAAGATGGTGCCTGTTCTTTTTTATGTACTTCCTGTACACTCACAAAGTTAAAATGATCTCAGCCTGTCTGTAGAGACGCTATCCACACTATCGCTCAAGTGAAATTACATTTTTGAGTCTTGTCAGAGGATTAAAATAGCAATTTATTCAAGAGTCGCTAAAGTCGCAACTGCATTGATTCAGACAGTTTTGGTTCCTCACGACAGTTTTCACTCGTTACCATCCAGTGATGACCAGGGGGAACTTCAACGCTCACGTTGGTGATGACAGTGGTACCTGAGGGGCGTGACTGGGAGGACCGGCCTCTCTCATCTGAACCAGAGTGGTGTTTTGTTGTTGGACTTCTGTGCTTTTCACAGTTTGTCTATAACAAACACCATGTTCAAACATAACAACGTCCATAAATGCACGTGTCATCAGGACACTCGGCCATAGGTCGATGATCGACTCTGTTGTCATATCGTATCGATCTGCAGCCATATGTTCTGGACATTCGGGTGAAGAGAGGAGCTGAGCTGTCAGCTGATCACTACCTGGTGGTGGGTTGGATCAGATGGAGGGAGGATGCTAGTCAGACCTGGTAGGCCCAAATGTCTAGTGAGGGTTCGCTGGGAACATCTGGCAGAGGAACCTGTCAGAAAGATCTTCAACTCACACCTCCGACAGAGCTTCAATCACATCCAGAGGGAGGCGGGGGACATCGAGTCTGAACTGGCCATGTTCTGCACCTCCATTGTTGCTTCGGCGATGGAGGTGGAGGATAGGATAGGTGCAGAATAGGTGCTGGGATAGGCTGCAGCCTTGGCGGTCTCTGAGACGAAAACTCGGGTGTAGGAGGAGTTCGGTGAGGCCACGGAAAAAGACTTTCGATTGGCTCCACGGAGATTCTGGCCAAACATCATGGAGATGTCGTTTGGCCGATTGATTGTTGAATCTCAGATCCAGGAGGAACAATGTGCAGACATGAAAATGGGTCAGGGGTTAAAAAGGTGAGAAGTGCACGCGCACGCGGGGGGGGGTAAACTTCAGGTATACAGTCCAAAAAGGGTTCAGGTATCAAGTGACTCTAGTTTCCAACTTCACCTTCAGCCTTCTCAGCCCTCAGTGAATATCATCCTCACACGTCCCTGACATGGATTCACCAATTATATTAGATCAGGGATTCCCAAAGTGTGGTGCGCGCACCCCCAGGGGTGCGCAAGCTGCCTCTAGGGGGTGCGCGAGATGAAAAATGTAATGGCGGTCTGATAATTTTTTTTGTTTTCACACAATAACGATGTGTAAATAAACATTTCCTTTGTAAAATTTTAAATCAAAAACTGTAATTTTAATGAATAAATAAATGCAGGCTATTCAAAATGCATGTCATCTTATAGTGAAGCGTAGAAGAAGAAGTTATATTCTTCTACCACTGCATTTGCACCTAGCTTGTGGCCTCTACTTTATTCATTCTGGGAAATATGCTCAATTGGCTGAAATCAGGGAAAATATCTTTATTGGAACTTTATTGGAATAGAATTAAATTACTGGCGTTCAAATTTTATTTCCATAACCTGTGTTATGATGACGGGTTGTGTTAGTTCCACGGTCATTTAAACTTGCTGCAATTTTTGTTCAATGTTCAAAGTATTCTAACATTTACCTCAACTTATCTGCTTTCTGCCACTGAGTCTGAGCATGTCATCCATCCTCTTTGTTCTTAAAAGTGGAAGCCTGCGCATAACTTTGTTTCATTATATTGGAACTGTGTTACAGTGTTTCAGTTTAATTTAAATGCGAGAGCACATTTTTGTGATTGTGATTATTATGTTATATGTGTGTTCTGGACATTTTAGCATGAATAAACATGGTGACTTTAATATGGCTATAATAAAGCTTGTTGCGTTTTTTTTTAAGGGGTGGGGGATCGGGGGTGCGTCAACCCGGTTGAGACATAGAAGGGGGTGCGCGGCTAAAAAAGTTTGGGAACCGCTGTATTAGATTATTAGAAAGAAGCCTGTGTTTCTTCTTTTATGTTACCGTTAACTACACAAGCTTGACGTGAACTTCCAGCAAACAGGAGCTGTTTTTCACCGCAGCTTTGGCTAGCTCTGACGGTGTTCAACGTTAGCTGTAGCGAACGGCAGTAACTTTGTTATACCGCAAGGTATGAAAACAATTGAAACCATAACTCACTAAATTCAATCCACTGGTAAATGTAGGTAGGAAACGTACGCTCGTCTGCCTTGTCCCCGGCGTGGACAGTACTAGCTCCAGCTTCTAGTCCTGCTTAGCAACGTAACCTCCGAGTCCACATGAATGAAGAACGTTGGTATGACTGGAATAATGGATCAATCTACCTGATTGGTTCTGGACAGGATTAACTGACCGTCCAAGTGTCATTTAAAGGGCAGATTTCTGAAGTGCTCAGTTTGCTTATTAGGGCAGTTATATGATAATAAAAATAATAAAAATAAAAAAACCTCCCGACTCCGACACCGATACCCCCCTCCCCCCTCAGAAAAAGAAAACTCCTCGAATCTACACGATTCACGTAGGTCACCCTTTTTGACTTCAAAACGGCGAATTTCGCCGAAAGGTGAGGGATTTTCATGCCTGAATGTGGGATGTATCCTAGTTTGATTTCAGACAGACGACCTTTGTCGCAGTTTACCTTCATCTCTCCCGTTGATTGTCACTATTATCTACGTAGATAAAAGACGAAGCCTCGTCATCGTTACTCTGGTCTGTGTGGTGCACGTTTACCTGCGGCAGCTCCAACGCTCTCATGACAGCAGCAAAGCCAAACATGTTGCCCGTGGTGCTCTTTAGCTCAGCGGCGATTTGGATGATTTTATGAAGAAGAGTGGCACGCTCTTCGTTTGTTCCCGTGCAGCCCAACACGTTCACAGCAAACATGATGGCCATGGTGTGAAACCTGCAGCAATGTGGAGAGGAGGAGGAGGGTTAGGCCACGTCACAATCACCATGACATTAGTTTCCTCTGTGGGGCGGCTGGACTCTCCCTTAGAGAAAGGATGAGAACTTCTGTCATGTGGTAGAGTTGCTGCTCCTCCACACCAAGAAGAGCCACAATGAAGCATGTTAAATTAACCATTAGCATGTTAAACTCCGAATATGCACGAAGGTATTATAATCTATCAAAGAAAAGAGGAAAACTACTAAAACCAAAAAGCTTCTGAGCAGGAATCAAACCAAAGCTGTTATAATCTGTAAGTACAGACAGCTTCTTATTTGAATGAATGTTATTTTGCCATGAGATTGTCCAGAAAGCTCCTCTTAGCTGCACACGCTAAAGCTGTGGTATGTTTGAGTGTAGAGCCTTAAATGTCCAGGTTGTAGGATGCAGTGAAAACTTACTGCACAAATTACCAGCTGCAACCAAAAGCAAAAAGCCCAGTCTAGAACCAGTTTGGTTTGTCCCTTTTGGGCTACTGTAGTATCATGATGATGTGAGGCGAGGACACATGGAGGCCGATGGTGATATTCTCAGATATAAATTTCTCATTCTAATGAGTTATAGTAAAGTTTCCATTTACAGTTGATCGTACACAAATAAACAGGTTGGTATATTATAATTCAAATATGAAGATGGCTCTAAATGTTACACTTTAAATTCTTTTACCAGCCACATGCTCCCCTAACGTTTCATGTCCAAATGGCAGCTCTGATCTCTGTTCTCTGATCTTTCACTGGCTACGGTTAAAGTTCAGAATATTTTTTACTAACTTTTAAGGCCCTGTATGGACCAGCACTTGCATATATCACAGATTTGCTGGTTCTTTTAAACTGGTCAACGTCTTTGCCTCCTTTACCAATTTCAAACAGTAATTTTAAAGCTGACCAAGGTTTTGAGGTCGTCTTTCCTAAACTTTGTAACGGACTCATCAGAATCTCAGGGTTTCTTTTTTTAAGACAAATGCTCTAAACTCCTGGATTTGGTCCCAGTTCAGAACTCTGTGTTTAAATAAGCGCTCTTTACTACTCCATTATTACAATTATTATTATATGATTTTGGAAAAATACCTTCATAAATAATAATCCTTAATATTGCTTCTCTTATTTAAACTGTTTAACACAGGAGTTGGCAACCTTTACGACCTTTACAACCTCTTTTTTTTGTCCCTCTCCCCTCAATAAAATTCATCTGGAGCCGAAAAACCTATTTGACCCTTAAAATGAAGAGAACAGTGTATGATGTTTTATATATATAGTTATACCGTATTCAGAGGAATTATCTGCCCAAAAGCTTATTCCTAGTATGTTTCCTAGGCAGTTTTTAAAGTTTTTACTGCAAAAGGAGGTCATACAAGATACGAATTACATTTTCATTTCCACATTTTTTTGTCATCCACTGTAAAAGAACTATAGTTTGTTGCATTTATGAAATTATAGAAGAACAAACAGAAAACTGTTGACATTTCATTGCTGTTTTTACCTGTTGTAACAAAGGAAAACTCTTATAAAGACTCTATATTAGCTGCTGCTGTGCTGTAGATGTTTGGGAGCAGAACCAAGACAGATTCGTATTAACTTGTTTACATGACAGTAAATATACTGAATCTTGAATCTTTTGAAAGAGGAGAAAAAAACATTGGCATTTGTAGAGCTACTTTGAAATAAAACAAAGACCCATGCAGGTCTATTTGAGTCATTTTTTTTTTTTATCTGTAAAACATTGATCATGCTTTAACATACTGGTTAGTTGTGATACACTGGTGGTGTAACCACATTTTAGACGGCTGAAAAATAACACAGTCCCTTGAAATCAATTTTAAAATCCCCTTTGGGGGTGCAGCTGTGACTTCCATCTCAACACATTCATGTGCAACATCTGGTTTTAACATCTGGTGGTGTAAGATTTCAACGGCGTCAAGTTTCTGACTAAATGATTTCACAGATTGAGACTACAGACCTGCTAGCAACGACTGCAGATCAGTTGTTGCTAGCTTGAGCGCCTTTCTTTGACGTTCTTGTGAAACAGTGCTCACCTCTCCAGCAGGTCCAGTCTCAGCTGCTGGCCATGTGGCAGCGTGAGCAGCTCCATCCCTGAACTAACTCCCATCAGCCTTTGCGTCTCTGGAGTCACCGACAGAATTCTCGCCACCTGGAAACAGCAGGTTTGTTGGACATCATCAGCATTAAAACGCAGCGCCCACATCATCGCTTCATGAGAGTTTCATGAATAGTTTTTTAAAGCTAAAACTCTTGACTTTAGTGGCTTTAAGCGGTACCTTGCAGTCGGCCTTGGTGATGTGTTTGGCTGCCGTTCTGGGGTCGACCTCTGTCAGCAGCTCCTTCACCCTCCGCAGGATTACCACCTCCAGAGGCTTATTCTCTGTAGGCATCAGCCTGGACTGGTATCTGCTGGGTCTGAAGCAAGAGGTCGACTCCACCACCGGTGAAAAATACCCATTCCTGTCGTCAGCTCTCAGCGGGTCCTTGCTTGAACAGCCTTTATCTGCTTGAAGCCTCTCCACGTAGCTCTGAGGGCCGGGGTAGAGCTCCGTGTAGCAGCTCCCATCCGTCTGAAGGGAGGGGGGGTGCTGCTCTGAGGGGGGTTGTGGTCTGTCCAGGTGCTGTTTGTGCAGGGTGCTGCTGGGAGACGGCAGGGGTCTGGTGGTGTCCAAGCACCCGGAGACGGTCGGAGATGGAGTCATGCTGGCAGCTCTATTACAGCCGGGGCTTCTGGACTGTGGGGCTGGAGGGGAAGGAGGGAAGAGACAGATACGTACAAAATCAGTTGGCAAAGTGTCTCAAGTTTCTACCTGGATCCTTTACACCTTCTCAGGTCAGCCACAGATGAGTCTGCCTCGGGGGGGGGGCCCCAAAACATCTTTTCAGGGAGGGGGTTCCAAACCAAATACCTAAAACACCACAGCTGGCTCCTCCTCATGTGGAGAACAAGACCCCCCCCCCAAGATACTTGAGGCAGTACCTCACTCCCAACCTGGAGAGGAAATGACCCCCCACCCACCCACATACACACACACACACGGTCAAATGCCGTCTCCAAGTCCTCAAAGCACCTGTGGACTGGTTGGGAAAACTGCCATGCTCTACAGCACATGTGTCAAACACAAGGCCCGCAGGCCAAATGTCGCCCGCTACGTCATTGTATGTGGCCCTCGAGAGTGTGTGCAATATTGGCTTAAATTTTAAACCAATATTTTAAGACTTAAAAAAAGCTTACGCCACTTTAAAGCGCATATTGACAATAAACTGCATCTCCCATAATGCATTTTGTCGTTACTCACAACAATAACAGTATATCACCATGAGCAAGACATTAAGATGATTTTCAGAACTGATGGATTTGAGAAAAACCTCTACAAACTAACCCTAACATGTCCAAGAAAAAAAGAAGAAATGATGCACAAGGAAGGCAGCTTCATGAACGATGGGAAAATTAATACATGTTTGTATCTCAAGATGAAAAAACAGTATGTTTTTTGTGTTATGAGGCGGAGTCAGTTGTATAAGAGCATAATCTACGTCGGCATTTTGACAGCAAACATGGAGCTATGTATGCTAAATTTAGCCCACAAGAAAAACAAAGAATCGTTTCCGCTTCTGAAACCAAGGTAATGGATACTCTCAGTGATGTAAACACTACAACCACAAACCCTGAGTTTAATATAATGATTAAATATTTGAAACTTGAATACATAATAAATACAGAAACACTTATTTAACAATATAATATGGTGTAGTTTAATTAATTTTGATATTCATTGCATTCTGGCTCTTCTAGGGCCACCATGATGCTGATACCCCTGCTCTACAGGATCCTGACCAGGACAGAACCCATACTGGACCAGTACCTCTGCATCGACTTTACCAGGGACAACGAGGAGTCAGTCAAGCATTTATTTTTAATCTTATAAAACATTATTTAGTATACACATAGGGCCTGTTTATCTCTCATGTGGCTTCAGTTACAGTCATGCTTATAAGAGAGCAACTGCAGAAAACTCATTTTGACTCAGATAAAGATTTTGACTCTCGATCCACTGACCTGCACTTTGTACACATTTCCTGTTTCAGTCTAATCTACTGTAATGTTTAACTTAATTACATAAAAACTAAAGTGAGCAAGACAGAGAATTTCTGGGTTTTTTTTGCCGACTCAACTGCTCTGTGAGGGATACTGGATCTTGGATGAATGGTTAACTTCAACAGGGCATGCAGTTTATGGTACATTACTGTACTGCTGCTCCATTTAAGGACATTTATGAACAATAAGCTGTTTTGCTCCGCTGGACGGATCCAGTGTCACCAGAATCTGCAGCTGCTGCTGTAGTGTTTCCATTTAACTGCGCAACAACGCAATCTTTCTCACAAAACATATATTTGTTTAAACGCGTTATTAATTTGCCTCATGAAGCAGCATACCGACTCTTGTGAGCAAACAGTTACGTAATTTGTGTATGTGTGGCAGAAGGAACCGTTCCCTTTTGTTAAACACTGCTAAACACTGACCTTCAACTTTCAGCCAGACTTTTATTAGAGGTACATTCAGGTTCACTGCCCCACTGCTAAACATAATATTATATTCAAAAATTCAACTGCCTTCTCTTCCCGTTTGTCTTATTTCTGTCTAGATACCTGCTTGTTGTTAGTTTCCCTCATTTTAATATTTTATTACTGACAAATATATAAAGCCTTGTAAATTCTTTCAATTCTTATGTTTCTATGAAGAATAGAAGAATTTATATTCTTCTGTTTCTTCCCACCATTTTTATAATTTTATAATTTTTTTTTTTTTAAAATAAAACCTACTTCTCCCAAATGATATTGGCATGCTGGAGGTGCTTAAGTTAGGGAAAATTCTGAAGTTGTAACAACCCTTGGTCTACCGTTAGATGGTGAAGACTGTAAACTTTCATTACGGATCAAATCAACGTGATTTTACAGTTAAAACAAAATATTCATTTGCTGCAAAAAAAGGTCCACTAATGTCAGCACAGAGGGAAATCTGCATATGTCAGAGGATAAAGACTTTTTTATGCCTCTAACGAGACTGAAAAGTGTTAGTGTATGTATAGGGTCCCTACAGGCAAACTGAAGGCAGTTTTAATTTTCTTTGCATACACTGAGTATTCACAAAGACAGTACTGTACAGGAATGTCCATCCATTCACGACTACGCTGTCATGAATCTCAACAAGTCGACCGCCGATATTACATAAGGAACTGTCAAAAGACACAAAGGGAGGAGGGCTCATGGCTTCTGTTTCCATAAAACTGGATCAGTACTTATATATTTATTATACAAAACAGGAAGTGTTTGAAGCTGAGGCCATGAACTCTACTGACAGTACTTTGTTGAAGTTAACTGGTAGGATATTTCTATACATCTGTCCCTATTAACATGCTTTTTATAGATGTATAGAAAGTTAAAGCGACGTTGGTTTGTCTCTCAGGACCACTTGCCACACTATCACTTAAGTGGAATAATATTTTTGAGTCTTGTCACAGGGTTAAAATAGCTATTTATTTCGAAGTGTGCCAACATTAATGGCCACTTTGCTGTAAACTCATATCCCATTCTAATACAAAACTGCTTCGATTCACATCATTTTGGCCTCTTTAGCATCTTATAATAGACCTAGGGTTGTTTGAACACTGAATCATTTGAGACAATAATATCAGCAATTTCAGTTAATGGTGAGGATAAAGACTAGTAAATACAGTCATTGAAAAAAAATTATTAGACCACCATTTTTTCTTCACTTTCTTGTTCATTTTAATACCTGGTACCACTAAACGTCATCATGTGACTAAAACAGACAGAAAAGAAAACACTGAATGCATAAAAGCAGTGTTTTTGGCAGTACAACACCATAGCTATTGATGTAAAAACTTAAGTGATTTAGGTTATAATCAAGAAAACCATGGAAAATGGTAAGATATCAGCTCTTAAAGGAGCCGTTTGTAAGATTGTGGCCAAAACTGGTACTGCAGTCACTTTCAAATTACTATTGAGCGGCGTGTACCCTCCCCCTCCTCCCCGACCAGAGGTTGCCAGGTCGGCTGCAGAATGCAGCAGGAACGTAGGCTGCCATGGCAAGCGACGAGTCCTACACAGTAAGTTTATTTTCTGTTAATTATATTTAATGCTTTATGAAAGATCTTTTCTTTCTTTGATCTTTCGTAACTAGAGGAAATATTTTCCCGTTGAGGCGTTTCGTAACCTGAAAGTTTCGTATGTAGAGGCGTTCGTAAGTAGAGGTACCACTGTTACCTTGTCCAAGTAAATTAGCGTTAGCCAAACATTTAGCTATGAATCTTACCTGTCCAGGAGAAAATCAGCAACGTTGGCGTCTGTCTTCAAATTCTTCTCCGCTTTCAGCCGTCTCCATCTATCAAAAGCATCTCCTATACAAATCCTTGTTTTATTTCGGACCTTGTCACGACGTAACTCGGATTCATAACGAGGTCTTTTAGGTTTTGGAAAGCTAGACATTTTTTTCATCCAACACGTTCGTAGCAGCTGCTGCGATAATTAGAGCCGAGCTGGCAACCCGGATGCCGAAACACTACTGACTTCGTGATTGGGAGATCGGTGGAGGGTGGCGCTTCAGGCCAAAACAAAAAATGACAACATCAACATCAGTTGAGGGCTGCAACTCCTCTTTTTAAACGGGAATATCCTGGCTTGAGTGCTGTTGTCAGTGACATAAGTATTTGAAATGAACATGATTTTTAAATGTCTGTTGACATATCGGGGTCATTTTATGATTCGTTTTATTAGATCTCTTACATACGGCTCCTTTAAATAAAACTCTTATGAGCAATCTTTGTGGTTATCGTTATGTTTGTCCAAACAAATGTACCTTTAGTTGTACCAGGCATTAAAATGAACAAGAAACTGAAGAAAACAAGGGTGGTCTAATAATTTTTTCCATGACTGTATGACCAAATGTAAAAGAAGCAAACACAAAGCTCTTTAGATGTCCCTTTCAGCTCCTTTGCTGTTGTTCTACTTGAACCAACAACCTAGAGGTCAATGTTATCTCAGGGTTTCTAAAGTTCAGCTCAGAGTTCAACATGTGAGCAAATCTCATCTCAGTCACCTCTGTGAGCTCAGTCACCGCTGCCGTAAACCACACACTCGCTAACCTTCCGCTCAGCTACCTCAACAGACGCCCACCGAGCTGCTCCGGCTGCTGGAGCTGAGCTCCAATTATTCCAGGACTTGCCGTGACAGAAGTTGGACGCACGAACAGAAGGCTTGAGTTGTAACGTGACACATCTGTTTACCAGGACGCTCTAGGTGAGTGTTTATACAATACTAACAAGCATCAACAGTAGTGAAGGATTTTTAGAGGTGTGTGTGTGTGGGGGGGTGGTGGTGTTAAGTTCAGAACCGTCTTTAAAAGTTTACAGATGTTTGAGTGCAGCTGTTTCTGTGCCTGTGATGTTCGACAGCAGAGGTTTGCAGCAGCCTCCCAGAGACAGACAACATTTCAATGATACTTCCGTCTGACAAAAACAAGACCGGACATGTGTGCACTCAGCAATCTAACTGCAAACTGAGCTCCTCCAGCCTATAAACAGTTTCGACAACAAATCCTGCTTTTCCTGAGGAAGTGTAAGAACAACTGTGTAATTTATTTAAGACGTTGCTTGGCAACTAACAAGGTAGCTTTGGATTTGCAAAAATCTTAAGTCCCACTGCTGCTAAAGGGTAAACCCTCCTTTTCTTATAGAAATAAAATGTGCATTTGTCTTAATTTTGGGTCTGGAAATTAAATAACAAAATGATGTTTAAAAATCATCTTTGAAAAAAAAAATTCTTTCAGTTAATGCAAATTTTTACTTTTTAAATAAATTAGATTTTGAAATTCAAAAATTCAAACTTCTATCCAAGTTTCATCCTTCATAAGTTCATTGTGAGTGTGTGTGTGTGTTTGTATATTTGATTTGTGAGGACATTATATCTGCTATACATGCAGCAGCACCAGGACATTTTGTATAACGAGGACATGACTCATATCCTCATTATGAATAAAAAAAAAACATTAGGAGAGCGCTTAGTTAGGTCTAAAGAGCATAAACCCTGTTTTTCAGAGGATGTCCTTATTGTTCACATAAACCGGTTGTTGTCCAGTCCAGAAACATGAGAGAGGAAACTAGAGTACCAGTGGAAAACCCACTTTGAAGCTGGAAGAACATGCAGTTCAAACTGGGAATCTCATTGTTGCATGTGACAGGTTTTATACAACAAAATTACCTTTCCTCATACAAAATCCTTTGACAGCATTACTTCTTGCGTGAACACATTAAGTTCTTACTGACAAGCCTTTTCAAACGCTGCAAACACAAAAATAAGTGTTTGAATCTCTTGTTTTGTGCGACATCTAAAGAGCTACTGGTAGGAAACACCTGTGCTTGAACACAAAGGTCCGTAACCCGAGATGAACATCTACTGAAAGCAATCAGCTTTTGTAAACCTCCCGGGATTTGGTGGCAGTGGTTCTCACATTGTAGTTGTGTAATCAGAAAACTGTTATTGAGCTCCAGGGAATCTGAGTTATGCAAGTCTTAGAGGAGGGCCTGAAGTCCTTGGTGGGGAGACATGGCCTCACATGTTTGCCTTGGCGATGCTTTACTGAATTACTTACTGATATTCTTTGTTCTAAAATGTAAGCTGCAGTTTGTTTCTTTTCGTATTTTGTACATCAAAGCGTTTCAGATCAATAGTCTATAGTCTGCTTTTATTTTTCTATGTGTAATGTGGAACATTACCACAACAAAAGCCAACTTGCAAGGTTTCTAAAACACATGGCTTGAATTCTCCACTCCACTAGCCTTTGAAAAAACATTTACATTTTATCAGGTTCACGTAATATCCTCACATCCATGGAGCCTCCAAGTATCCACAAAGGTCGGTGGGGGCTTCATTCGCTCATGTGTAAATACATGATATAGTATGCATAGAAATGCAATAACGCCTACAAATTAATGTCCCTGTAGGCCTGGGTTGGTTTCTGGTTTCAGGGTCAATCAAAGTTTTAAAAATCAAAAACTACATACACTTCTTCTGGTATGGTTCTTTTTTTAAAATGAAAAATGTTTATGGCTTGTCACAATGAACGCTTTTACATGCACAGTTTAGCTCTGCTATAGCTTAACAAGGACATTTAATTGGACTCTTCTCTTTGTCCCATTATACATGCACGATAAGGTAATCAATTTATTGATCAAAGTATGCCAGACTCCACCCTGATAGCTGGCAACAGTGCTCATCATCAGTTTGTTAACATTAGGCTTTTCTGGAGAACCTATTACATCACACTAGGGCAGAGCATGTTATGGGCTCCACACAGGTGACCTAACAAGAGCGGTGAAGATCTGACAGTGAACAAATAAAGCACACACGCCCAAGGACGAGAGGGGCTCTACAGCAAACGAGTTATTAATGTGTGCAAACTAACTGAGTAGTGCGCAACAGGAACACAAGACATGGAAAGTAACTTGAATTCCAGTGAATAAAATGCCCTTCCTAGGGAGGAGTTCATAACTTCCCAGCTTGTCAACACTCAATTTAAAGTAGGGCTGGGCAGTGATAAAATTTTTTAATCGCGATTAATCGCATTATTTCCCTGATTAATCACAATTAATTGCATTGTATACAGAAAATCAAATAATGTATTCAAAAGTAGTGTAAAATGCACTTTTATTAAAGGTGGAGTAGGTGTTGTTTGAAAAACGGTTCCAGCAATCCAACTCAAGTGAGATTTTGAAAATATACACTCCCTCCCTCCTCCCAAAGGCTCCGCCTCCTCCTCTTCAGCTCACCCCTCGAAACCACGCCTTCACATGATTCACGACTGCATGAACCATAGGGAGGGAGGGAGCGAGGGGTGATATTTGATGGACGTATTAGGCAGCCAATCAAAATAGTGATGATCACTTTTTTGATTGGTCAGAGTTTTTCTCTGATTATACCTTCTAGACTGGACCAAAATGTTTAGTTTTTTTTGCAAACATTTTATTTCAGTGGGTGCAATGGAAATGTGAAAAGGTTTTCAGGCAATATTGTAAAAAGTGTTGCAAAAAAACAACACCCACCCCACCTTTAAAATGTTCTGCTGCCATATGAACTAAAGTGCCATAACATTTGTTGTTCAAACACTTTTAACATCAGCACTTGTCAGTAACACATATTTAATGTAAATCTCATCTTAAAAAATGTCAAATAAAATAAAGCTTATTGCCACTGCCAGGGCATTAATGTCATCCTGTTTTTATTAAAAAAAAAAAAAAGTCTACAAACAAAATCCAACAAAATGATTGTGTCTCAGCACAATCAGAACATTAAAACAGGTAATTTCTGAGGTAACAGCAGAAACTTTTAACGGGGAGTTCAACTTGTCAGTTGTTACAAATAACCTTGTTTCTGTCGAATCCTCCGCCTGGGAGAACTTTAAAATTAAAATGTCCATGTTAAAGTTCAGTAATTTTACCAATCCGTGTATCAATCATTCTTTCCATTTTCAATTGTCAATCAAAAATTTAAAAAAATTTCAAATGTGACATTTTATTATGCTTTTCTTTTTTTAATCTAACAAAAAAAACTAAAAAATGCCAGTTTTTTTATATTTCAATTTTAGACTTGGATCAAAAATACGAAATTAAAAAACGAGCCACAGAACTGAATTTGTTTTATAATGGAGGACTGGACTTTCAGTTGTCATTACACATCTGTGCCACTAGATGGAGCCGCACTGAAGTAACCAGCTAGAGAACAGACCTTTTGCACCTGACGTCACACACTGCAGTCGCAACAACTCCCCGCCATGTTGGAGTGAAAAGAAAGTCCTTCAGCTAAGCAGTTTACCTGTCGCGTGTGTAATCTCTCGTGTTCAAGTGGATAGAAAACAGTTCGAAAACATGGTTTTGAACTGTGTAGCTGTTGGCTGCACAAACTACAGAGGAAAGGGACCAGGATTATCGTTTCCACAGATTTCCAGCTGACGTAGAACGCTGAGAAAAGTGGATCGCTGTACTCCGACGCGCTCGTGGGTTTCACGCAAGGAAATAGTAGCGACCGTTGAGAAAAAGTCGCATATGTAACGAGCATTTTGTTGGAGGTGTGTGTTTTCATGGGTTTGTTTGATAGCTTAAAGAAAATGTTTGAGAGGCTTGCCAATAATTTTTCATTGTAAAAAATAAATATCTGTTCATTTAAAGAGTCAAAACTGTTTTTGGTTTTGTTCATAGTATTGATGTAATGATCTCTTGTGTTACCGGTTTTCGGTATCGGTTTTTTAGGAGCTGAAAGTTATCGGTTATCGGTATCGGTTTAAAAAAACAGTTATCGTGCATCCCTATTATTAACCCCTGAAACTCTGATTCTGCCAGACGGGACCCAAATCACCAAAATCACCAACAGTGAAAACACGAAAGGAGAAGACAGACAGACAGAGACGAGACAGAGAAGGGACAGCATGTGCAGCACGGCGACCCCTGCACCGTCCCCGTGCACTGCAAACAAATGGACTGTGATGGGAAAAAAAAATGCATGACAAACAGATATATACAAACGAAACACACAGACTAAAAAAACCGGACGACAGAAAAGACGGTTATGCCTCGTCATACCACTAGAGACACACGAAGCGTGTGTGCGTGCATGTGCATACGAGATATGTCTAAGTCTGTGTCTCGATTGGGGAAGAGGGACGTAATGGATAAATATCAATAGATATAAAATGTAAACATGTATATACCTGTGCATGTCATACATACAGATGTGGCCTGTGACAGACATTCATATAGATGTGTACATATAATATGGACATGCATACATGCACACACCATGCACATGCATTTATAGGCATAAACGTGCAGTTGTGTGCACGCTATGTGCACGCCCAATTTCTCTGGGCACCAAAAACTCACGGATGACCATGGATTGGAGGAAGACGGTGTGCAAAACGCGCTTGCGAAGAACAGCTACTAAAGGAGGCCAATCACTCTTTTCAAAATTCAAGGTAATGCCATCTTTAAATGAAAGTTTGCCAACATTACTGACAGTTACTGACTCTGGCATGAGTAAATAAGTTGATTCTTGCATGCTTGCTACCAAGGCAGATAACACAGCTACAGTGAGGTACCTTCCTAACATTATTTCATTGAGAAGAATTAAATTTAATTCTGATGCCTTCTATGCTTTTGCTTAACTCTTTTTTTAACAGCATTTTTTTTTAAACTGGTGTACTTTCTGGGTGTAGGTTCCACGCAAAAAAGAACATGTATGCATTCATTTTATTTTATTTAGAAGACTTTAGCTTATTATCTTATACTTTTAGCTGACACTTATTTAGTAATGTAAAAAAAAAAAAATTTAAAAGTAAAAACAATGTGCACACGCACACAGAGGTGTATGAGACTCAGAAGCTTATCCCAAATTTTCATGGGAAAAAGGCAGGGGTACACCCTGGACAGGCTGCTAGTTCATCACAGGGCTTGTTGTGGAGCAGATAGGTAGACAGGAGGAGATGATGAAGGGATAGCCCGGGCTAAGCAGGGACAGTGGTTAAACTGGGAAAGCGTAGAGAAGAGGAAGCTTAGTTAGAAAGACTTGTGGAATACGGAGGAGAGATTCTTGATAGGAGCTACATACGATGTGTTACCAACCCCTCAGAACCTAAAGCTCTGGGTAAATGGGGACCCATCATGCTCATTGTGTTCCGGTAAAGCATATCCTTTCATGCTGTAAATATAGCTTGTCACAAGGCCGGTGCACAGGGCAACACAGTCAGGTGTTGAAAAGCTTCGCTGCAGGTATTGAAAACAGACGTAGGCAAAGTTTAGGACGTTCTAAGAAATCAAGGGTAGGTATCCAGTTTGTGCATGAGGGGGAGAAATATGGAGGCGATAAGTCAGGTGAGCGAGAGTTTGGATGTTTAGAAGCTGCTAGTGACTGGGAAATGCAGGTAGATTTTGGTGGAAAGCTGGTTGTTCCTAGAAATAGCTTGTACCAGATCAGAACTGACATAGATGCAGTCAGTGGATTTGGTTTAGGAGAAATAATGTCAGTTGGGAAAAAAAATGAGTCACTTTAGTCTTGGTAATCCTCTGTGAAGATGATGGGAATGAGGGAGTGTTAGCAGGGTGAGACAGGGACCTCCAATCAGGGCTCTTAGGTGGAAATCCAGGAAGAGGAAGCTTATTTAAGGAAGTAGGAGTGTCCTATTTGAATCTCTTTGTCTGGGACCATGCTGGTAAGTTTGATTGTTGGTTTCTGCTTGGTGCTAGAGAAAGTAGTATCAGCATTGTCGTTACCTGGGGCTGGCATGAATGGAGCCTGGGTTTGTTGAAGATGACAGGGAGGTTTTGACTGTGGTAGCCAGTTTGTAGGCAAAGTAATGAATGGTATCTAAATGGATGGACCTCTCTTGCTCTGCCTCCTTTTCCTTGCTCTCTCTGCTGGTTGTGCTGGTTTGGCTGTGGTAGCCATTATGTAGGTTTAGTTGTGTTGGTGGGGAGCAGTGAGAGCAGACATTAGGGTAGTGACTCTGGGACACCAGAGATCACTGTGTAGCCTTCTGGAGGTGTCATGGGAATAACTAAATGAAATACTAGTGAAAGGAGGTTCCCACCTGAAGACCCCAAAGATATATCAGTTTCCACTGCTCCAGGCTACATAGACAGGTTGTGCTGGGATCCTTGACTGACTGCTTATCCTTCTTTTGAGCACAAGTTCCTTGTGTTTTATTGAACTATAAACGAGCGAGGACACATGCTCACATCTATGGAGCTCAGTGGGTAGACTCAGTGGGGTAAAGTCAGGTAGCATCATGGATCAAAGGCTAGAATGGGTAAAGTCAATTGTCCTCAAAACAAAAGGTTGACAGATCGAATCCCTGGCCCAGTCATGTGTTGAACTGTCCCTGGCCAGGACTCTGAGCTCCACATTGTCCTCTAACCTGTGAAAAATCAAAGCGCTGCTGTATATAGAGCAGTGGTTCTTAACCTGGGTTCGATCAAACCCTAGGGGTTCAGTGAGTCAGTCTCAGGGGTTCAGTGGAGGTCAAGACATGCACCTGACTCATATGATTCATGATGACACGCCCCGCTTGGCCATCACTGGCTCCAACAAGGTTAAGAACCACTGATATAGAGGGTATATAAATATATATATATAGAAGAAGCGCTGTTGCGTGGTATGGTTGTGTAAATGAAAAATAAAGTGCAAGACCATTTATCCAGAAAATCTTCATTCATGTTTAAGAGGTCAGGTGATAGAACTGTAGCGCCAAATGCTCCTCTGTGTCCTCAAGTCTCCTTTAGTACATCAACACTTTGTATATGTACATATAAAGTGCAGTCTGAGGGAAAAAAAAGGACACCTCTTTGAATTCTAAAGTTTTACGGATCAGGACATACTGAGAAAAACATGGTCTATGCCACAATGAACTAAATACAACCTTAAATGGACAACAACGTATCAAAAAGCAAATGTGTGACCACCTCAATGAAAGTAAATGCTTGGCGTTTTGCTTGTTTGGAACTTTCAGGTGTGTGTTAACAATTCTAAAGAGGAAAAATACCAGTAATGGTCTTTGAGAAGTAACTGATGAAGGTCACCAATCAGGTTCATGTCCACTAAATTTTGAGTTATTCAACAATGAGATTATTTTTCGGTGGAAAAAATTCAAAATAACAGCTATTCTTGGTCTGAAGTGGACATCCCGTGAAGTGCACCTCAAGGCCAGCCCATGCATGGTACAAATACGACCCAATAATCTCCCCCAAGCTCTACTACAAGATTCTTTTAGCATGCTGGATGTTGAAGTTGATGACAGCATACTTTGTCTGTGGACATATGTACTTTCTTTTTTGCATGACTGTGAATGTACAACATTTATTTAACATTTACATCTTTTGTCAGGATCTCTTTCAGAGATGTACCAGCTGGCCCTGGTGACGCTTGCAGTGTTGTTCTGCTCATCCGTCTTGGTAAATGGAGGGAAAGTCTTGGTGTTCCCTCTAGATGGAAGCCACTGGGTCAACATGAACGTCATCATTGAAGAGCTTCACACCAGAGGACATGAAATCACAGTTCTGCGGCCAGTGGACACCTGGTACATCAAGCCAGACTCTCCTCACTACAAGGCCATCACAATTAATTCCTCTGCTGGTTTTGATAAGGAAAACTTTGGGTCGTACATAACGAGGTCATTAAACCTACGACGCCAGAGTTCCTCTCTTTGGACTCGCATGTCTTTGGAATGTTACTTAATGGCACAGTTTTATAAGATGCATAATGAATTTCTTCAGATGGTGGAAGAGATGTTTGCGGATACCAAACTGATGCAGAGCCTCCGTGATGCCAAATATGATCTAGTTCTAACAGACCCTGCAATCGGTGGGGGTGTGCTTCTGGGTCATCGTTTGGGTCTTCCACTCGTCTTTAATGTCAGATGGACTATTCAGGGTGAGGGTCATCTGGCAATTGCACCTTCTCCACTCTCGTATGTCCCCACAGCGGGATCAGAACTGACTGATAAGATGACATTTACCCAGCGGGTCAAGAACATGTTGTACTATTTAATCACGTGTCTGCAAATTCGGTACGTCATAGAGCCAATCTACAAACCCTTTGTCCACCGTCACTTCGGCAGCGATGTGCATTACATGGAGCTGTTTCAGGCGGCTGACATCTGGCTGATGAGAAATGATTTCACATTTGAGTTCCCCAGACCCACCATGCCAAATGTTGTCTACATGTCAGGATTTCAGTGCAAACCCTCCAAACCTCTGCCTAAAGATCTAGAAGATTTTGTGCAGAGCTCCGGTGAACATGGCGTCATCGTTATGACATTGGGGACCCTGGTGGAGAAACTTCCTGAAGATCTCGTGGAGGAAATTGCTGCTGCTTTTGCTCAACTTCCTCAGAAGGTGATCTGGAGGCATAAAGGCAAGAAACCATCCACTACTTGGCAAAAATACGTTAATCTTGGACTGGTTGCCCCAGAATGACCTCCTGGGTCACCCCAAGACCCGGGTCTTTGTGGCCCATGGAGGCACCAATGGAATGCAGGAGGCCATCTACCACGGCGTCCCTCTACTTGGTCTACCGTTGATGTTTGACCAGCATGACAACTTCTTCAGGATGAAAGCAAGGGGAGTGGCCAAAGTCCTGGACATTGCAGCTGTAAACAAAGACACCTTCCTGGAAGCGCTGAAGGAGGTCCTCTATGAACCGTCCTACAGGGAGAAGATGAAACAACTGTCCAGCCTGCACAGAGATCAGCCCATGAAACCGCTGGACCGCGCAATGTTCTGGATCGAGTTTGTCATGAGGCACAAAGGAGCGGCGCATCTGAGGACAGAGTCTTACAAGATGTCCACCATCCAGTACTACTCAATTGATGTGGTGGCGTTTCTTCTGGCGATTATTCTGACAGTGTTGACTGTTTTTATTTATGCAGTAAAGTTTCTCTGGCGGAGAATATTACATAGAAATAAAGTAAAAAAGGATTGATGACTGGGCTGTTAGAAATGTGTAACACATGTAGCTGAATGGTCCCACGAGCTTCCAGCTATCTACTGACCTCAGCAAATGGGATCGTATTTCTGTCCGGAATGTCTGACTGTCTGTTATTTTCCAGGTTCTCAAAATCTGTACTTAGTTTGCTATAGAACTTTGTAAAAAGATTTGGCATTAAGTGGAAAAACCTATTTCAGTTATACATGCTTTCTTTTAATCCTTCTGTATTTGTTTGATTTTATACATTTGTCTGTCATAAACTGCTGCACTGCCAAAATACATTAAAATATATTTGATCAAATGAATCAAAGAATTGACATACGTGTCTTGTAAATGCCATAACCCATCAAATCAGCATCAAGAGCTACAGGCAACAGAAACATTTCCAGCTGTGTCCCATGTTGCTTATTTCAGGCAAAATAAAAAGCACATGAGCACATCAAAAAGAGGATGTACAACAACTGAGAGATCATACAATCTGTAAATTTAAATACAACATAAAACTCTATAACAGAAGAGTGATCACATAGACAAAAGAAGAAAAAAAAAGCATTGTTTGCATAGAGTTTGTGAATTAACTCAGAATTCATTATCGGAGTCCCTGTTCAGTCATGTTTCAGTGTGTTTAGAGTATTAGAAAAATAATACATGTTTCAAATTTAACCCATTTGTTTTGTACATTTAATGCTTTTGATTAAGCATTTAAGCTTTGCCTGGAGTAAGAAATTACATGTCTGGTTATTTTCAAGTTGGTTTGGATAGTGAACATTAGGGGTGAGTATTGGCAAGGACCTTGCAATACGATATGTATCATGATATGTGGGTCACAGTACGATATTATCACGATATATTGCGATATTCTCCCCAGTTAATATCAAAATTAAAAGTAGAGATGAAAAATCAAGTTGCTATATATGTTCATCAGATGATATTGATCATTCAGAGGACAAATTGAGTCAAAACTATTGCTTCAAAACAACCTATTTATTGTTTATTATTAGTGTTTTTAAAAAAAAAATCTAAAAAATCGATATAAGGAGCTGAAAAATCAATATTATATTGGGTGGCCGAAAATCGTGATATATTGCCAAATCGATTTTTTTTTACACCCCTAGTGAACATGTGTCTGGGATGCGAGCCCCATCTTTCAAAATCTTTGTTTCAAAAAAGTTTTGTCTGGAAAGCAACTTCTTCAGCCTGTAAACTGAAAGCTGTCATACTTATAAACTCCACATGGGTGTTGTGGTGACTACAGGACTTGCTGTCTTTGAATGTCATAAATGTGTTAAACATGATGTTCGAAATCTAACCTTACATTTAGTCATTAAGCAGATGTTACTATCTAAAGTGGCTTACAAGAAATGAACAACATTTGAACTTCAGTGCAAGTGGAAGGAAACATGCTACTTGGGTGTGCCAGGCGAAGAAGTGTTCATTATTAAACATATCTGAGATCACTGCTCATAGAATTGACCCAATCACTAACTAAGATGAAGTGTTGTACAGGTATTTGTAAGTTTATGAATACTTTTAAATAAAGTTCCTTGTTAAAAAGGACAGCTCTGACATCTGTACATGTCCTGTCAGAATCTCTTTCAGAGATGTACCACCCAGCCCTGGTG
This sequence comes from Hirundichthys speculiger, assembly GCA_018398805.1. Classification (NCBI taxonomy): domain Eukaryota; kingdom Metazoa; phylum Chordata; class Actinopteri; order Beloniformes; family Exocoetidae; genus Hirundichthys; species Hirundichthys speculiger. The sequence continues at coordinate 1,773,021 of JAGFBZ010000477.1, forward strand.
ACGCTTGCAGTGCTGCTCTGCTCATCCGTCTTGGTAGATGGAGGGAAAGTCTTGGTGTTCCCTCTAGATGGAAGCCACTGGGTCAACATGAACGTCATCATTGAAGAGCTTCACGCCAGAGGACATGAAATCACAGTTCTGCGGCCACTGGATGCCTGGTACATCAAGCCAGACTCTCCTCACTACAAGGCCATCACAATTAATTCCTCTGCTGGTTTTGATAAGGAAAACTTTGGATCGTACGTAATGAAAACACTAAACATGCAGCGCCAAGGTGCCTCATTTTGGACCCGCATGGCTGTTGAGTATGATGTAATGAAAAACTTTTATCAAATGAATAAGCAGGTGCTTCAGATGGTGGAAGGGATTTTTGCAGATACCAAACTGATGCAGAGCCTCCGTGATGCCAGATATGATCTAGTTCTAACAGACCCTGCAACTGGTGGGGGTGTTCTTCTGGGTCACCGTTTGGGTCTTCCACTCGTCTTTAATGTCAGATGGACTATTCAGGGTGAGGGTCATCTGGCAATTGCACCTTCTCCACTCTCTTATATCCCCATACCAGGATCGGAGTTAACTGATAAGATGACATTTACCCAGCGGGTCAAGAACATGTTGTACTATTTCTTCACGTGTCTGCAAATCTGGTACGTCACAGAGCCAAACTACAAACCCTTTGTCCACCGTCACTTCGGCAGCGATGTGCATTACATGGAGCTGTTTCAGGCGGCTGACATCTGGCTGATGAGAAATGATTTCACATTTGAGTTCCCCAGACCCACCATGCCAAATGTTGTCTACATGTCAGGATTTCAGTGCAAACCCTCCAAACCTCTGCCTAAAGATCTAGAAGATTTTGTGCAGAGGCTCCGGTGAACATGGCGTCATCGTTATGACATTGGGGACCCTGGTGGAGAAGCTTCCTGAAGATCTCGCTGAGGAAATTGCTGCTGCTTTTGCTCAACTTCCTCAGAAGGTGATCTGGAGGCATAAAGGCAAGAAACCATCCACTCTTGGCAAAAATACGTTAATCTTGGACTGGTTGCCCCAGAATGACCTCCTGGGTCACCCCAAGACCCGGGTCTTTGTGGCCCATGGAGGCACCAATGGAATGCAGGAGGCCATCTACCACGGCGTCCCTCTACTTGGTCTTCCCTTGATGTTTGACCAGCATGACAACTTCTTCAGGATGAAAGCAAGGGGAGTGGCCAAAGTCCTGGACATTGCAGCTGTAAACAAAGACACCTTCCTGGAAGCGCTGAAGGAGGTCCTCTATGAACCGTCCTACAGGGAGAAGATGAAACAACTGTCCAGCCTTGCACAGAGATCAGCCCATGAAACCGCTGGACCGCGCAATGTTCTGGATCGAGTTTGTCATGAGGCACAAAGGAGCGGCGCATCTGAGGACAGAGTCTTACAAGATGTCCACCATCCAGTACTACTCAATTGATGTGGTGGCGTTTCTTCTGGCGATTATTCTGACAGTGTTGACTGTTTTTATTTATGCTGTAAAGTTTCTTTTCTGCAGGATATTTTATAGGAGCAAGGTTAAAAAAGAATGACCATTTGATGAAACAAAGTCAGAAATCCATTATTATGTCCGTCTGAATCAACCTTGAACCTCATTATTTCCTAATGAGCTCAATCAAGTTTTTCATACGTTTTTTTTTTTTTTTGTCTGTTCTTTCGAAGTATAAGTTGGGTAAAATATTTTATTTAAATGTTTTTTTTCTTATAATTATAAACAACTGCACTCACAAAAATTAAGTATAATAGATTTCCTCAGGAGTTAAAAATGTATCCTGTATCAGTACCAATAAAACAGCGATGATGATTAAATACTGTTGATTGACTGTTAGCTACAAAAAACAAAGCAGCTGGATTCACAATTAACCTCTCATCAATAAGGCTTCTTCAGTTTTAATTGGCTGGTGGGTGGTTTTGGGTTTAGAAGCTCTTTTTGCGGGTTACTTGAGTCACCAAAGGTACGCTGATGCTGATTCACCACTAGGGGTGAGTATTAGGCAAGGACCTCGCAATATGATATGCATCATGATACTTGGGTCACGATACGATATCATCACGATATCGCAATATCACGATATATTGTGATATTCTACCCAGTTAATATCAGAATTAAAAGCAGAGATGAAAAATCAAGTTGCTGTATATGTTCATCAGATGATATTGATCATTCAGAAGACAAATTGAGTCAAACCTATTTGCTTTAAAACAATCTATTCATTGTTTATTATTAGTGTTTTTCAAATCAAAAAATCGATATTAGGAGCTGAAAAATCGATATTATATTGGGTGGCCAAAAATCACGATACATTGCCAAATCGATTTTTTTTTACACCCCTATTCACCACTCAGTCCATGTGCTGTTGGGTTTACTGTCACCATTAAATTATTTATCTAGAAAGAACACCAAGTGGAAAAATATTGTTCTCTACAAAGCGGAAATGCCTGAGTTTTCCAGAAACATAAATCCCAGAGTATGTTCACTTAGATGAAGTGATACACCTGCCATGCCTAAAGCCTGCGGTGGCAGTATCATGATATGAGGCTTATTTCAGTTGATCAGGTCGGAGTTTAGCAACAATGGATGCCCAAAAAGATCAGGTTACCTGACTACCTGAACAGACTTAAAGAAGTATTCTGAAGTTGAATAAATCTGTGGTTTACACTAATACACTAATTATCATCTAGTAATAGACCTTGGGTTGATTAGACTAGTCCTTTAATGACCAGTTTTTTTTCATCATTGGATTTTGTACTCCATGATGGGCATGGACATTAAGGCTGTAGTGATTACACTAATCTCACGATACGATACGATATATATCGATATTCATCTTACAATACATTTATATCATTTTCCGAAAGATTTTAAAGGGACAAAGTGATTTTGGTGACATCTTGCGAGTGTTCCAATGACTTTGTGATATGAATAAAAGATGTGTTGAGAAAAATTGTTTAATTTATTTAAGCAGTGCAAATTGTTGCTTGCAAGCTTTTAAAGGTGCGACACGGGGGTTTTGAAAGACGCTTAGAATATTGATAATCACGGCTGAAAAAAATCGATACTCGATAAAATTTCGATATATATCGCAGAATCAATAAAATCGTTCAGCTCTAATGGACATATTCAAAGGTAACAATGCCAGAACTGACTGGGTTAAAAATGTGAATCAGAAGTTCAGGGAGCTTGACATGTCATCTTCACACATGGACACAGCTGAGGTCTCTGCATAGTCATCCCTTAACAGCTACAACGAACTGAAGCATTCCTGCAGGTGACGTTCACAGCTGCCACATGGCCGGTGAGTAAGGCTGGCTATGAAAGCTACATAAATAAATAAAATGATCAGGATACCCAAATAATCAACTAACGAACGAATATCCAAGTAAGTCAGGACCAGCCTCATAAATCAGTGAAGCAAAAGTTGCATGAACCAGTCTTAATAAACTTATTCCACTTTGGCCTCATCTGTCCATTATGACATTGTTCTGGACGGCAGTTTTGCAAACCTCAGACTTGCTTCCATGTTCTTTTTTAGGCAGAAAAGGATTTTCTCCTGGCAACCCTTCCAAAGAAACCAAACTCGAAATGGACTGCACTTATATAGCGCTTTCTAGACACCATCGTGGTGCCGCCAAAGCGCTTTACATTGGCCATCGCCTCTCATTCACCCATTCACACAACAGTGGCCGGCTACTACCATGTAAGGTGCTGCCAGGCCCGCTGGGGGCAAGTTAGGGTTCAGTGTCTTGCCCGAAGGACACTTTGACATGTGGACAGTTGGAGCCAGGATCGAACCGCCAACCTTACAGTGACTCTACCAACTGAGGTACAGCTACAGCCACCCATTGATCAGTCGTGTAATACTGCTGTCAAGGACTTTAATATTTAACGTGCTCAGTTAGGCCTGTAGGGTCTGAGATGCAGCCTTTCTGTAGTTTCCTAAGAACTGCAAAGTGTCCCAGAGTAAACCTGCCAGGCAAATCTGGCTTTATAATCGCTTTATAAATCTTTCCAAATAGATGTGCGGTGACAATTGCTTCTCTAAGAACATTACTGACATCTTTCCCTCCAGGCATTGTGTTAAACTGCATCTGAACACTCCAGACCACCTGCTGATGATCAGTTTATTAATGACTGATGATTAGCAGCACCTGGCTGCAGCTTATCCTCTTACATCCAGAGGAAACAATAAGGGTACTTAGTATTGCCCACATGAGTCTTCTATATTTTTGGCTTCATTTACATTAAATAAATAATTGCTCATAGTAAGAATTTCTACGTTTTTTTAAGACCTGTAAAGATCAGATAATTTCTTTTTTAATTATTGTTATTACTGTCATTAGCAAAACTGTATGATAAAAACATATATTTTGTTTCTGTTTTGTTCCTATACTACCTCTATTTCTTTCTAATGTCTTTTTCTTTTTTGTGTTGATCTTGTGTATTTGTAAAGCTTTTCCTTTAGTTGTAAGAAAAGAGCTCATGATATCAAAGAGTTAAACTCACTGTGGCTGCAGGGAATGGAGACGGAGGATTCTCCAGCGGTGGTCAGAGCACCGGTGTCCTGTTCCCTGGTAACGTCTGCCCCCTTGTGGTGAAGAGAGGAAGGACTGCATGGAAACAGAAGGGACCAGATGATTATCAGATGACAGGAAGCAGTTAATCTTTCATCTTCTGTTTTTTATTTATTTTGCTGCACTTGAAATTGACTAAAAAGAAAAACAGAGAAGTGGAAAAAGACCTAAAATTCTACAACAAGTCACATGATGGCAGTCTTCAGTGCGCATTTAATTTAAGTATTTAGTTTTGATCCATTTACAGCATCAGTGAAGGTCGTCTAAAATGGCAACATGTTTGCTTGTAGTTAAAACAAAAGCAAATGTTCTTGAGTAGAAATGCTGGCTTTGTTTCTTTATTTGTTAAAACTCTTCTTTAAGAAAGTCAGATTGTGCACCATACCAGTGTTGTAATTCTGATTCCAGGGGGATCTCTGGTGCTTTAAAACTACAAAAATCATTTGTAATTTTTTTTTCTTAGGATTCAAAACAACAATCAAGACCGAACTAATGATAAATATTTTTTAGGCCACCATTACTCATTTTTTTTAGTGATGGATGGCGGAAAAATTAGTTGTCAACAATTCTAGTAGGTGATTACTTGTACTTTCAATATTTTCTGATGGCTTAAACTGCTAAAATAGTAAAAAAAAATAATAATATTAAAGTGCTGGATCTTTTACTAATCAATCAACAATCATTTGGATTGCTGGTTTCCTACGTTTTATTGCCCAAATAAACTTCCCATGAAATAAATAAACTTAAAGCCTAAGTAATGGTTTTCACAGTTCTCTTTTTTTAAATGGCTCTATGGGTCACACTCCTCACTTCTTTTTTAGATATTTTGAGAATATAAGTCACATACATGAAAAATGAATGAAAAAAGCAGAAGAAGAATACTCAGAGTGAGAAGCCCACCTTCTCGGACACACCGTCTCGCCTCCTCCTCTGCTGCTGCCGTCCGTCGCTCCTCTCTGGCAGGACTTGGGGCTGATGGCGGTGCAGAACGCCGTCTCCAGGTAGCTGAGCGGCAGCGTCCGGTTCACCGGCTGGTGGATCTGAGCGCCGCTCCACTGGGTCAGAGCCGCCCGGCTGCCCACGTAGAAGTGAACGAGGGCCGGTAGGGAGTCGAAGGCCTCGCCCTCCAGGCTGTACTGGACCCGGGTGTACGTCTCACTGGACTGGAGCACCGTCTTCCTGATGAGGAAGTGAAGTGTTTTCTGCTCCCAGCGGCCGGTGAGGACGAAGTCGCCCTGACTGGACTGAGAGTCTCTGATGAGGAAATCACCGTGGTTCACCACCAGGCTCTCCGACACCTGCAGAGAGACAATCCTTCCTGGTTACTGGTGTCGCTAGAAGATTTTTTTCACATAAATAAACATGTACCACAGAAAGCTTGTAGTTCTCGATGAACCTTGGTTTGTTGGGTTTACCCCAACACAAAACTCTTGGGACTTTTTCTCAGACTGGCTCAGTCTTTACGGTCTAAACAGAACTACTCCTGGCCTCAACAGTCAGTGCGTTTACATAGGGAAGTTTAATTCCTCTTTAATTCAGAATTAAAGTTAAAGCCGAAATAAAAGTTACCATGTAAACACTTAATTCCACATATGAAAATGTCAATTCCGAATTAAACTTAATTCCGAAGTAAGTGGCTGGTTTATTCCCATTTTAATTCCGAATTAAATAATTCCACGGTCATGTATACACTCATTCCTGCATGCTCGTTCTCTTGCCCGTCTGTCGCGATGACGCTTATATTCCGCGCTGGGCTTGTTTTCAAAAAAAAGTTTTAAAATGGCAGCACGCAGTAAACGGTGTTTAAGAGCAGAGACGATTTATTTAATAAATAGCTTGGAGGAACCTGGAAATAATTAAAAGAACAGATGGCAGGAAACATAAAAATTGTGAGCTTTTCAAAGTTGTAGCGGCCAGGTTAAATGAAGGAGGTTTCACAGATAGAGACGCCACCCAGGTCAAAAATAAGTAGAATGTTGTTGCTAACCGAGTGGTTGCTAAGTTTGTTTTCTTTGTAGATGTAAAGACGTCCGCCCCCCCCATCCAATCAGAACCCTTCCCAACCCCCAGACCTAAAGCGGAATTGGATAAAGCCGAACAAACGTGTTTTCCATGTAAACCTCAATTCGGAATTACTATTTCCATGTAAATTCGACAGGAAAATAGTTTAATTCTGAATTATTTAATTTAGAATTATTAATTCCGAATTAAAAAAACATCATGTAACTGCAGCCAGTGCAACAACAAAGTTTTAGGCAACTTTTTGTTTTTGAGAAGATTTGAATCTCTCTGGATCCCATCGGTGATCCAGAAATGATTGACCAATGAGCAAATATACGCAACTTCTTGGAAACTATATGGTCTACAGTCATGGCCAAAGGTTTTGAGAATGACACAAATATTACATTATCACAAAGTCTGCTCTTTCAGTTTCTATAATGGCAATCTGCATATACTCCAGAGGGAGAAGTGACAAGCTCAATGATTTGCAAAGTCCATCTTTGCCTTGAAAATAAACTTTATCACCAAAAACGAGGAACAAGTACCTGCAAGGAAACACGTGCAGCCGTCATTGTGTTGCACAAAAAGGGCCTAACAGGGAAGTTTATAGCAGCGAGTAAGTCAACCGTCTATCGAATTATCAAGGACTTCAAGGAGAGAGGTTGAGTTGTTGCCAAACAGGCTCCAGGGTACCCAAGAAAGTCCAGCAAGCGCCAGGACCGTCTCCTGAAGGTGTTTCAGCTGCATCCAAGGGCAGTTTGGTGATGAAGGATGCCTTTTCCAGCATGATGGAGCTCCTCGCCATAAAGCAAAAGTCATAACGAAATGGCTCGGGGAACAAAACATTCAGATTTTGGGCCCTTGGCCAGGAAACTCCCCGGATCTTAATTCATTGAGGATTTGTGGTCATTCCTCAATCAAAAAACCCACAAATTCTGACAAACTCCAAGCATTGATTATGCAGGAATGGACTGCCATCAGTCAGGATTTGGTCTAGAAGTTGATTAACAGCATGCCAGGGAGAATTGCAGAGGTCTTGATAAAGAAGGGTCAGCACTGCAAATATTGACTTATTGCATGAATTATGTGTAATTCTCAATAAAAGCTTTTGAAACTGATGAAATGCTTCTAATTGTATTTCATTATAACATAGAAACACCTGACAAAAACATATAAAAACTCTGAAGCAGCAGACTTGGTGAAAATTTAATATTTGTGTGATTCTTAAAACTTTTGGCCATGACTGTACACGGACAGATGACAAGGCAAAGGTGTTATTAATGTCACAGAGATTTAGGCACAGAATCTTAGGCCCAGTCCTTCTGTTTGCAGTAGCTTCTCCTTCAAGGTGGGCGGTGGATATGATTGGGTCTTATAATGAATAAAAATGCTAATAACTTTGATGGCAAGTAAAAGGCAACTACAACTGAAATTGCCAAAGGTGACGGTGCCAAAGGTGACTATGATGATGGCTTAGATATTTATTTGATTCATGGTCAGGCTGATAGCTCACTGTGATGATATTTGATGCTTCCTTGATTCACTTCGCTTGCCCTCAAGCTCCTAATTTCAAATAAGTCATAGACAAAGTCCATAAGACACATGCAGCCCAGTGAGGCTTGTAGTGAACTGAAGTGTGTAGCCATGTTTAAGGCTGAAACTTGTAACTTCAAATGTTGGTCTTGGGTTTGGACAGTGCTCCACCTAGTGGTCAAACTGACTCCATCCATCAATCCATCCTCAACTGCTGTAAAGAGGCCCAGGCCCTCCTCTCCCCAGCCACGTCCTTCTACTCTCCCGGGGGAATAACAAGGCATTCACAAGCCAGCTGGAGGATGCAATCTCTCCATCATGTCCTGGGTTTATCTCATAAACTAATAAACTAATGCATGCTGCCAAAATAAAGTGCAATTCAAATATTTTTTCATTAGCTGATTGCCAGTTTTTTTTTTTTGAAGATCCACTGCCAAGCAGATGGTAATTTAATAAATCTAATTTTAAGGCTTAAAACCAGACGGTGTAACGACAACGTATGAGAAAGTTCATGTGTCAGCCGCTGGCATAAAACACAACAACGTACTGCTCTAGAAAGCTTACAAAGCTTGGAGGACCATCAGCACAGTATTTTCTGTCAGTCTTTGATCAACACAGTAGATCATACTCACTTTCATACATACTCATAGATACATACTCAACATATTCTCCATCCTGTTGACAAAATGCCACGCAGCCAAACACATCAGCAGCTACTGACCTACATCACAAACGCTGTCACAGTTTACACAAAGAACAGTTCAGGAACTGAAACTCATAGTGGGCTGAAATGTCGCCAGATGGTTATGATAAAATCTTTCACTTGGAGAAGTTAATGCTTTTAAAAGTCACGTATGAAAATATTTTTTTCCATCACAAGCTATGGTCACAGCTAACCTGTGTACGCTGCTTGACTATCAACAGAAATCCATTCAGCCGAAGCTTTGGTCGTGAGGATGTGCTCGTTCGTTTGCAGCAGGTACAGACTGAAGTTGTGTTTGCTTGGCTCAGTTAAACTCAACCACCAGGGTAGTGCTGGGTAATATGACGATACATATCGTGGGGACGATAGAAAAGTGTGTATCGTGCCATTTCTCTACTATCGTTTCTATCGTTTCTAACCTAATTTTATCAATTATTACAGCAAATATGTAACTAAATAACCTGCAACGATAAATTTGATAGAATCATATCTACTTCTACAAAGTAGCCTTTTATGTTTGCACTTTTATTCATGGTTAATGCCTTAAACAGAGCTTCAACCCTGATGTTTACTTTAGTCACTTTATATTGGTTTGCAAACTTTGCACTACAAGGTTACAGATTTCAGAAAGTTGAAAAATAATTTGTCTATTTTTTATAGCTGAATTTCTGTGCAAAAATGTGTTTTTCCTCTCAGAAACTGTTGTGCACTTTAAAAAAAAAAGTGAAAGCTACTGTACCTCTGTACCTACCTGTTTTTGCTGCACTAAAATGTATGTTTGTGACAGTTCAGCTAAATGTCCTTTCAAAATGAAGTTGAAAAGTAAGCAATTAAATTTTTGTCAAACTTTTCAGAGAATAACTGAAAACATACTTTATTATGGTATATCGTGATATATATCGTTATCGTGATATAAAATAGTCCATATCGTGATATATGATATTTTTCCATATCGCCCAGCACTACACCAGGGGGCAGCGGTACGTTCAGAGGTCGTAGGGAAATTTAATCTGCTGCTGAACATCGCTGCCAATCAAGCCAACTAAGGGTTCTAGCTGCTTTCGCCCAAAAAAAGAAAAAAACTTTACTTTGAAGCGCTCAGATGACATTTTACAGAAGTGTTTTTTAGGTTTATAGAGTGCTTTCAGAGGTTATATTACAGAGTACAGGAGTAAACGATTTTCTCACCGCTCTATATAAAGGGGTGGTTTGTGGTTACTGCAGGTGGTGGGCCTGCAAGATAAAAATATTCCCGCTATCTGACACCGAGGAAGAATTTCTCATCTTCTCACGGACAGTTCTGTTTGTGCTCGGATGACCTGATAACATGGACGTGTAGAGAGCGGGCTGATATTCTACTGTATTTCAGAGGAAGATGTGATAAAGTTATTCAGATTAGCGGCAGACCTCCCAGGGGATGCGTCCGTGGTACCAGGCGTGGCTCTTCAGGTTCGTGCCGTTCAGCTTCAGCTCCTCCTCCAGCTGCTTCCTCAGGTTCTCCGACGCCGGCTCCAACCAAAACTTCTCCTTGGAGAACTTGAAAGGCATCACAGGAACACGAAAGGTCCATGCACGGAAAGAGGGGGGAAAAAAAAAAACAAGTTTAGATCGTCATGTGACCTCTGCTGGCATCACCTGTGCGCTCATACACCTTGCTGTTGGCAGACATGTTGCCTCTCTCCTGAAATCACGTCTGAAATGAGGGAAAAGAGGCATCGCGGTAAAAATGTGGCCTTTCTCTGCTGAACTCTGTCTGGCTGTGTTAAAAGAGGACAGAGCGGGGTGAGCGGTGATGAGGGGGGGAGGCTGGGCAGCTCTGGCATTCCCACACTGGCGGCACCGGGGGCCCGAAAAACCCAGACCCGTGTCAGAGTCTCGGCCTCGTTTCCCTGGAGACGCCATTGTGAGACGGGGTCATCGCTCAGCATTCTTTGTCTGTCGTGTCTTTAAACAAGCGAAGCAAAAACATGAAGCTACTGTATATCAAGAGTTTACGTGGAAGATGCCCCCCCCCATCCACACACACACACACAGAAACACACACACACATGCACACAAACACATCCCTTAGTTACAGGCATTTCGGTGAGCTGTTGTGTTTCACAGGACGGTTTGTCCCACTGAACTGTGAATCAGAAGCTGGGCATCGGGCCAGGACCACTTCAGAACCAACCAGGAGGGTGTGTGCGTGCCCGCCCGGTCTTTGTGTGTGTGTGTTGTGGGGTGAAGCCCTGGAAGCTGCGATGAAAAGCTTTAATTTCATTAGCATTAGCTTTCATTGCCAGCTTTTCCCATTTAGGCAAGTGTGTTTGTCAAGTGTCCAATTATAAGCCAGTGAAGTGGAAATTCTGCTGCTCCGCTTCCAAGTCGGAGCTGCCGGTCCAGCGGAGCCGCTCGGTGGTTGCCAATGGTGACCGAGGCCATTTCAAAGCATCCTCCAAATCTCCTGACTGGGAGCTGCGGTGCCGAGTGCCACCTCAGCACAAACCCACCTGTCGTACGGTGAGAGTTTACCGACAGCAGGAAGAAGAAAGATGGAGAAACGCAGCCAAACACAAGACCGGAGAGAAAAATAAAAACAGATTTGACAGTAATATGAAGAGAAATTTACCTTCACATATTCTCCACTGCTGTCTGTCACACGTAAAGACCTGGAAAACAAAAGAAACCCCAAATCAATATTTAACCATTATTTCTTCATGATTTAACTCCCAATATAGTATCGGTTTTATTCTTCTTTTTTTATCAAAGACAAAACCATTTTCCAAGTGTTCAACTTGTTTTGTTTGTTTTGTTGAGAAGACTGAATTGGTTCTCTGCGTTAATATGACGTAAAACATGATCTGATCTTCACCTGAATCACAATAACGGATGAACACGATGCGTTTTGTAAAGGGACATTACGCAGACAATCCAGAAAAACTTGGACCGGTTAAGTCCAATAAGTTCACAGGCTTTTTCTCACTGCTGTAGTTTCATAATAAAGAGGGGATTTCTGGATGTGGTGAAAGAGGATATGCAGCTGGTTGGTGTGACAGAGGAAGACGTGGGGAAAATAGAAATAGATTATCTGCTGTAAAAAGTATACAAGTAAAAAAAAAATAAATAGATTTTTCAGTTCACAGAGCACAACCTCCGAGCAAAAATTAACAGGAAGAAACAGCGGCAGGTAAAAACTTCCCTACTGGGAGAAAACCTTCAAGCCAAATGGTGGCAAGAAAAAAATCCCCCTTTAAGAGGGAAAAGACCTTGAACAGGACCGGCATCATAAGAGGAGTTAGGAAAGTTGTGTTTGAGTAGAAGCTGATGCCTTCAGGCTACCACACACCAGCGGTGGTGACTGGATAGTTGCTGTTGACCCTGTTATCAGTATTGGAACAGGAGCTGAAATAATAGGATCCATTCATCCTTATTAACGTTGTAATGTTGGACAACAACAAGATCTATTTAAAACACATTTTTTTATTCTGAAAAATATATATTATTACAATAAGTAAAAGATTCAACACTGTTTCTAATTTCAAAAATATATTTTTTAAAATTCATCTGTTGGCAGGTACTTGTTTCAAATGTTGTTTCAGTAGCGACATCTGAAACGACGATGGACGGATTTGATCCGAATTATCATAAAAAGTATTAGTTAGCATCACAAGTTAGCATGATCACAGCTAATTAGGGATGCACATTTTGGATGTTTTTTATGACCGTTAACCAACGCCCTTTAACGATTAATAACTGTAACCGAATAAATCTGGGAGGGTTGGCTGCCGCGATGTTGCGCGCATTGTCGTGAACGCATGCGGACACTTCCGCGTGTATACTCTCACGGCAATGTGTCGCCGTCACTTTTGATTTTTACTAGCGCGGTCTTTGCTATGTTATTCCACGCCACAACGCAAGAGTGACAATCACGAGCTAGCTAAACTTACTAAACTTATCTCTTGCGTTTTTCCACTTCCTCACCGTCTCGGCCGTATCCAGACCCACATTCATCGCTATCTCCCTCCATGAATTACTAGAATATGTGCTGTCTTTGTAGCGTGGAGAACCAGAATCGTACAGATGTGGGTACTTCCTCATTTTTTCGATGACGCGCTCTTTTCTACACGGATGTAGAATTGACCAATCGGAGATCTGTTGCACCTGTCGACACGCCCCCATGAGTTCATTGAATTATGTAGCTTAAAAACAAAATTGACCGTTAGTATTAATCGGTTAGAGTTACTGTTATCGGTTAACGGTTAAACGGTTAACCATGTGCATCCCTACAGCTAATCAAAAACAGCTATGTCTTGGTCACTGAGGGAAGGTGGGTTGAAGTACCAGGCGTGTTTGCTACGCCCCAACATGGGGGTGGGTTTTACTGTAACACGCCAGCTCCAGGTCCAGGTCCCAGCTGAGCTTAGCTCTGGCAGCACTAGCTTTGTATGGTATTCCAGTAGCGACACTTGAGATGAGGATGTTTGTACACATCTGATGACACTGACTTTGAAGTAATATCAGTTATGATCATGGGTTAACGTAAGCTAAGCCGGCCAAGCTACAATAGCTAACGGTAACTGAACTAAAAGTGGGCCAGCTTCTCAGCGCAGCGGAGCTGTACGAGTAAAAAAGAGGTTTAAAATCACTCCCGTGGGTGACGTCAGAGGACAGGGCGTCCGGTTCTCTTCGGTGTTTGTTACCACTACTGCTCCATTTTCATGTGCTTTGTCAACACTGCAGGGATGTAACTCGACCGGGCCTGATTGACGGCAGCATCTCCATGGTTACACAAGGAAACACCCCAACAAATACCATCAAATACTTGACACTCGTTTTTTTTTTCCACAGGAACCACTGATGCAGAAGTGCTTGTCACATATTTAAAATTAGGCATCGCGACACTCGCTACGTCGAGCCGTCTGTCAGTATCAGTGTTTGAGGTTTTCAGTGTTTTAGGAGCAGCAGCGACAGAAATAACAGTCCTACGTGATCTTTCTGCCTCTGCTCTGTTGCTCAACTCTCTGACAGCAGCAGTGAGTTCATCCGACACCACCCAGCAACAACTTGCAACACAACAAACTTCTCCGGGGAGGACGGAGAATATTTCTGCCGCCGAGTGAAACCTCGTATCAGCAATCTGTCTGTTTTTCAGGGATGAGGCACAGGAAATGCCCCCCCCCCAATCATCTGTGCTGAAATCACAGCAGCTGGTTCCTCACCGGGTCTGAAGGCTCGGCCCGGCACCCAGACGACCCTACTTTCCTAACTGACATTAGGAAAGTAGAGATACTCCCGAACCGGCAGCCTGATGCGGTGGATTTGTGAAACGATACACGTTGGCAGAGTGAAACTTCTTTTTTTTTTGTTTTTTTCAGTGACTGTTCTTTCTCAACTTGTTGCATATTTCCAGGAGTCGAGGGAGGTGACCTTTTGTTCCCAAACACAAACTCTGAGAACAGACAGCACACACAAACACACAAGCTGCATGAGAAACCGCTGCGCTTGCAAAACCCCTGACGTTGACTTTAGGTTATGTCATTATATGTTAGTAACTGAATAAGTTTCTAAACCCTGGAGAAGGCTGGACAACACGAGCATGTCTGTTTTCTCTTAACAAACACACATTTAAATTTTTTTTTTCAATGTCTCTTAATGTTATGGCTTCATTACAGACAGCAGAGCAAACAGGAAGTGGGGGGTCAGACGTACATTAAAGCTCCCAGACGGATGTATTAAGGAGATCCGGAAGATGAATTCCAGGCTGCTCGGTGGTGCGACTCCAAACAAAGAGTCCAGAATCCAGTAACCTGCTTCACCTGGCCGTCATTTATTTAACAAAAATGCAGCCAAAAAAAGTGGAAAAAGCTGAATCTTGTAAGCAGCACTCAGTAGTCCCTTACCACGTCCAGAAGGTTAAAGCAGGTGAGGTGCAGTCAGGTGCTGATGATCATCCACAACAGATAAAAGGATCATGTGCAGACCTTTATGAAAGCTGCTGTTTTGGCATTTCTGCTTATCTGGAGCATTGAGGTGTGTGTTAACACAGTGCCAAGAGGGAAAGACATGAGCAACGGTGCTATGTTGCTACATATCATATTTGAATAGCACTAAGACCCACTACCGTAAAACTGTATGGCTTCAAGAGTATGTCACTTAAGAACAATGAAGATCTTAGTTACTGCTTAAACGTTGCTAAAGGTGACGAGCATGTTAATCAGAACTGGGCCTGATAAAGCTGTGATCAGTCCAAATGAGACCGTTGATCTGTTCCTGACTGAACGTGAAAGGACAAGCGTGACCTGCTGCGTTACACAACCAGAACCGTGAAATGTGGTGGACCACTTCCCCCTCCGGCACCGCAACAAGAGGATGTGCTTTCTGAGTCACTCCTGCTTTTCTGTCCAAGTTTGACAGGAGTTAAATCCCTAAAAATGAAGAGCATTACAAAGTAATTTATTACCATAGCATTTACCTCCCTTTTGGCCAGGCGTCGCATCTTACTTCTCTGGAAGTCCTCCTATCCACCATCTATATCGTTGTGGCTTAAGGATGTTATATTTTTTCTTAGATTAGAGAAAATAACTTTAACAGTAAAAGGGTGTTCAAATCAATTTTATAGGAAATGGCAACCTTTCTTAAACTACTTTAATTCTTTACCATCCCTGCCTCAGGATTAAAATTATCTCATATTGTATACCCCTTGTCCACTCAGTAATGCTGCAGATTTTTTTAATTTCTTCTTAACCATATATTTTTGATATATATATGTATGTATATTATTTATATATGTGTATATGAATGTATATATATGTGTATTTTTTTTTTTTTTTTACTTTTGTGGCCTTTTTATTTATTTATTTATTTATTTTATTTTTATTTTTTTTTTCCTACAGAGACTAGGTTCATTGTGTTAACAAAAAAGGGATTCCATGCATACTGTCATTGACTGTATTCTATGTTTTTGATCCCAAATAAAAAAAAAAAAAAAAAAAAAAAAAAAGTAATTCATTACCGCTTGTTATTAATTTAGTTTTAGTGTAAATCTTTATTTCATTATCTACTGAATTGGCCTTTAATACCGTATGAGAGCCCTTTAAAAAAAAAAAGAAAATCATCAGGTCACTTGACCAGTGACCTGTCACCTTGAATGACCCCCCCCATCTCTAACCCAATGACAGCCCCTGCAACCCTGATTAGGATCAAGCAGATACTGGATCAATGCTTTTCAAGGTTTTCTCTTTAGGCTTAGTTCTTAATCTTCTTCATCTTCTTAACTTTTCTTTTTAATTGTTAATATCAGCAGCAGTTGCTTTAAACGTGCTCCGCAAATAAACTGACTTGACGATCTGTGACAATATGAGATCTGGTATTCAACATCTCAGGCAATCCACTGAATCAGGTTAGTCCCAGCTGAACCAGTATCACATAGTTCATACAATAAATCTGTTTTTTTGTAACCGTGTTCTGTTGCATGAAATCAAATCTTATCAGCTTCGGCAACTTGCAACGTGAATTTCTCTGCCTGGCTTGGCTGAGCGCTGATGAATCATTGTGAGACATAGGACTGTGGGAAAATCCACCTCAGGAGTCTTCAGGACGTCGGCTTGATAACGTTCTTCTTAGTGTGTTTATTTTTGTTTTGTTACATCTTCCTGCTCTTCTAAAACCTCTGTTGTCTGCCTGTTGTCAACGTTAAATTAAGGTACTGAATGGCATGAAGGCCCTTAAAGCCATTCTCGTGTTTTTCAAGACAATATCAGCAATTAAAGTTAACTGAATTTCATTCAATGACAGTTGAGGGGGAACTTTAAAAGCTTTTGACAAGAGACAACGGAGGCATTGAACCCTTTTATGTCTAACATGCAAGAAGTCAAGCACTTAAGCTGATCCCCCTGAGACGAAACCTCTCTATGCTGCCTTTTCAGCTCAGTTCAGTCCACATTACATACATTTGTTCGTTTAACTTTGAAATATGTCAGAATGTCTCCTTTGGACTGATTCTTCATTAAGACAAATCTTCAGCAATTCTTCAGTGGAATCTGATCTTGTACTGGGTGAACGTCTGGCTGAACTGTGTGCATACAGCATCCTGATGTGGATATTTTTTTATATTATAATTATTTATGAGTCTTTCTGTGTGGAGTTTGCATGTTCTTTTCTCCGGGTACTTCAGCTTCCTCCCTCAGTCCAGAGACATGCATTTCAGGTTAACTGGTGACTCTAAACTACCCACAGGAAGTGTTCATGGTCATTTGTCTACATGTGGCCATAATGGATGGATGGATGGATGGATGGATGGATGGATGGATAGATGTTTTTAACATCATATAAATTCATACTCACTAAAACTGACACTATGGCCCCAATCGTACACATCCTGCAAGCCGCTATCACTAACCGCTACCCGCAAATTGCGGGTTTAGGAACTTCCGCTAACCACTAATGCAATCTTCCGCTGCATAAAGCCGCTACCCGTTATGCCAACCCCCTTACTCACATTGTAGGTGTGGCAATAGGCGTGTCTTTTGCCCTTTCTGCAAACTAGGTATCTTGCGATAGCGGGTTGCAGGTAGCATGTCGGCGCGTACAAGAGCGCGTCCAAATGGCATCAATGTGCGTCCACCTGGTCACATGTGGACGTGCACAAACGGCTTTACCTCTCGAATTAACTCTTGTATAAAAAGCGTGATTTGGCCTCAGTTGAACCCCTGAGAAAATAGCAGAGATCGTCTTAAACGTCTTGCTCGCCAGTTAAACCATAGAAGACCAGAGCGTGTTTACTGGGAGCGCACCGACTATCTGGGACTTTCCGGTAGCTGATAGGAATTGTCTGTGTAAAAATATTCATATGTATATATCAGTGCAGAGGAGGAGGAGGAAGGAAGAGGAGGAAGCTCTACAGCAGAGTCCCAGACGAGCTGCATATGAGAGCTGCTCTGATCTGAATGAAAAGACGCTCCATAGCGGTTAGCGGGTAGCGCAACCTGCTCTTAAAGGCAATGGCTGCTGACGCACAGATTGGTTTAACAGGTGGAACGCCCTAACCACTCCTATGGATAATGTAGCGGGTAGCGCAGGTGGGATAGCGGGTTTAGCAAGAGTGGAAGATTGCGTTCTTTGTGGGGGAACGCCCCTCCCGCTACCCACTAACCCTAAATAGCGGCTTTAGGAGATCTGGCGGAAGATTGGGCCCTATATGTCTGATTTTAGCAAGTGAAGTCATGTTTATGGAGATGAGGTGGATGAATAATTTGGGGTTGTAATCTGCTGCATGATCTTAAATCCAAACAAATTTGATGACTTGAAACTGGAATTTTTCACTCAACAATCCCAGTTTACTCACGTTATTGAACCCATATTAGAAGTTAAACTGTCTGGCTAGATTTGCTTGTTCTCAGTGCAGGGTTCTCCTTGTTGGGATGGTTGACTGGTGGTTTGAACATCAACAAGGCCTTTACAGAAACAAAGTAATCTAGTTAGTCTTAGGTATTAAAAGTGATTCATTGAAGCACTGCAACTGATATCTCTAAAAAATAGAAATGAGTATATATTATGAGTATAGCCTTGTACGCAGCAATTTCAAATAAAGCAAATAGTTTATCTTGTCCTCTAAAGAGTGACTCTTTGATTCTGTTCAAGCATAGTATGTCCTCTGAACCTTTATTTTCACTGAACTAAGTGCAAACTGTGTAGAAAAACCAGCAGCATACGCAGCTTAAAGAACACTTTGATACAGTGTTACATCAGCCTGGACTGGTTTGAGCTCTTCCTTGTAGTCGTAGGTGTTTAGAACGAGCATAACTGGATTAAGTTCTGGTTCTGCTGCAGAATCACGAGGTCGACACATAAGGTGGCTAAAGTGGTTAAAGCGGTGAACTTCTCATTCCTTGTGTTTTGCATGATTTTTCATTGAAGTCAGGCTCAGTTCATCGAGCAGCATTTACAACTACAGACGCGGCCTTTGATCAGCTGGTTTCAGACGGACCACTGTGACCGCCGACCGGCAGATCACTGGCAAATAAATGTGTCGGTCTGTGGCAGAGAAAGTTTACCTACAGACCACATAATGGTTCGTGTTGCCCTCAGCCGCACACACATGACCTTATATGAACTGAAACCAACCAACGAATAATTCTGACCTATGTGGAGTCATGCCGAGTGCAAAGCTGATCTAGAGGTACCAAAGATTAAAATGAGTTGGCTGGGAGCTAATATAATATGGCCACTGTAAAGTCTTCTGTTGAACATAACACTGCAGGAAGTCATAAAGTTAATTATTTGTCACAAACAAACATCAAACAGGTACCAACAAGCATTTTGATAACAGCTGATACCGAGGACAACAAGGTCAACAGCTTTCACTGTTCCACCCCCCCCCCCCCCCCCCCCCCCCCTCTACTGGTGATGGTCACGTGACTCAGGATTTGGGATTCAGGGGAGGATACACAGTGACCCAGAAGAGCAAACCAGGAAGCGAACCGGTGCAACTGCATCATCAGTTCAAAATGTTTAAGGTTTTGTCCATCCACATTAGACCGCAACAGATGCATTTATGAATTGAAACGGAGGTCTGTCATGGATCGAAAGTTTTTCTTCATATTGCTGAAAATAAACTTGTGTGCTTTTTAAATGGCATATCTTCATTTCTTTTGGAGAATGCGGGCATCGATCCCGCTACCTCCTGCACGCGAAGCAGGCGCTCTACCACTTGAGCTAATTCCCCTTCTCTGGTTGTGCTAAGAGTCTACATTGTTAAATAATATCTTAGGAATGTGATAGGCATTTTTACTGACAAAATAATGAAAGATCCCTTTTAACCACCCCGACTGGCTTTGAATTGGTAGGGCTAACGTCACTGGGTCGTGCATGGGCTCCACTGTCTCATTATTTTCTCAACATGCCAAGGAAGAGTGGAAAACATGTAGGGATGCACAATGACTGTTTTTTAAAACCG
This sequence comes from Hirundichthys speculiger, assembly GCA_018398805.1. Taxonomy (NCBI): domain Eukaryota; kingdom Metazoa; phylum Chordata; class Actinopteri; order Beloniformes; family Exocoetidae; genus Hirundichthys; species Hirundichthys speculiger. The sequence continues at coordinate 1,792,796 of JAGFBZ010000477.1, forward strand.
ATACCGATAACCGATAACTTTCAGCCTAAAGGCCGATACCGATAACACACACATATACCTAAGATCATTACATCAATACTATGAACAAAATCAAAAATAGTTTTGACTCTTTAAATGAAGATATTTATTTTTTCCATTGAAAAACTATTGTCAAGCCTCCCAAACATTTTCATAAAGCTATCAAACAAACCTATTTGATATCTCACATCAACTTAAATAAGCTGCATTACTGACTGATATGAAAAAAAAATAAAAGGCTCCTTGAACAGATTGAAATATATGCATCAAAATTACAACTGAAAAGGATTTACATTTATTTACATTTAAAGGATTTTGACTAGTGGTTCCATTTAAATTAATACCTTAAATTAAAGTAAATGAGGTTCAGCGATTTTTTTGTTTTTTTTTATCTCATGGAAGCTTTAGATGAGAGAGATGAGGGAGAGGAGAGGGGAGGGGAGGGGAGACTGCTGCTGACTTGCTCACGTTAGCATTAGCTCGCGTTAGCGCGATTTCAAAACTCCATGGAAGCGATTGTTATGTTATGGGTGGCTGATCAGGTTTGACGTATTAAACCTGGTGCTTGTGCTTCCCTCCTCGTATAATTCACTCGGAGGATTCGTCACAAATAACCACCAAACTATCTTCTTCTGAAACTTTAACGAAGTTCCATGCCATCGCCGCCATGTTTGTTGTGATCAGCGCTGTGCTGCAGGCTGCATTCAAGGTGTAACGTAAATTCCAAAGTTTCTTCGTTTGCTAGTCGTTCTTTCAGCCTTTTCTATTTTTTTCATTTTTTATGTGTAACATGAGGGGAAATACTGTGAATATCGATTCAAGTCAGTAACTACTAAAATTATTACTGACTTAACAAGTTGTTTTCTGGCATGAGGGGGTATTCTTGATTTTCCTGATTGAGAAGTCGTTTTTCTGATTATGCCGATGTTACTTGAACATAACATTCACTGCCGGTCATTTAAGACTCAGAGAGAGCGAGACACTGCCGTGTTGACAAAAATATATATGTTATCGGGGCTATTCGTCTTGATATCGGACTTATCGGAATGACGTCATAGTTTCCTGTTATCGGCCCGATAGTTATCGTGCACCCCTAAAAACATGTCTGGTAAAACTTGCAGGACACTGACAAATTGAACAGCAAAAACGCTATAACCAATGTGTGAATTTCCCATCATCATCGAGTTTAGTCTCAGACATGTCAACAAGCTCAGTGTGACAATCAGAAAGTGACACTTCCCTCAGTGATGGTGCAAAACAGCGTTCAGAGCCAATGGATGCAGCATGAGCATCCCAGACCAGAAGTCTAACTGGCAGCAGCTCTTTCTTCTCTGTCATCAAAGATGTAACATATTGCAGAACGAGATGATCAAAACAATCACTGAAGGACAGCAAGGCTTCGTTTACTAAGAATCTGCAGATCTTATTTGTTCAAAGACATCATATATTTTCTTTCAGAATCAGAATTAAGACAGAAGCTGATGCATAATGCAGTGCTTCATCAGGAACAGTGATGGACAACACTTCCCACTCATTGCATTTTCATTTGGACAACATGAGCATTGATCCCTCTACCTCCTGCACACTAACCAGCCACTTTACCACTTGAGCTAACTCCAATAAGAAAACATTCTCCACATACTTCAGAGTTGGAGCCAAGTACCGCTAATCATCAGTCCTTGAAGTGATCAGCAGCAGCTGTGCAGACCTCTATAAAAGTTGATTTTCTGCTTTCAAGTGTGTGCTAATACAATAACCAACAGAATATGACATAGGCATTGGTCATAGAGAAACTATTTTTGCACATCAATCTGAAAAGGTTTTTCTTAACTCATTTACAAACAACATTCTTGACTGGAAAGATTATTCATAAGAGAAAGGCATTCAAGATAGTTCCCAGTAGTCCCAAAGAGTGGATGCCACAGCAAATTTACCCGAAAGTCAGACCACGTAATGCCAAGAGAAGTTATAAAAAACTGAAACAAACAGCAACATCTCAGATCATAAACATCTTGATGAATATGTTCAACATTAAAGGTCATGACGGCGTTTTTAGAAAAGGACTGAACAAGCACAGTTTGTTTGGAAGGGATACCAGAAAAAAAAACACATAGAAGCACAACTGAGGTTCAAAAACTGAATCAGACCAAACATCAACATTTCTGAGAAAATGTCCTTAGACAGGTGAAACCAGTACAGCAGATTATTCTGTAGGCAAATGCTAAAGTCTGGTCATAGTTGGGTAAGACGAATGATCTGATGCACACCAGCGAATCTACCTCACAATGGCTGAAGGGGCCACTGGTGGTCCCACCCGCTGGATTAAAAGCTATTTAAATCATGTGGCAGGACCTTAAGAGAGCTGTACATGAGCACTTACTCCAAAAACCTCGAAGAACCGAAGCAACTTTGTAAAGAAAAATGGGCCTAAATTATACCACAATGATGTAAGAGACTGATAAACTCATACAGGAAATGACTTCAAATGACTTTTTTACAGGTGGATCTACTGGTCTCTGAACCGTGGGGGTACTTGGTATTGTCCACAGGATTATTTCCTTTTGGCTTCATTTGTGTGAAATAAATAATATTACAGTACAGAAAGTTACAGAGTTGTTAATTTGGGGCTGTATTTGCCTAATACTGTACTAAGACACAGGAAACTTTTGCTTCATGCTGATGGAGACATCACATCATCCAGGTGGCACAAGAAATCCTGCTACTAAGGCACAAGAATGCAAGATACAGTGGAGAATGTGGGTATTGATCCCACTACCTCTCACACGCTAAGCGAGCGCTCTACCATTTGAGCTAATTCCCCTTCAATTGTCTCCGGGAAGTGATTTGATCTCAGTCCAGGCTGAAGGAGCTGAAAGTTAACGTTTATCGGTATTGGTTTTAAAAAACAGTTATCGTGCACCCCTACTCAAAATCCATGACTTCAGTGATATTAATAATTTTAATAATGTTAGATAACTGGAACAATCAGTGAATGCTATCCCAGATAGCTGCATGGTCATTTCATAACACGCTATATGTGGTCTATATGCAGATCGGGGGTGTCCAAAGTCGGTCCTGGAGGGCCGGAATCCTGCAGGTTTTGCATGTTTCCCTGCTTTAACACACCTGATCCTAATTAATGGTTGACATCATCTTGTCATCAAGGTCAGCAAGTGTCTGTTAATGACACATAAACTTGTATCAGGGTGTGTAGAAGGAGGGAAACATCTAAAACCTGCAGGACACCAGGCCCTCCAGGACCGACTTTGGACGACCCCTGATGTAGATTATAACTGAGTATATGTAGTCAAGACAACTTCACTGTTGCTCACCCACCTTCCCGTGTCATTTATTCCACCTGCATCACTTAAAGTAATGTTGCAATGGTCCACAGAACGTCAGAGCTTCTCTGTGAGGGGGGGGCTCTCTCCACCTTGAGGCAGCATCAGTTTTTTACAGCATGTCCTGCTGCTCAAGGCAGCGCCGCTGAATGACATCCACATGCAGAGAAAACACTCAATGTTTCCCGTAACAACCCCAAACAAAAAGTGACACGTCCTGGAGACAAAGAGCCGAGGCGGTTGACAGCGAACACAAAAGGGAAAAAGAAACAGTCACTAATCCTGTCTGACTTCAAATGAAGGTCAGGAGAGAACTGCTTTGCACGTCGTGACCATGAATCTGGTGAAGAAATCAACAGCAGAATCCTGTTAATTCTGGTTGCTGGACTCAGATAAGAAACTGTGGACTACAGTTTAGGGGGAAAAAGAACAACACGGTTCAGGCTATGAAAAATAAAATATAGTTGGCAGCTCACTCTCAAAACTTTATTTAACATCTGATCATCTATGTCCGCCGTCGGCAAAAAGCAGACAAAATGACTCCCCAACTGGACAACTGTATGTCACTTACCGTATTATGTCACACATCAACAATAATGAAACTAGCTCACTGAGCTACAGTGGACATCACGGCATGAGACAGCGTATTAGCATAAAACTTAGCCACTGTGGTTACCGTTCCCAATATGACGTTTGCACGAACACACTGGTTGGCAACAAAACACATTCAGTTTACTTACCACTCATGACTCACTAACATGGGCAACAGTCGAGCTGAACGATTTTATCGATTCTGGGATATATATCGATATTTTATCGAGTATCGATTTTCAGCCGCGTGTATCGTCATTGAAACACTCACAAGATGTCACCAAAATCACTTTGTCCCTTTAAAATCTTTCAGAAAATGATGTAAATGTATTGTAAGATGGATATCGATATATATCGTATCGTGAGCCGAATATCGCGTATCGTATTGTATCGTGTCGTGAGATTAGTGTATCGCAGCACCAACTTCCAGCTGTAGTCTTTCTACAGATCCAGCAGTGTTCTGGGCCTTGTTCATGAAACAGTCCTTTGTGAGTTGTTACACAGAAACAAAAGTGCTGCTGGCCCAGATAAACTAGCTGCATCCACTGAGCCACGGTTGGACAACATTTCATCAATCGCAAAAACACGTTTCTGTGGGAAACGTCTCGCTTAGTAAAACACACCAGCACTTCCACCAGAATGGAAATCAAAGTAAATCTTTGCTGCGCTGTTGTAAACAATGCAAAACAACGCTCTCCCGACTGGCCGTGGCCTCGTTTAGCCTGCTTTTCTAACCAAAGTCTCAGAGAAAAGGTAAAAGGAGAGGCTAAACCGATGAGGGTAAATGATTAGAAAATCAAATTTTGAAAGGAATTTGAAAAAGAAAATGGAAATGGGATGTGTATTTACCTTATTTATTCCCAAATTAATTTAATTTGGTTATTTATGTCTTGCTATGAAAATGTATTTCCAAAGAGACTTTTTAAAAAGGCATAATTTTTTCACATCAAAATTTACAATTACAATTAACAAAAAATGTTCTTGTTTTTGTTTTTGTTTTTTTTTTAAAGCATTTCAACTCCAGGGGGCAGGCAGAAAACTCAGAAGAGCTTATTTTAAAGCCTCCACCTTGAATTATTAATGAAATAAGATTTTTTTTTTTTTTAAATGATCATTAAAATAGCCAACAAAATAATACTTTCTAATGTCTGACCATTAATTTATGGATGTATTCCATTAGTTTGCAATCCATACGTTTATTTTTTAATATATAACTGGCAATCAAAATGCTTTAATTGTCATTCCAGTGGCATCTCTGGTCCTCCATACCCTCAGCGCCCCTTTCTTCCAATGACAGGGAGTTTGATTGTGTTGTGAATGATGACTGGTGAATGTAAGACAGGGGTTAATTGAGAAAAATTGCTCTGTGTTTATCATGTCTCTATAATGTTTTAATCAAATAAAATGATAGTTTATGACTCCACTTTTCATTTCCCCCGGTTTTTATTATTTGTTCGGGGTTCTAGTGGCAAAGCTGCTAGATCCCTGTTGTTTTTGTCAAGACTATTATTCTTCTTCTTATTATTATTCTCCAAACTGTAATGGGTGGTAAAAACCAAAAGTCATACAGGCATTAACTTGATCCTGAGCTTTCTAGTCTGTGAAATGACTGATGTAATTAAATAAATGAAAAACCATAAGTGCGAAGGCGGAAAAAAAAAAAATCCTCTTATTCCTTGAAGACTTCCTCCTTCCCAAGTCCAGTCAAGCCACGCCCACTTCCAATAAAAAAACATCCCATCATTTCAAAACAACTGAGAGTAAAAGCAAAACTAACTGGCCTGAGGCTTAATTTTCACGAAACTCGTCACAGTTAACCTGCGAGCCATGCAAATGAAAAGTTGTTAAAGGAAATCTGATTCAGCAATCCTTTTTCAAAGTTAGACGCCCATAAATTCTGTGGGTTTGGCATAAAGACACCCACTGGCCCGTATCTTGTGATGTCACACATCAGTCTTCCAACAGTTGGGGGCGCTACAGCTGCAAGATGTCAATATCTAAAAAAACAACAACATAGAAATGCGAAATTTGTTACAGTCATACTTGGACTCATTTGATGACGTATTCAGAATGCGAGCTAATTTCAGTCTTCTGCTGAAAGATGCTTTGAACCAAATATGAAACAACTGGGTCCACTAGGGGGCGCTGTTATAAACACTTTTACATTTTAGCTCAGGGGTGTCAGACTCATTTTCACCTTGTGCATCAATTTTTCTTTTCTTTGACATGTTGGGACTAGTTTGTAGAGGTTTTTCTCAAATCCATCAGTTCTGAAAATCATCTTGAGTTCTTGCTCATGGGGATATACTGTTATCGTTGTGGGTAACGACAATATGCATTATGGGAGATGTAGTTTATTGTCAATATGCGCTTTAAAGCGGCGTAAGCTTATTTTAAGTCTTAAAATATCGGTTTAAAATTTAAGCCAATAGTGCACAAGCGCTTGACGGCCACATAAAATGATGTGGCGGGCCACATTTGGCCCGCGGGCCTTGTGTTGGACACAAGTGTTTTAGCTCATAAATCAGCGACGTCGGGCGGCAGAACAAAAAGTATTTTTTTTCCTCAGATTCCTTGAGACATCTTTTTTTGTCTAATGTGTCCAGTGGATTAAGATAAACGTCTTGACATTTTGGATATTGAATTTAAAGTGATTTCCGGCTGACGTCACTGAGCTGTCACCCCCTTGTCAAATGGAAACGCATTCAGTGCAAAACAATCATTCTTGCTATTTTTCCTTCTTCCGGTTTATGAATCAAATCACTGCTTCGCTTGCCAGTATTTACTCTTGTTGATGGTAGAATTGTAAAAGCGTGACATGTGTGTTTTAACTTTTTTTAAAGGATGCTCAGCACTTTAAAACGCTTGAGCCAGTGTTACCGGAGTGGTGCGTTCAAAGACCCGCTGACAGGTGTTCATCAGAACCGAAGCAGACCTCTGCTTCTCCACCAAACATTCTTATCAGTGTTCTGACTGGAGCCAGACCAGGATCAAATTCCTACACTTACATAACGGACCGTCCGGTCCACATTCCCACACAGCTCTCCTCACAACTCACAGACGAGTCCGGGAAACCCACCGGCCGTGTTGTAAACGCCCCACCTGCCCTCCGCCTCACGTTTTACGGTACCGAGGTAACTGAAAGCACCTGTCCGCTTAAAAAAAAGAAAAAACAAGCGGCAGAAACCGCAAGAGCCGCGGAGGTCTGTGACCGCAGAGCGGATAACAGACGGTTCTCCTCCGGTTCTGGTTCTCACGCTGTTTCACAGAAAAACTCACACAAACTTGGCTTCGCGTCAAAAACGGCCACAGAAAAGTTGTTGTTGTTGTTTTGTTTTGTTTTGTCCTCACCGTTCTGTCGTCATTTTCTCCCCGCAGCGGACAGACCAGCCGTTAACGTCCCGGACCTCGCTCATCTCCTGCCGAACCAGCAGCCGTTGAGCCGCTCGCGCGCGCACAGCTGAGGAGCGGAGCCCTGCGCGCGGGCGAGGAGCCACTGCGCATGCTCACTACTACAACCGTGGACTGTTAGCGTATCAGTTATTAAAAACGAGATTTTATCTATATATGTACTTCACCAAACAACAAAAACCTCAATACTCATCACATAACGTTGCTTAGTTTTTAATATCAGCACATTTTTTTTGCAAATATTAAGATTTTCAACAAAAGAGCTTGAACGTGCAAGACAAACTACTTTTTCCATGTTAAAATATGCCCTAATATTTTATTCAAAAAGTATGTTTAATTCTTTTTAGGATGTGTCATCCAACTCTGCTGTCCTTGCTTTTCTTTTGTTCTGTTTTGTTTGTTTGTTTTTTTAAAGCCCAAAGTAAATGTCGAAGATTAACAACAGTAAAGCTAGCTCACAGGGCTACACTGATTATTCAAGAGGTGAGAGAGAGACTTAACTATTTGGGCCTGGTTTATACTTATGCATATCAGATATGCACATAGGCTATACATGGCCTCTTTGCTTATGCTTGTGCTTTGCTTGTGTTTGTTTGCAATCTCTGTAATTACACCACTGGCAGGCAGTACTGTTTTTTTTTTTTTTTTTTTTTTTTTGCAGTGCTGTAGCCTGCAGTGCTGAGCTTCCCTTTGTTTACTTCCTTTATGTAGCTCAAACTTAGCAACAGAGAAAATAAATTATATATCAGATTAAATTGTGGCAATCTTTTTTATACTGTTCTGCCCCCTTTTTCTTTTTCTTTCTGCATGTTTGCATGAGTTTCCAGAGCTACATAGGCAACTGACCTGCAGTCCCACCCTCTAACCATCCCAGCGTTTACCTCCACCTGTGTGTATAGGTGTCTCTGGGATATCAGCTAACATGCTGACCAGCAGTCTGATCCTCTGACCACCTCAGTGTTGCTGCCCACATCTGTTTATACACTCATCTCTGTAGTACATGTACTGACAATGAACCAGTCAGAATATAAGTGTGAGGAAATCTTAGTTCTCCAGTTAATTGTTAATTATTATTAATACATTTTGTCTAATAAAGTATTGCTAAGATGCATGTGCTCTCCTTTCTCTGTCCTATCTCCCTCCTCTTTTCTTTCTTTCCCTGGCAGGAAGGTCCCCACTTATGAGCCAGGTCCTGCTTGAGATTTCTTTTATTAGTATCTAATATTATAATTTTAGTTAATGAATATCTCTGTAAAGTGCCTAGAGAAAACTTGCATTGTAATAGATACTATACAAATAAAATTGAATTGAATTTACAGACATTACAGCAAACTATTGTACTACCTGACTTGAAAAAATTACTAAAATGAAGTAACAGCACGACAAATGATGGTTTGCTGCTAAGTCTGTAAAAATTATTGACGCTCAACATTTATCAGCTCCAGCTCACGTAAGATTTACTTTGTTTGGTCTGTTGCCATGTCTGAGCTACATAATGGAAGTAAACAAAAGGAAAGCTCAGCACTGCCGGCTACAGCGGTGCAGAAAAAGAACCTGCGCTGCCCTCCAATAATCAGCACAGTCTTGACTTCTGAGCGGTGAATAAAGACATAACAGTGCATAATCATTTTGTTGTGCTATAAGACTGACTGTGGGTCTGGCCTGGATGAGTCAGAGGCTCAGCTGAGCTTTACAGTTATTTACAAATTGATCGAAAAAAAAAAAAAACCTAATTTCCTTCGTTTTTATGATTTGTCACATAAGTCAAAATTTTGAAGAAAGATTATATACATAAAATCAAAATAATTTTCTCTTCAAACAAAACATTTTAAAAAGGAAAATGTGATTTTTTTTTTTGACAAAATTGCGAGATCCCAAAATTAAAACTGCATTTTTGATCAGTTATATGAAGAAACTAGAAAAGCACTCGGAGAGCGCAGAACTCCGCCAATTGCAACAATTCCCCCATATAGTGATTTGCAGATTGCAATAAAATCCGCATTCCGGATTCCGGACCAAATCCGGATCAGCCTTTGAAATTTGATAGAGGTTCCCACTGTCAATCCCTGAGTCAAATATTATGAGTTTTGGGTAATAATTATCAGAGATATTGAGAAACAAAATTTTTGACCCCATTGACTGCAATGTTATGGAAAATTTGAAAGTGATCCAGAATCCAGGATTTTCTTCCAGATCACACCCAAGATGAAATCAGTTCTTCCTTTTCACATTTCTGACAACTCCTGAAAATTTCATCAAAATCCATCTATAACTTTTTGAGTTATCTTGAACACAGACAGACAGATAAACGTCTTGGTGGAGGGTGAATATTGGTCTCATAAAAATCTACAAACCTACCACTTTCCATCTGAAGTAAAAAAAAAAAAAATAAATAAATAAATAATTTTGTGCAAAGACAATTTCTCTCATGTAAATTATAAAACTTGCATCTAAAAAAAACCCCTCCTCATATGCAATATTAATTGAATTTTTATGTCCTTCTATCATATACATTTTTCTAAGTTTCAAAGAAAATTGCATTCACAGTCCATCTTGAAGTCCTTTTATGTTTCTGATTAAAAAGTCAAATTGCACCATCTGATTCTGCTGAGATGAATTATTATAATTCAGTTTTAAATAAGAACCGAAAATGAATTAATTTTGATCTCATCGTCAAAGGAAGTGAGAGTTTCTGTTTTTCAAACCTTAAAGTTTTATTTTTAAAAACAAGCATAGCAGTCACATATTCTATAAATATAAACTAAAGATGGATGCATGTAAGTGTTAAATAATCTAAAAGCGTGTCCCTGCATGAACAGACCGGAGGCCTCGGACTCTGACAGGAGGGTTAACAGGCTGAATAACCCAACAGACTATTTCTGGACTGCATCCTCTGGAAGTGTCATAAATACACCTTCTCACCTGTCAGCACTCCTCACTTCCATCTTGTTGGTTTCCAGTGCACATGCAGCACCTCGCTGCCTCTGTGTTTGGGGGTCCACGTGGCCGTGAGCGGATCCAGATATCGGGTCCATCGGTACGTACACATCCTGCTTCGAACCTGCTTTGCAGCCCGGCGCGTTTAAAAGCTCTCTGTCCGACGGCTCTCTGAGGCGGCCGTCGGGTGCAGAGGTCAAAGGTGTAGCTCTGGAGGGCGTCGGCGTGGAGGGCAGCAGCCTGGCTGGAACGGGCAGAGGCGGCTCCATGGCGGTCAGGCTGAGGCTGGACAGGGCACTGAGCAGGGGGGAGTCTCGGACGTGCTCCCCCGCCTTCAGCTTGCTCGTCCCCTCCTGCTCCTCCTCGTCTGGTTTCTTCCTCTCATTCAGCCCCCTGAAGCTCTTCTTCAGCTTCTCGCTGCGGGGCACGGTGCCCACATGGGTGTACATGTCGCTGGAGCGGGCGTAGCCGGGGCTGCCCAGGCAGGACTCCGCGTCGTCCGCCGCCTGCTTCTGCACCGCCGCAGCCGCTCGTTCGGCTTCACAGGGGCTCCCATTACGACTCGGGGGAGTTTTCTCGCAGCAGGAGGAGGAATTACTGAGTTTCCCAAACCATTTAAAAGCTGGAGAGGAAGAGACAGCTTATTAGACTTCAAAGAAACATTTTTTTTTTTTTTTTTTTTTTTTTTTACAGGCATGATGCCCAACAGTCTGGATTTGTGAATGGCCAACTGTTGTGTTGATAAAACCCATGCAGGGATTTCGTTTCCAGAATCATGTTTGTTTTTAATGCAGTGCTCTCTGAGGCTCTGAAGATCATAAACACCTCATAATGTTTTTTTTTTTCTGAATTGTCCCTTGTGCACAGAGATTTCTCCAGATTCATGATTTTTTTTTTTATGAATCAACTACTGCAGATCAGGGGTCACTGCACTTGTCTTCCTGTTTTTTTTTTTAAATACCTCCCCCACCTTCTTTGCACTCCCTACTAAATTAGGCCCTGAAGTAAATTCTTGCACAAATGAGGAAAGAATAAACGCTGCTTTAAAGTGTCATTAAAGAGGGGAAGGACTAAATGATGAGGCAGCAGAAGAGTTCAAGCCTACACCAAAAAAAAAAAAAAAAAGAGGCAGCTTGGCCGTCCAACGAGGCTATAAAGCCTTCAAATCTGCTTCACCACATCATCGCAACAAACCTGAAGGACTCGAAGAAGCAAACAACACAGAAGGGCCTCAGCAGGATCAAACCGAGAACTTGTAGGCTGTGATCGTACAAATCCCGCTAGCCGCTACCTGCAAATTGCGGGTTTAGGAACCTCTGCTAACCGCTAATGCAATCTTCCGATCCCTAAAGCTGCTACTCATTATGCCAACTCCCTTACTCACATTGTTGGTGTGGCAGTTGGCGTGTCTTTTGCACTTTCCGCAAACTCGGTATCTTGCGATCATGGGTTTAGAACCCGCAATCGCAAGATCTCTAACCCTAGATCCCTAACCCTAACCCCCTCGCAGGTAGCGGGTGGTCAGACCACCCTCTACCCTAAACCCTGAGGGACTCGAAGAAGCAAACACACCACAGAAGGGCCTCAGCAGGATCAAACCGAGAACTTGTAGGCCCCGATCGTACACCTCCCGCTAGCCGCTACCTGCAAATTGCGGGTTTAGGAACCTCAGCTAACCGCTAATGCAATCTTCCGCTTCCCTAAAGCCGCTTTCCGCTATGCCGACTCCCTTACTGACATTGTAGGTGTGGCAACTGGCGTGTCTTTTGCGCTTTCCGCAAACTCTATATCTTGCGATCATGGGTTAGACCACCCGCTACCCGCTACCCTAAACCCGCAATCACAAGATACTGAGTTTGCGGAAAGCGCAACCCGCATGTCGGAGCGTAAAAGAGCACGTCCAAATGGAATAAATGTGCGTCCACCTGGCCACATGTGGACGTGCACAAACGGCTCTACCTCTCGATTACGCATCACCATATTACTGTCATACATTTTTATTCTCTTGAGGTCAGAGGATGTCTGGTCAGCAGTTGTGGTGGATATGGGAATAGTCACGGCCAGACACGTCAGTCTGTACAGCTGTGGCATGATCTCATCCAGATGTCTGCTGTGAAGGAAACCAAGGAGATCTTTGGGACATTTTCCCTCAAAATCCGTCATGGCCTACATCACAGTCACTTCTGTTTTTAAACAGGTCAGATCATCAAATAGAGCTCTGAGACCCTGAAAATCGACGTAAACCCGATTGAATTGCACAAAGTTTTGCTTTGCTAAATAAGGAGCCAACCCTCATCAGCTTCTTGACAAAGTGCTAACTCTGCTCTGCAGTTTTTGAAGAACTTTAGATTTGTCATCGCCATCACAGCCTCGCAGCCGCTGGTGTGACAAGAGGCCCTTAATCTGTTTCCTGACAGAACAGTGTTTCTCAAACTTCCTGAACTCAGCTTCTTGTAAATTATGCTGTTTCATCATCAAGGGTCAGCAGGCTTCGCACCTCACTTATCAAATGCGAAATCAGTTGGGAAACTCTAGATGAACGATCAAATACAGGATGGTATCTGCCATTCACACCTTCCAGCTGCCCTGACAGTCATGATGAAACACTCTAATCTGACTAACAGTGATGAAGCGCAGGAAATAACTTTCAAAACTCAGATGAACAGGAAAACAAACACTGACCTTATTATCTCAGATGCAAAGATGGAAAACCCCAAATGAGTCTGAATTAATGGTGAAAATCCTTCTAATCTGTTTGAGCCAGAGGACGATTGCTGCTGAGGATCGTAGCTTAATTCAGAGTAAAACAGTCCCTCTGTGAAATATGATTGGACCAAAGGACAACTTGTTTTAAAGCCATTAGAACAGTTCTGTAAATGACCACTAGGGGTTGGCTCCAAAGCTGAGGCGAGGTTTGACCAGTTCTCTCTACACAGTCTACGGGCCGAACGTAAGAAGATTAAAGACGTGGGACTAAGGGTGTGAAAAAAATCGATTTGGCAATATATCGCGATTTTTGGCCACCCAATATACAGTGATCCCTTATTTTTCGCGGTTAATGGGGACTGCCCCCCCCAGCGAAAATCAAAATCCGCGAACTGGAGCCAGAGCCCCCCGAGCCTAAATAATGTGTTTAAAATATCTTATTAAAAAACCCCAAAAAGTAGTGAGGCACCGCAGCGAAACAAGACAAAGGCTCAACTGTGGTCTTTCTGTTACCTTCACAGCCTCTGGTCTCTGAACCGTAGTAAACAAACCGCTGGTATTGTGCTATTTTTGGCTCGTAATTAGCAGCTAACACGCTAACAACAACAAAAGAAAAAGTCCGGTTTTCTCTGCATGGAACGAGCACTTAATTCTGGCACTGCAGGAACTTGTAACATCACACAGGTTGTATTGTTGGGCTCCTGTCGGTTAACAGAGAATTTAAATCTATACACGCTGGGCTGCTGTTTATGCTCACTACACTTTTCATCTAACCCCATTTTAGTTCTGCCGTCCCACAACACACACACTACATTACCCATAAGGCAACACCATTACCCATAAGGCCACCTTCTTAAAGGGGCCAGGCTGGCTCACAACACTTCTTTGAGAACGTGAGCACGATTTAAAATTTTTTTTAAATTATATTATATAGTTCTGGAAAATCCGTGAATAACCAACCTCGGAACTTAAACCGCGAATTGGCAAGGGATATCGATTTAATATCGATTAATATCGATTTTTCAGCTCCTAATATCGATTTTTTAGGAAAATGTTATTCTATTTATTTTATTTATTTATTAAATGTGCAAAAACACTAATAATAAACAATAAATAGGTTGTTTTGAAGCAAATAGTTTTGACTCAATTTGTCCTCTGAATGATCAATATCATCTGATGAACATATACAGCAACTTGATTTTTCATCTCTACTTTTAATTTTGATATTAACTGGGTAGAATATCGCAATACATCATGATATTGTGATTAAAAATCACATCATGACCCATGTATCATGATACATATCCTATTGTGAGGTCCTTCCAATACTCACCTCTACGTGGGACACTGATGTCTCCTGTTGGACAGCAGCCTCAAACGTCACATTTTTTCACTTGAGAAACAGAAATGTTATCTTTATGTTGGAGGCATGTGGGGAATGTTGTCGAGGCCTCGTTTCTATCTGGACTGAAGCTCTTTAAGCTCTCAGCAGCGTTTGATTGTGTTTCTGCCCTGGGGATCCATTAGACTGACGAATGTTTGTTTCCTCAGCTGAATACGGTTGATGGTTTTGAGGACGAGGCGGGGTGGTGGTGGACGTGCAAAGATACTTTAGTTTTCCACATCAAACCTGATACTGAAGGATTAATGTTGGATAAGTCTTTTTCTTACCTTCCGCCAAGGAGGTTATGTTTTGCCGGTGTTTATCTGTCTGTGTTCAGGATAACTCAAAAAATTATGGATGGATTTTGATGAAATTTTCAGGAGTTGTCGGAAATGTGAAAAGGAAGAACTGATTTCATTTTGGCTGTGATCCGGAAGAAATCCTGGATTCTGGATCACTTTCAAATTTTAGATAACATTGCGGTCAATGGGGCCGAAAATTTTGTTTCTCAATATCTCCGTTAATTATTGCCCAAAACTCATGAAATTTGACTCAGGGATTGACAATGGGAACCTCTATCAAATTTCAAAGGCTGATCCGGATCTGATCCAGAAGGAGGATTTTAGCTGTAAATCGCTATATGGGGGAATTGTCCGCGCTCTCCGAGTGCTTTTCTAGTTTGTGATAGTGATGCTTCCTCGGCTGGTACATTCTCTTCCTTGTGGACTATTATTGAACCTGTTTCTGTCTAGACAGATTATTACCATGAATCTTCAGTAAAGTTCCTGTAAATTTAAGGTTCATGCCAACTACACTGGATTTCATTTGAAAAAGGAAGTACATTGTCTTTGAGTTCTTTTTTTAATCTCTTCTGAAACTTCGGGCCTTAGCAAGTTGTAAATTAAACCTCAGATGAACATCAAGTCAAGACATATTTGACCATGTCACTTTTTATTTAACCAAAACTTAACCAAAATGCAGAGGCGGCGTGTGAATCTGAGTATGCACCATGATTCAGTGCCTTGTAAAACCACCTTTATGAGAATTATATTGAAGTAATTGTTTTCTGTTTCGTGTTATCAGTCTCTCACATCATTGGACTTTAACCAGCTGTTTTACCAGCCGCTGCGACACCTCGATTCATTTCCTTTTTCCTTTTGCACGTTTGCTGGTGCATTTGAGGTCATATTCTTGCTACGTGACCAACTTTCAACTAAGCTTTATCTGTCGGACGGAAGACTTTGGTTTACAGAGGAGATGATGGTGATGGAGCTGTAAAACAAGCCCACATCATCACACCGCCACTACCGTGCAATTGATATGAGGTTTTTATGCTGACATGACATCATGGCCTTACGTTTGCACTTTGGTCACTTTTGGGTTTTTGTTATTGATTCACCATTTCTCTGAGGACTCCATAATCTGATCTCAGGGTAAACTTGGTGGAAATTGTCTGAATGTCTTGAATGTTGTCTTGAACGTTTTCCCCCAGTAGTGGGGGTTCAGGGTAATCTTACAGGGCCTAAATCACTGACGCTCATCTCCATTACCAGGACTGCCCCTTCAACTAGGATTTTTGAGAACTTGACCAGCGCCGGAGCACGTCCTTGCCTCGGGTTAGCGGCCCCAAGCTACTGCTGAATGTGTTGACCTGATGCTGTTTTGGGTAGGAGATGATGTAATTCAGTGGTCTCAGGTACAGGTGTTCATCATTCATCGCCACAGTGTATGCAGCTACTATCTCAGCTCCTTTGCTATTGATCTCATCATTCCAGTTAGTTTCAAGATGAGATCAAACATTTAATAATCCCACAGTGGGGAAACTCCCTTGTTAAAGCAGCTCCCAAGACAATATAGAGAGAAAAATTCCTAACCCTAGTCTTTGCTGTTGTCTTCTTTTTTTATCTATTGACGGTTGTTAAACAGCCAAAGTGATGCACTATCACTGCCAAGCGATATGAAACAGTTGTTTTCAAGGTCAGTAGATCCTATCGGGTCCGTCACTGTATGGAGACATGACTGCTGAAAGGACAGAGGAGGAGGTTGACCCTGTAGGTTTTCCACTAGACCCTCGCCAACGGAAATACAGCTCCGATTTATTTGGAAATGGCCTTATAAACCTGCCAGGATTGATTAGGCAGCAACAACTGGTCCTCTTAGCTCATTACTGATGCCTTTTCTCTCTGGCTTTGTGTTTAAAACACACCTGAACGCCACAGACCAACAAACTGCCAAAACGTCTGCTTTTATAGACGTCTGCACACCTGCTGATGATGATTAGCAACAGCTGTGCTGCAGTTTTCCCTCTTTACTCCGGGCGTACTTCATTATTTCACACACTGCTTCTGAAATTTGGTTTAAGTTTTTTGTGACATTAATAGCGACACATTGTAATGTGTCATGCGTTGACAGGCGCTGAACTACATTTGTTGACAGGAAACGACTGATCTAAACCCACAGAGTTTGATCATAAGACACGAGGAAGTGATAATAAAGCCGATAACCAGATGCTATTTGTTTATCCAGCATGCATGTATGTGTGTGTGTGTGTATGTGTGCGTGTGTGTGCATGTGCAATGGACGCTATCTAAAATATTATGCATGCTCCGTCAAACTGAATCATTATGTCCACAGTTCATTAACTCAGGCTTTGTTTTATCCAGCATTATTTTAGGTTAGCGGTGCTGCATTTAATGTCCGCATTGTTCTTGTTTGTTTTTTAGTCACCTGTCATAAAAGACGTGAGCACAAGAAATGAGCAGTGATAGCTAAAAGATGTAAGGATTACTAGCATAACTCAGTACAATCCACAGCAGCATTTAACGCGTAAACGCTCTGTTAAGATGGGTTGAAGAGACTGCCTGGTATTTATTTTAAGGTTTCTTTTAACTCAGTTAAGGTGGAGGCAGGGGCGATTCTAGGGTCAGAGCTTTAGGGGTGCTGAGCACCCAATGAGCCCCACCACAACCCACAACCCCACCTTTTTTCTCACAAAACCAAAAAACGTTTATTGAAAAATAATTTTGGATAATCATTATGACATTTATGAGAGAAGAGCATAATCTTTTGGGAAAAAAACTGACTGGAAAACATGCAAATCTTTGAAAATTTCAATGAAATTTGAAATGCTAACTGAGCTAACGCGCTAACTGGTAAACGGTCAATGAAGAGGAGAAGTAATGTTAGTGAGAAGAGGACGATACCATTAGGCGGGGTCGTTTTCATTTGCATTCTTAAAATATAAACTTAAACCACAAACTATGGATTAAGTTTTGGACATTATCTAAGCCTGTCAAATGTGAACTAAAATTTTAGAATAACAACATTTCTTACTCCAGGTTTTTGGGGTGCTAAAGGGCTAGCCTCGCCCATGAGTGGAGGGATGGAAATGTCCCCATGAAACAGTTTGCACAGTGCTTTTTGTTCCAGCGTATTTAAGTGTTTTCTGTAAAACCAGAAGTTAAGGAGGCCGTTCTGCCGTCCATGGTCAGCACTCAGAGGAGCTTTTCTTTAAGTGTTGAGGTGGTGTTTCCACTGACAGAAGGATGAGTCAGGAGGATTTAATAAAATATTTCTAGAGAACTGGCCAGTTCTGAATGATCATGAAAAACACCTCTGTAATCTTTCCATCATCGTCACCAGTGTTCACTTCCTACATGAACTAGTTCAGTTCATAGTTCACAGAAATTAAAATGAACTAGTTCAGTTCACCATTTCAAAAAATGAACTAAATAGTTCATTTTTAGTTCTCTTTTTTAATTATTTTTTAATGTTGTTGCAAGCAATTATTTGTCAAAATGATTGCCACTGCCCATATACTAGACCACTACAAACGGCAATTATTTTATCCATTTTAACTGTCGAAAACTATTGGTCCAATTCTGAATCCTTAACCAACCAGGGTTCACATTAGCGTTGAAGGGACAGAGCAGTTAAAACTGTAATTTCCGTTTCAGCTTCTCTCTACAGCAGCCATTCCTGAACTTCAGAATACCAAGGCCCAATTTGAAATGTGAAAAATCTCCTCACATTCTCTGAAAATCACAACTGTGATCAACATACAGAACTAGGAACCATGATCCGATATTAATGTAAGGGGTCAACAAATAAGGTGACACTTGTCATATTAAGTTAAGATGACAGTAGAATAACACTTAACTGGTTTGTTTTATTACTTCTTAATGTTTTTTTTAATCATGTCATGAATATTTTACAGTAATTAAAAACATATTTTTAAAAGATCGAGGATTTAAAACACATTTGTTTAATTTTAATGACCTCTCACGGCCCACCTGTAGTACCGCGACGGCCCACCAGGGGGCCGCGACCCACACTTTGGGAATCATTGCTCTACAGTAGATTAAAAATATGAGGAAAAACTTGCTGCCAAATGGTCTTTATTATCAGACAAAAACAGATCCTTAAGGTGCAAAATGTTTTTTCCCCCCATTTCAATATTTCAATCCCCCCCGGGAGTCTGGTCGCTCCTCCAGCTCTGGGTAACTGTAGCTTTCATCTTCCTGCTTGTTTTAAACATTTGATGACACAATTGTTAGCGTGACAGAAGCGACAGCCATGTTGCCATCATAGGCGTAGTTTGACTTTTGCGTCAGGGGGGGCAAAAATTGTTAAGCACTTTCAACAAACGGGCGCACTCTCACGCGAACCGGCACGCATGCACACATATGTGCAAACTCGCGCGCACATGATGGCACATAAGATACACTCACCACGAAACCATGAAGTCCAAGATTAGATGATGTTCAAAACCAGTAGTTGCAACAGGATACAGTACACAGTAGATGTTATAAATGTTAATGTTAATGGTGTTAAATGTATTAAGAAACAAAATATAACATGATTCATTTAACTGTCACAATATACTGCAGTTTATTTTGGACTTGAAAAAAATATTACGGTCAAAAACATTTATTTATTTTTGCCAGTTCGTTGACAATGCAATTACATATTTCAGCCACCAGGGGGAGCAATGCTCCCCCTGCCCCCCCGAAAACTCCGCCCATGGTTGCCATGTTCGATTGATTTCCTCAGATACATATCAGGCTCGTTTGTGGTGGATTTTAAATGGGGTTCACTGGAAACCTGGAACGGTTTTGACCGTGTTCGAACTTTGAAAGAGCGTTGTTTACAACTGCCCAAATAAACTCGTTCACGCCCCCCGCTGGTGAAGGAGAAAGAGAGCGCGCTCAGTTCCCGTTCGCAGAAAATATGAACTAGTTCGTGAACTTTCGTTCAATGAACGCATTCAGGTACAACACTGATCGTCACAGATAATAATGTACAGATGATGTACAAACATGATGTGAGGAGGAATTCAGTTTGTACTAAATAAAAGCATTTAAATTCCTTTAAAGAGCACTTTAACTTAAGAGGTTCACAGCATATAATCCAAATATTAAATATTTCAATCCTGAAAACATCAGAGTTTTAATAAGAATTAAAAGAGTGTTTGCTTCAATCTTCGTGAAAGGCAGTTGGTTGCAGTTTTAAAGCTGTAGTACTCTGCTCGTGAGTTGAGCTGCATTTAAAACAGTCAAAAACATACATTTTTACACATGGAAGTGATCTAGATTGAAAGGTTTCAGATGTATATTAAAGTTTCTTTCAGTCTACATCTGTCAAGTGAAATACTTGTACAGAGTTTTTAATCCAGATGATGGTCAATAAAGGTGTAAACACCTTTAAAGTAGTGCTTTAAACTCTCTCTCGAATTTTCTTTTTTGCCAAATAGAAGACTTTGAAGAGCCAGAAAGGGAAAGGAACAAGATTTTAAGCTCTTGTGAGGCAGCAAACTTTGGGTAGAATTTCAGTCACCATTGTTGGGTGAGCTGCCAGCGAAACTACTATCCCTTCAGTAAAGCACGGCGGTGGGAATATCATGACCTGGAGACTGGAGGAATGATTGCAGCACAGAAAGAGAGGTATAAATCTGGAACAAAGGCCCCGAGGCCCTGTTTAGACCTGGTATTAACATCCATCCTGACCCTTGAGTACCGCTGTAAACCCACCCAGGACCCATTACGCTCTGAGATCCAATCACTCAAACCGCATTCGGAGGTGGTCTGGGCCACACGTCACCACGTTCTTGTCGCCATGCAAATGCAATGCATCCTGGGCCACATTTAAGGACCACCTCCACATAACTAAGATCTTCTGTGTAGATGTTCACCTGTGCTCTTACGGACAAGTGGGCGTGGCTTAGGGCATTACTGCCTCCTGCAGGTAAGAAACAACAGCACATTGGGTTTCTCAGAGCAGAAATCATGTACTTGCTTATATGCATATAGGACGCAGAAGTGAGGTCTGATCACAAACTGTAACTTGAGACTCATGTGGAGAAGCATGTTAATGCCAGGTGAGAAAAGACACACTTAAAACTGTCCACATGTGACCAGATGTTAATACCAGGTTTAAAAAGGGCCTGGGGCTCACAAGAGACTGCATGTTTCTTTACTTGAGGGATTCATTTTGATCAGTAAGCTGGATGTAGCCCTAACCCTGAAGTGGCTATTGGGACCCATCACATCCAGTCAGATGAATCCTAGGAACTATTCATGGGGTCAATCAATCGATCCTCCAACAGTTTCAAAAAGCCAAGTTAGCTGAATGAGAACTGAGAGCGTTTTATCTCTACCATCAGTTTTTAAAGAACAGGAAACACAAAGACGAAGCTGATCTCTGTCATCTTGTCTTCTTCGACACATAAATATAATCAACTCAACAGCAACATAATGTGCAGAGACTGCACATTATGTTGCTGATATTCACATGAGCATTTACAGTCCAGCAGTTCAGTAAGGAAACCTTCGAAGAGAGGCATCAGTCTGGCTGTGAAATTAAACTTTGGCATCCTGAACGCCTCATTGATTGACTTAAAAAAAGATAATAATTATTATTCTTCAGCTGCATCATGGCTGAACTTTATCTTGTCAAGCAAATAGAAGCGTTGAAGCAGAACAAGAGCGCCGTGGTCCCAGCAGCAGACATTCACAGTCGCTTCAGAGCTCGACTCTGTGCTGAACCGGAGCCTCACAAAGGCGCCTCTGTGCTGCGTCCACAATGGCCCAGAAAGATATCTGTAAGTGAAACACTGGACAAAGAAACAGTGGACACGCTGAGACAAGCCTCAATGCCTCACATTCAGTTACGGGATTACACAAATGCACTTGCATCAGCCTCCTGTCCCTCGCTGCTCAGATACCACGTCTCTATTTGTACTCGAATGCGGTCGAGCGCCGCGTCTGAATGTGCTTTATGTTCATTTTCTGACACTTGGCTGCTCTCACGTTTCAGAAGTTCAAGATGTGTTTTTGCAAAAGGAATGAATGACTTCCACACAGCTTCGCCACAAAAACCGTTCGGTCAAAGCGACGGTCACACGCCACCGCCGCGGTTGAAAGAACATTTACTCAGCACAGTTTTCAGGAATTATACTTCGCCTGCTACTTCCACTTTCATACAGTTCAGAGGTAAAAACCCCACTACGCGTCCACATATGCACTGTTTCTCAAACACTTCTGTTTTTTTATGATTCAGATTTGAAGTCACCGTAGGTCAACCTCGTCTCAGCCAACATTTTTATGCGCTGGCCTCGTATGGACTCTGAGTGGGATCTACCCAGAGATTAGATGGTGCCCAGTTGGTTGATGTATATGAAGCCTGTATGGGTCTATATTTCCCTCCGTCACAGCCCGTATACCCATTTAGTCTTCTTGTATAGAGCCCATAAGGGTGTATAGTACTAAAACCAGAAGGGGCCCATGCCAACCATGATGAGTCCCAAATGGACGTGCTGTCTGGGCTTTTCCCAATTCTTAATCAATACCCCCGCTCACCAAGGTTACGTGAGTTTTATCTGTGAACATCATCGCGGAGTTCAGAGTCTGATGAGCTCAGCTTCTGATGAGAAATTCATGACACCTTTGGCAGGCTTTAATTAGGGGTGCACAATAATTATCTGGCACGATAATTATCGGGCCGATAACGGGAAATGACTTCATTTCGATAAGTCCGATATCATGACCAATAGTCCCGATAACATATCATATTTTTGTCAACACGGCAGTGCCTCGCTCCCTCTGAAAACCCAAATAACCAGCAGTGAATGTTATGTTCAAGTGACGTCGGCATAATCAGAAAAACCATTTCTCAATACCCCTTCATGCCAAAAAAATATTGTAGTTCTGCACGTACATTTTTGTTTTGTGTGTAAGTTAATGAATTCCAAATGATCGTGCAAAGCTCATTAATGAGGATAAGCCCCGCCCCCAGGGACCACCATACATGGAGACACAAAAGTTTAGACTGCTGATTGATTCTCCAAACCTCATGCTAAAGTCGTAATCTAACGAATCCAGCAGAGAAGGCAGGACTGCCAAGTGCTCCACTTATGAAATGCTTCCTGTGAGATCTGAAAAAAACAAAAAAAACGAAAGCGAACCACTGCTCCTCCGTTTCCTGTCCGTCCAGGACTTAATGCAGATGTTTCAATCTGTGTCCTCTGTCCAGTGAAGCGTTTAAGGAGTGAAGTAAAAATAGTTTGATGTGATTTTGGATGGAAAAAAGGGAAAGAAAAGAAAGGAATGACTTAACACGTTTCTTTATATCAGCAAAACTGTCTGCCGCAAACAACTGGAACGTTTCTGTTATCTGAGAAACCTCCGTCAGGACTCCACCACGGCTTCATGACATCGTCGGTGTCTCTAAGACAACCAGGGTCGATGGTGGGCGTCTGTCAGCGCATCAAATTCATTTAATCAACCCGCCGACACTTTAGGAAACACAATCTTAAATATGTGAACTGCCTATAGATTCAGTCAAAAGTGTTACATTTCAGATGCATCATCACATTTAAAACGACGCTGTGAAGTCGGAGACTGACAGTTTTATCTCTGTGCTCCTCACTGACACAAGTTTGTGGCTACAAAAAGTTTGGACTGATTAACATTCACTTTGCGCATAAATCCGTTCTGCTCACGTTTCATGAATGAGAGCCGGAGTTGCTCCGCCTCCGCTGAACCCCCGTTGCCCCAACTGCTGGGATGGGGGCGGGGTCACAGGTCAGTGCTTTCCTGTCCAGGTAAATGAGGCTGCTAACATTAGGGCTGTAGCGTTACACTAATCTTGCGATCCGATCCGATCCGATACAATACGATGTGATACGATACGATATGATACAATGCGATGCGATACGATGCGATACGATGCAATGTGATACGATACGATGTGATACGATACGATATGATACGATATGATATGATATGATATGATATGATATGATATGATATGATATGATACGATGCGATACGATACGATGCGATATGATACGATGCGATACGATGCGATATGATACGATGCGATACGATGTGATACGATACGATACGATACGATACGATATGATATGATACGAAGCGATAAGATACGATACGATACGATACATTATGATGCGATATGATACGATACGATACGATATGATATGATATGATACGATGCGATGCGATGCGATACGGTGCGATACGATACGATGCGATGCGATACGATATGATGCGATATGATAAGATACGATTCGATGCGATATGATACGATGCGATACGATACGATGTGATGCGATACGATACGATATGATGCGGTACGGTACGGTACGATACGATACGCGTATTCCGAATAGAATAGTACTTTATTAATCTCTCAATGGGGAAATTCAGTCGTTACAGCAGCACAGGTTAGACAGATAAAAATAAAAATTTCAACAGGGCTTGCAGAAGTACTTGTAAAAAATTTAGAAAAATTAAAGATTAAAAAATAAGCAAAAAATAATATAAAATGTATATATAGCTCTCAAAAAAATTTAAAAAAAAATTAAATTGTTAAACATAAGCTATATACACACCAGACTATTTACAATTTATACACATATATACACATTTCACTTTGATAAATATGAGGTGGAGCTGTTGATATTTTACAGGGACCAATTATAATAAAAAAGTATGGCATAAATAAAGTGTAAAAAGAAAAATATTGCACGAGTTACGGGATGAAGGGTTGTACAGCAGACAAAAAGGTGTTTCATTAAGTCATGCTGTTAAAGAGTCGTTAAGAGACGGCTGATGGGATGAAGGACCTGCGGTAACGACTCACGATACGATATATATCGATATTCATTTTAAGATACATTTACATCATTTTCTGAAAGATTTTAAAGGGACAAAGTGATTTTGGTGACATCTTGTGAGTGTTCCAATGACTTTGTTTGAATCAATTGAACTGAAAGCATCAATTACACATTATATGGCTGACAGGCAGCTTGCAAATGCTGGACAAAATGAATAAAAGATTTGTTGAGAAAAATAGTTTCATTTATTTAAACAGTGCAAATAGTTGCTTGCAAGCTTTTAAAGGTGGGACACGGGGGTTTTGAAAGAAGCTTAGAATATCGATACCCACGGCTGAAAAATCGATACTCTCTGGGGAAATAAAATATCGATATATATCGCAGAATCGATAAAATCGCTCAGCTCTAGCTAACATGTATTACAGCCACATCTGGACAAAGAATACAAAGAAAAATGAAAAAAAAAAGAAGAAGTCTTTATACGTATCTGCTTATAAGATTATTGCTTTTTATTTTAAATTGTTATTTTGACACGAGGTAAATGTAGAAGTCACAGCGTTTAAATAAGAGCATAAAGGAGCCGTTTGGACGTTTGTTTCGTCACTTCAGCAGATGAAGCAACAGGGTTCAGAAATGTGACCAAAAATGCTGAATGTGGTTGGTTTTTATAGCCTTAAAAACACATATAAGTCCTTTTTATACTTTATTTCACTCTGTTTTGTTTTTGTAAACGGCCTCAGCGTTGACCCCAAAGGAGGCGAGAAGAAAACATCTAATCATCTAATGAAGTCACAAACAAAATGTTTAGATCACATTCTGTTTTTATTTCAGAACTTGAACCTGTAGTCTGTCACACATTCAAGTATATCGTACGATAAGTCTTAGGGAAGTATTTTTGCTTGAGCTGATTTAAAAAGAAAATGCAGTAGTTCATAAATAAAAGCACTATCTGCTGTTTTTCATGAGTTCACAAGAAAGTCAGGTTCCTCCTGTCATTTAAGCGTAAAGAATTTCACAACAGTGTGAGAAAAAAAGAAAGTAGAACTTACTCCGTCTTTTTTTCATGGCTCACAGGTACAACGGCATCCAGATGTGCTTTAAAACGCTCGTAAAGTTGGCGTCTCCCAACCGTTCCTGCAGCGTGATAATGAGCCACATGCTCTTTACTCAACACGGTGAACCTGCTTCCTGGCGTCTGAACGCGGAAACGCTGGGGGGGTGTGGGGGGGGGTTCATCTCATGTTGATGCAATCAGGTAACACCACATATTCTGACTCTGCTCCAGAAATGTGGGTCAGCAGAAGCTGCGGAGGATTTCCAGTCAGCGACCCAGAGAGGTTCGCTGACCGTGACGCATCTGGAGGATGGCGGTTCGACGGGCGCATCTTCGAAATAAAAACACCAAACAGGAAAAAGCTGAAGACAACTCTACTCTGAACCAGGTTTGGTTCATAAAAGTAAAGACCTGCGACTGAGACAGCTGCTCTGATAAAATCAGTTATGAGCAGAAACCAGTACAGTGGTACCTCTACTTACGAACGTCTTTTCAGCTTACGAAACGCCTTAACGGGAAAATGTTGCCTCTTGTTACGAAAGAAATGTCAGGATACGAAAGGCAAAAATACAGTACGCGCTGCTACTAGCAGCTCTCAGAGTTTAAACTCTGGGAGTTTACGTTTGAAAGCGGTGCGTCCGAGCTGCGCTACCATTGGCTATCGCTTAGCACAGTGGTTCTCAAACTTTTAATGCCTGCGTACCACCTGAGAAACTATTGAGCTCTCCGAGTACCACCATGATGACCAATTCTAAAATATAGCCATATATGCCTTCTCACTTAGCTTTAAACACACAGAAACGATGTTTATTACTTATTGTGGTTATTTATTGTTACCTGAATTTTATTTGAAACGTTGTATTTATAATGCATTGTCATGCATTGACAAGTCATGACATTCGCGTACCACCAGAGAGCGCTCGCGTACCACCAGTGGTACGCATACCACAGTTTGAGCACCACTGGCTTAGCATCTTCCTGGCATCCCATTGGCTATGAGGGCCCCTTGTCTGTATGAGCGTAACCCAGCAACCCAGGTAAACAAACAATTTTTACCTCCGCCAAGGAGGTTATGTTGTTGCCGGCGTTTATCTGTCTGTTTGTTTGTCTGTGATCAAGATAACTCAAAAAGTTATGGATGGATTTTGATGAAATTTTCAGCAGTTGTCAGAAATGTGAAAAGGAAGAACTGATTTCATTTTGGGTGTGATCCGGAAGAAATCCTGGATTCTGGATCACTTTCAAATTTTCAATAATTGGTGGAGGTCTGTGCTCTCTGAGTGCTTTTCTAGTTCTAACATGTATTTCTTACAGGTTTTATGTAATTCTTGTATTATTTAGAAATTATTTTTAAAAAATTATGTTCGAATTTTGGGGGGCTTGGAACGGATTAGGGTAATTACATGGAAAACCTGTCTACCTACGAAATAAATGATTATGAAACTACTTCCAGAACCAATTAATTTCGTAAGTAGAGGTACCACTGTACTAATTTTTCAATCCAACGGTTTTCTTTTTGTGTAAAAACACTTATGAAAATCAACTCGTTGGGTCTGAGCATTAGGCAGATGCAACCACAGACAAACAACAACATAAAACAGCAGAACCAGACTTAGTGCTTGTT
Source organism: Hirundichthys speculiger (assembly GCA_018398805.1). Classification (NCBI taxonomy): domain Eukaryota; kingdom Metazoa; phylum Chordata; class Actinopteri; order Beloniformes; family Exocoetidae; genus Hirundichthys; species Hirundichthys speculiger. The sequence goes on from JAGFBZ010000477.1 coordinate 1,819,997, forward strand.
CTTATTTGTCCTCCGTAAATCCATCTGAGATACGCCCCCAGTGGTCAGCGCGGGGATGCAGAGCTCTTCGTCGATGGCTTGACGCTCAAGGGCTGTGTTTACTCTCGCGGCAATGTGTCACAGTTAGCTTGTCGCCGGTATGCCACAGTTACTTTTGATTTATGCTCAATTTTGAAGCACGTCTTCTCTATGTTATTCCACGCCACAACGCAAGAGGGACAATGGCCACGGTTACATGATGTTTTTTAATTCGGAATTAATAATTCCAAATTAAACTATTTTCCTTCGAGTTTACGTGGAAATAGTAATTCTGAATTGAGGTTTACATGGAAAACACATTTGTTCAGCTTTATCCAATTCCGCTTAAGGTCTGGTGGTTGGGAAGGGTTCTGATTGGATAGGGGGGGGACGTCTTTACATCTACCGGAAGAAAACAAACTTAGCAACAACTCGGTTAGCAACAACATTCCACTTATTTTTGACCTGGGTGGCGTCTCTATCTGAGAAACCTCCTTCATTTAACCTGGCCGCTTTGAAAAGCTCACAATTTTTATGTTTCCTGCCATCTGTTCGTTTAATTATTTCCAGTTCCTCCAAGCTATTTATTAAATAAATCGTCTCTGCTCTTGACCACCGTTTACTGCGTGCCGCCATCTTGAAACTTGGTTTTGAAAACAAGCCCAGCGCAGAATATAAGCGTGATCGCGACAGACGGGCAAGAGAACTAGCATGCGCAGAAAGACGGGAATTAATTTAAACAGGAATGAGTGTATACATGACCGCGAAATTATTTTATTCGGAAATAAAATCAGAATAAACCAGCCACTTACTTCGGAATTAAGTTTAATTCGGAATGGACATTTTCATTCAGAATTATGTGTTTACATGGTAATTTTTATTCAGGATTTAACTTTAATTCTGAATTACAGAGGAATTAAACTTCCCATGTAAACGCACGGAATCACGAACTAGCTGAAACTTACTAAACTTATCTCTTGCGTTTTTCCACTTCCTCACCGTCTCGGCCGTATCCAGACCCACATTCATCGCTATCTCCCTCCATGAATTACTAGAATATGTGCTGTCTTTGTAGTGTGGAGAACCAGAATCATACAGATGTGGGTACTTCCTCACTTCTTCGATGACGTGCTTTTTTCTACACGGATGTAGAATTGACCAATCAGAGGCCTCCTTTCTCTCCTCCCTGCGACACTGTCTGCGGCACTGTCTGCGGTCGACCTACAATTTTGGGGAGGTAGACGGCAACAAACTGCCAAGGAGCCACAGCCTGGCGAACTGTAACTATCCCCTCTGGCTCTGGTCCCCGTCACATTCACAACCGTTTCCACCGGTACGTTACGTACCGACGCAGGGGCCGGCTTCATAGATGACTCCTACTGGAGCGTCAAGCAGACATTTTTCAAAACAACCAAGGTGGGTGTCGAATTATCAAAAATGCTTTGGATCAAGAAGTTTTTACTGCGAAATCGTCAATTCCCAGGCGTTCCTACGCCGCCACACGCCACCTTTGATGTCTTTTCATTGATACTCGTCTGGTGGTCGCTTTACCTGCTTCACTTCTCTGATTGGTTGCATGTTTGTCCAGGTGTCTTTTATTTATTACAGTGAATAATTATGTGAACACAAAATGTTTTGGTTTCGGTGAAGCTGCAGCTAAGTTAGCCGGATCGCTAGCCAACAGCGCCGATGGCCCCTCAGTTCTGCTTTCCTTTATTAAGATGCTGAAAAGATCTCCCGTGTTTTCTGTCTTCCTCACGCCGGCTCCACATTAAATCCAGTATCCAGTTTGAGCTCCCAGTTCTCCCCCTGGAGGCTCCACATGCCACGCCATCGTCGAGCCTCTGTGAACTTTTACAGGCCTTCATCTCCAGGAGAACTCCTCAGATCAGGGCTTTCTGGCCCGCGGGCCTGACACTAACGACGGCGGAGCTTTTGAAGTCGTCACCCACAAGCTGAGGAGCTTCCTCCTTTTAAACCTAAGAAGACTCGGTGGACTCATGAGAAACACTTGGAAAACGCAGCAGCTGATATTTCTAACTCAGAAAAAAAGTGTGAACTGAGATGGGGGAGGGGCATTTAAAAAAAAGCACCTGAACGTCAAGGATCTGGACTTGGTAACATCAGTTTAAGCACATTTTACATTTTAAACCTTCTCCAAGCATCTGATCTTTGATTCCATATCAATGATGACTCTTGAAAACAGATGTCTAAAATAAGCAGTTATTTTTTTGTTTCTGTGAGCATTTCATATCCATGTTGTTACTGTCTGTGCTAAATGTAAATGTCAGATTATACAGTTGTTATTGACTGAACAAAAGTGAAGAAGCTGGGTGTGAAAAAATGAAATCGAGCTTTACTCTATCACTTATATTGTCTTGTTTGTTTGTCTTATTGTATGTTTTTCTTGGATGGATGTACTGAAACTAGGGCTGTCAGTCGATTAAAATTTTTTTAATCGCGATTAATCGCAAGATTTTCATACTTAACTCGCGATTAATCGCACATTAATAGCATTTTTTAAAATGTCCTATACAGGGTCATGAGGATCTGCTTTATTCTTTTTAAGCCTTTAGTTTGAAAACCGGAAGTCCACTAACGCTGCCGTACTTTTTGGGGGCTTAACTCATCAGCTTCTTAGTGTATTTTGTCGGAGCTGCTGCTTGACCGCAGTAATTTGCTGACGATCCCTAAACTCCACGGCAGCAGCGAGGTACTCAGAAGGACATTCAGCGCTGTTCCTGAGAGTTTTAGCCACACCCACTGAGCTTGGAGGGTTGATGACACTTGTGAAATATCTGGCATACTTATACCTACAAAATGATACCAACCTGGATGAAATCGGTGCCGTTTTCATGATGCTATTAAAGTTTAAAGAGAAAGAAAACAAGCGAATGTCGGATGTGAAACTAACTTTACCGCGTCCTGCAGTGGTAACTCAGTTCACAGACGACAATAAATACAAATAACAGACCCATCAGGCAGCACCTTAAAGCTAAACTTACTGTTCATAAGACTCTTTTCTGTCGCCATGTCTGTCCCACACGTTGACTGCAAATACACTTATTGGCCTAAGGATCATATTTACAGGAACGTGTGTGCATTAATCTTGCATTAAAAAATAGTGACGTAAACAGAATTTGCGTTAACACGATATTAATGCACTCTTAACGGGTTGTTAACGCGCTATTAACGCGTTATTAACGTGTTATTAACGCGTTATTAACGCGCTATTGATGCGCTATTAACGCATTGTTAACACATTAACTTTGACAACCCTAACTGAACCATTAATTTCCTTCTTTGGTGATCAATAAAGTGAATCTCATCTCATCTGATCTCTTACTGCCTCTGCGATAATTAAGAGAAATTAATCGAACACGCCTGATTTATTGATTATCAGTGCGAAAAAAGAAGTTTTGTCAGTTTGGTGGTCTGCAGCCTTCAGGTGTGCATCAACACAACGTCCAAACAGGAAAGACATCAGAGGAAGCTGTTGCTGCACATCTGGGAAAGGTTACAGGAGTATTAACAAACCGTCTAGAGCCCATTAGTCCGTAGTGATAACGACGTAATGCTCAGAGAAAAAAGTTTATGACAGAACAACCCATTTATTTTGCTAGTTTAGAACGGTTCCCCGGAGAAAGCCTCTTCTGTCTGAAAAGACACAGCGTTGAGCTGCAGAATTTAATCTAAACTAACCACAGGACCTCTGGAACAACGTCCTGCAGACAGATGTGACCAGCTGTGCTCTGCTTTCAGGGAGGACCAGACACAGCAGATCGGCAGAAGCAGCTCAAACCCAGAAACGGTGGTACATTTAAAAAAGAAACTTGTTTTACAGCCAGCTTGCAGTCATCGGGTCCACCTCTGCTGTACTTTAGAGGAAATCTGTCCCAGCAGCTGACGGTGAACTTTGAACTTTGTTCAGGACAACGATGTCCGAAGGCCTCGATGGAAGTGTCAACAAGCAAATGAGCCACAACTGACTCCAACCAGGAAACAACTACTCCAACTGATTCCTGTTAAAGGTTAAGCTTCTACAAGCTGATGAATCACGCTGGATATTCAGTTTTTCATTCATTGTTCCTGAATTCTGACTGAGTTGTTTTTTCGGTAGCAGTGTGATGTTATCTGAGGCTGCGTCTATAGTCTTGATACCAGGTGAGGGTCTAATGATTCATCATTATACAGTCACGGAAAAAATTATTAGAGCCACCATTTTTTCTTCACTTTCTTGTTCATTTTAATACCTGGTACCACTAAACGTCATCATGTGACTAAAACAGACAGAAAAGAAAACACTGAATGCATAAAAGCAGTGTTTTTGGCAGTACAACGCCATAGCTATTGATGTAAAAACTTAAGTGATTTAGGTTATAATCAAGAAAACCATGGAAAATGGTAAGATATCAGCTCTTAAATAAAACTCTTATGAGCAATCTTTGTGGTTATCGTTTTATGTTTGTCCAAACAAATGTACCTTTAGTTGTACCAGGCATTAAAATGAACAAGAAACTGAAGAAAACAAGGGTGGTCTAATCATTTTTTCCATGACTGTATCCAGGGCCGTTTCTAGTCACCTTGGGGGCCCTGGGCAAGAGTAAGCATGGGGGGCCCTCCCGGCCCAAAAACACCAAGAAAATAATGTAAGAACACTTAAAATACAATATAACATAACAAACACAACTGAAATGGGCAAAGTTTGACAAAAACACAATCAAGCAAAAAATATCAAGCAAAAAATAAAAAGTTAAAATAAATAAATAGTTAGTGGTCTTTGGTTCCATATCCACGTCTTGGTGGAAATTGTTTTTAAAACCTTTGCTTGTGCTTCCTGAGACTACAGACTGGGACAAAGTGGCATCACAACTTGTTTTTTAATAATGTCAGCTTATACACCTTTGAACTTACTACTTTCCCGTTTTCTTTTTTCCTCATCTTCTTGTTTTTTTTTTTTTTTGCGTGTCCTGATGGATACACTCCCTTCATTTTTCCTTGTACTGAGTTTGAAGCACCGCAGAAAGCCGGCCACGGGCAGTCGGGGCCCCATTAGGGGGGGTTCCAAACGTGTCGCTGCAGTGTCTATGGAGGTTTCAGGTTGTGTTATTGATATGGATCGATATTGGCCGCGTCTCGGGGGTCCCTTAATACACGTGGCAGTGACAGCTAGTGGGGGCCCTATGCGAGGGGGTTTTCAACATATCGTCGTTGCAGTGTCTAAAGCAGTTCAGTCATTTTGTCATTGACAAAAGGACCAATGTCACCAGCTGTCCTAGGGACCCCTTCCAGCTCGGGGCCCTAGGCAATTGCCTAGTATGCCTACCCTGTTGTGGCGTCTCTGATTATATCCTCACATGCAGATTAATACAACTCAAAGAGCTTGTGCTTTTCTTTTGCAACACGACTGAAGAACCTCGTCGTGTTTTCATCCTTTCACACTGACTGGTTTGATTACTGGTGCTGAGCTGTTGCGTCCCAGCGGTAACTGTGACTGATTTACTGCCTGCGTCATATAACAGCTGCTGTGTACAAAGTAAGTCAGTATCATGAGCTAATATACATAGAAACCTCACAGCTTAAGGAAGGTGTTTACTGAGGAGCAGCTAATAAAGGTGTCAATGTTTAGACTGAGTTGACTCATGACTGAATCTCTTTTAGCACGCTCTGTGGCTGCAGAAATCCCAGTTTTCAGAGTGTTTTGCCACTTTAGTTTGTGTCTGAATGGACGTATCAGGATCCATGTTGTTTGCTTATACATACGCGCTTAACCATAAACCAGAACCAGCAAAAATGGCAAAATTGGATCAGCAACAATGGAAGGAAGTCTAATTCATGGCGCCTAACCACCTCGTCCAGCTCCACTGGGGACAACCGAGGCGTTTCCAAGTCAACCAAGGGATGTAATCTCTCCGCAAAGTCCTGGATTTGCCAAGGTGCATTCCTGAAACACCTGCCTTACAGGACGGCCAACAGACAGCATCACCAGATCCCCAAACCGCCTCCTCTGACTCCCAGCGAGGTGGAGGAGCAGTGGCTGAACTCCTCACCCTCTCCCTGAAGGTAAGCCCAGGCGTCCTGCACAGGAGGTTCATTCTTTCATTTCTTGTAAGGCTTGTTGTCATCTTTTTATCGTGTCTGCGTAAAAAAACAAACAAACAAACAAAAAAAAAAAAAAAACGCTGATCTTGAACATTTTTCTGCTTCCTCACTCGCCAACCCTGGAGTGCTTTGGTGTCCTGGCTGAGCAGTTCCTGCTTTTGGCCACTTGGTGGCAGCAAAGGTCCTCACACAGCAGAGACAGAGAGGAGCTTTCAGCCGTTAACGGCACCGGTCCGGTACTGAAGGACATGGCACTGAGCTCCTGAATCTGAGCAGCTTACGATGCTTCAGCAATGTTTTGCGGTTTATTACAGCTGTTTGCAGCTGTAATAAACCTGTAGCTTCAAGTTTATTACAGCTGTTTGCGGCTGTAATAAACCTGTAGCTACAGTCATGTGCAGCTGATATGATGATAGCACCTTCAGCTTTTAATTCTGATTGTTTGTTTTTTTGGCAAATGCAACCTCAGACAAACAACAAAACCATTATTTCCTTAACAAAAATTAACCCGAAAAGACAAAAAAAATAAAAATAAAAAGTGGGGTCAAAACTTAAGTGCCTCGCTAACTGCTTTAACAGGATTTAAGCCTGGTGCAGATAACCATCGGCTGCTGATGCATCTACCGGCTGCAGGTAAGCAGACATAGATAACGGCACATGTCTTGCTCATCTGGAGCATTCACGTGTGTGCTAACACAGTGCCACAAGGGAAAGACATAAGCAGTGATGTGCAACAGTCTATCAGATCTACGAAAGCTCCACCTTGAGTGGTGGGACAATACCAACGGGTAAGTCTTCGTCATTTACCGTAGAAAATACTTAACCGAGGAGACATTTGCTCATTGAATCAACAGGTTAAATGGCTGTTTGTTGCACAATCGTGTGAGTCAGTTTCTAGAAATGATGGAAAGTGGAAGGTTTAAAGCAATGTGGATGTATAAAAACTAGAGCTTTGTCACTAACTGTTAAATCTGATGTGCTACACACAGCTCTGGAGTTGGATTAATAGGCGTGAGGCAAAATATTTTGGAGCGTTTCTCTCTGTGGCTGCAAACGGTATTTAGTTTTCATATTTGGCCTGAGTGGGATTCATCTCTACCAGTCGTATCCTGTCTGTCCTCAAACAGATGAGTAAAGAGAGATTTCTGGATCATCTCAGATTGTTTCGCTGCCTGGGAGCAGAAGACGTCGGTCGCGGGAAAGTCTCCGTTGGAAAAAAACAAAACAAAAAGAAAAACCTGGTGCCATCTTCCCGCAGACCCACCAGGCGTCCGACATGATGTCGTCAAGGTCTCTTCCCCAAATAAACACGAAGAACACCAGGACATCTGGTTGATCAAATTAAAACGTGTCCCTCAACCAGCGACGCCATCTGGCGCCTCGCTAATTTATGTTTTATTTCACTGCAGCCAGCTCAACTAAAAAAAAAAAGAAGAAGAAGAAGAAAAAAGCTAAATGATTGCACACTGATTAAAACACTGGCAGCTGTTTAAAGAGAATGAAACACGGAGTCACATGACCATCAATCACAGGCGTTATGGAGGGAAAGGAGCGTTATTTAGGGACAGATTCTCTTCTACTCGTATGTGAAAATACATTGAGGTTTATCTTAATTTTTATGCTGGAAAATGGAGCCAAAGGCTGCGATGATGAAATCATCCCATCAGATCTGGAACTCAACAAAAACATGGGGAAAATAATTCATAAAAAACAAAGGGTTATTTTTTTTCTTTCAAAGATCAAATAGATGAGAAGCCACGAGTCCTTTCCCTGTATATTTGTGCTTCCATAAAATGATAATAATAATAATATTAATCTCCTTCCTGGTGGTTCATGAATGCAGATACAGTTAAAGAAATCATGGAAAGCAAATTAAAGTTTAAAAAATGTAAAATTAAATGAAATCACATTTTTTAAAATGTAATTACATTTTTCTTTAAAAGTATTATTTGCTGCACGTCTTATTTCCTTGTCAGTAGCTGTCAATAAAGGTCCCAAAGACACAAAATCTGTTTTAAAAAAAAAAAAAAGAAAATTGCAAGATTATACAGTCAAATATTTTGGTTTTTATAAACCTTTACATTTATTAATTTATTATTGAATGATGACATTTTAAAATCTACTTGAAAATTCTTTTTCTTCTAACATAGGAAATAACTGAATTTACAAGTTCATCCTGGAGAATATTTACAGTGCTTTTGCTATTTTACAGCCTTATTCCAAAATTAATTAAATTCAAATTTTTTCCTCAAAATTTAACATATTTCCCCTTTTCAGTCCTTTTTGAAATGAGATTTTCTAAATCATTTATCTTTTTGATTCAGCCTCTAATTTGACCTTTTTCTGTGGCACTTTGGCTCTCAAGCAAAAAAAAAACAAAAAAACGATTGAGTTACTGTATTTCAAAACTCTTGAAAAAGTATTTGAAAAACGTGGTGGAAAAAAAATTACTGTTTTAAAATGTTTTCCTAAATGCATTATTTAAATGAACAAGCTACTGAATACCTAACTCCTTCTCTAAAATACTTATTAAAATATACAATCAAAAATACTTCATAAATTTGATTGTTTATTGATGTACAACAAAAATGGTGTCCACTGGGTGGCAGCACTGGTTGAAAGCGGTCATTACCACTGCATTTGGAGTATCTGCGACGTTTGAAGAACTTTCCGTTTTAAAAGCGACAATAAGAACTTCCACTGACTCGGAAGACGCAGTTTTAGTTTTAGTGCGAGTTCGGACAAAACAGGGAAGAAACTTAACAAACTGAACCTCGCAACAAATTCCAGGTAATGAGCAGACGAGACGAGTGGAGATCCTGACAGCTTTGCCTGGAATAAGCGGAGGAAGTCGTAGCAGAGACGGGGCCGGTGTCTACGGAGCCTCTGAATGTGAGATCTGTCCCCTCACAGGTCGGGTCGCCCCCGTTACCGATTATCAAAATGTACCAATCCAGTGATGCTCCATGGTCATCAAACTCCCTCCGTCTCTTGTCTGAACAATCAGCTGAAGCCAACGAAAGTAACTTTAGACTCACAGCGCTACAGTAAACATTGGAGCTACAGTGAACATTGGAGCTACATTGGAGCTACAGTGAACATTGGAGCTACAGTAAACATTGGAGCTACATTGGAGCTACAGTGAACATTGGAGCTACAGTAAACATTGGCGCTACATTGAACATTGGAGCTACATTGGAGCTGCAGTGGAGCTACAGTGAACATTGGAGCTACATTGAACATTGGAGCTACATTGGAGCTACAGTGGAGCTACAGTGAACATTGGAGCTAGATTGGAGCTACAGTAAACACTGGAGCTTCAGGTTATATTGGCGCTACAGTAAACATTGGCACTACAGTGAACATTGGCGATACAGTAAACATTGGCGCTACATTGAACAATGGAGCTACAGTGGAGCTACAGTGGAGCTACAGTGAACATTGGAGCTACATTGAACATTGGAGCTACATTGGAGCTACAGTGGAGCTACAGTGAACACTGGAGCTTCAGTTAACATTGGAGCTACAGTGAACATTGGAGCTACAGTTGAACATTGGAGCTACATTGAACATTGGAGCTACATTGAACATTGGAGCTACAGTGAACATTGGTGCTTTAGTTAATATTGGTGCTACAGTAAACATTGGCGCTACATTGGAGCTACAGTGGAGCTACAGTGAACATTGGAGCTACATTGAACATTAGAGCTACATTGGAGCTACATTGGACCTCCAGTGAACACTGGAGTTACAGTGAACCATGCTAAAGGCAACTAAGGGTGCTTTCAGACCTGTGGCCCGTTTCAGGGGCTAAATCGATACAGTTGTTTCATTTTTCGTTTGGGGCATTTGTGTTCACAAGGCAACCGTCTCTAGCGGTTCAAAGCTGTTAACAAATGCCATGCGCGAACCCACTGTTCTCTCATTGGTCAGAAATGAACGCGGAAGGATTTTCCTCTTCCGTACCCCGGGAAAAACAACAACTATGGAGAATCGTCAGCGAGTGTGACTAGTTTTTTTCTGTGTGTTTCTGTGGTTAATGCACCAGTGTTCTGTAACAGAAAATATCCAGTTCTACCGGGAATCCAGACTGCGCAGGGAAAATAATATCCTGATGCATTTACTCAGAAGAAGACGTGCCGCGGTAAGAAATCGCCAACGAAGATGGGCTCTGATACATGCACAATCTGCACGTCTGCCCAGATTTCAATGAGGCATCTAACCTCCTCGTTGCTCCATGTCAGCCCACGACTCATTTCAGATTTTGGTCAAACTATTACTTATTTGCCTTCTCCTTCTTCTTCCTCTTCCATTTTGGTTGACGCTTGGCAACCGGGTGCATTACTACCCCCCCTCTCTTGGAGGCTGAACCACAGTTATGAGTGACTCGTGTCGGTTGCTGTGTCGATTATGTTCTCGCTCCAAACAAACCGCTCCAGGACTCGAATGGAAGCGAGCTGAGACCACCTCTCCTAGGCGATCTCGGCTCGCGTTGTTTTGTCCCGCATCCGAGCGCGATTGCTGTGTTCACATATACCAAATGAACCAATCTTTAGGGGGAAACGCTCCCTGTTTCGGAACAACTGCTCCAAACGGGACAGGTGTGAAAGCACCTTAATAGACTGGAGACTGAACAAGGATAAATGTTGGACAGTGTGGTTAAAGCAATATAACTTTGCTTTGTGCCACTTTAGTGAGCTTTTTCAATCACCGTAGGTGCATCTCTGTCCTCTCAGCTCTTTTGTGGATACAATAATGTCACAGTGTTTATTTCTTTTACACTGATGGGGTGGACTTCCCTCTCTGTCCTCTTAGTTTCGTAGTATTCATCCCCTGGAGATTTACAGCAGAGGGATCTCATTTCTCTCCTGTTTGTTATCGCATGCAGTTAAATATTGATGAGTGTCCTTTTCTGCTGTTGCCATCTTGGATGTTTGCCCCCCGACCGTTTACGCTGCCAGGCAATCAGGACTGTTTACTGCTAACAAAAGGCCTCGGCGCAAGCCTTGTCGACAGTTTGTCACCGGTCTGCTGCCCCGTAAGCCTTCGTCTTCGGCCTCCCGGCTGCTGCTGATTTCACCGTTTGCTCCGTTTGGCGAGGGAATCTCGGGCTGCGGTTCGTCGTCGCTCTGTAGCTCTGCGGTAATTCCCAGGTGGCGCTACCTGTTTTAACCACCACTCAAAATAGAAGCCTCATCAGGATGAAGTAGGCCACAGAGGATAACGTTGAATTTTCCCTCCCCGGCTCCCCCGACTCGCTGAGCTGATTCACACCTCAGGAGCGGGTTTCTTCATATAAACAAGGTCGATGGGTTTGTGCTGGCTCTGGCGGATTTTCAGCTCTTAATCTCATTCGCTGTTGATGTGGAAAGTCTTTGTCTCTCGGAGAACGTAATTACTGTCTTCCACCGACGTGCATTTTTATCCACCTGTTTAATCTGCTCTCTCTCTGATTGCGCGTGGAAGAAAAAAAAATACACAGTAGAAATGACAAGAGTAACAAAAACAGACTAAGCGCAACGCAAATAGAGACGTAAATTGTCAGCGGTGCGTCTGTGGGGGGAATCGCAATGAACCAACGGAAGCGTCAGTCTTTTTTTTTTTCCCACAAATATGCAAAATGAAGATCAACATCCTGCGGCACGTCTGAGGGAAGCACCATGGCAGGTTTTTCTCCACTTAACGTAAGAAGCGGGCCGAACTGTCGTTTGCAGGGGCGAGTGACTAGAACTTTTTTTTTTTTTTTTTTTGGGGGGGAGGGTGGCACAGTAAAAAAAAATACAATTTTATCTCAATTCCATGCAGTTTTAGATGGTCCTTCCGTTTCGTTGTTGATGTTACCGGGAGCTAGCTCCATTAGCATCGCTCTTTGACCGTTATGAATTAATCTTTATTGAAAAGTTTAAAACTTTTCCAGTCTCGATTTTAATGTAATCAACAAAACCAATTGAGTTGCGGTCGAATGAACAGCTTAGTACACATTTGCTTGTCTTATTTTTGGTATTTGTTGAGGAGCGACTTAGCTTGTTGTTGCTGCGGACGAGACTGTTTCTGTTCACAATTATGAATTTATCTCTAAAAAAATGGGGCTCTGTGAGGATATTTAGGCTTTACAGTCCAAGTCTGACATCGAGTCTCCTGGGCAGACCTATCTTCACTCATCCATTAGTTTACTTAAAAATTGGAAAAAAAAAAAATGTATTTACCCAAAACCTGGGACATCTACAACAGAAATAGACATTTAGATCATCAGTCTCACTGTATTAGCACTAGGGATGTAACGATATGGAAAATTTGATATCTCGATTTTAGTGACCAAATTATCACAGATATTATCGTGGTATACTTCATTGCTGTACAAATGTCCAAAAAACACATACATTTAAATAATTTCACAAAATATTGTGATTTTCTTGTCATACTAAAACATCAGAAGCCAAAACTTTATCAAAATGAAACTTTCACATTAAAAAGGCAAACAACTGGCACAAAAGAGATTTTATTTTAAATGAACAAAATAAATAACAAGAACAAAGCTTAATTGTCTGGTGCAAATTTAAATAAACACTTTAACAACCATAGTAGCTCAAAATATGAAAACAACTATCAGGAACAAAAATTATAGTGAAGTTCAAATGAAATAAACTTTTGACTTGAAGCTGAACCTTAAATACATATAAATGTAGAAATAAAGAAACAGCTGTATCGGAGCCAGATATGTTGTTCTGAATTGTAGTTCACTCTGTGTGTCTGTGGGTGTCGCTGTGTTGTTACCTGAGGGTCAGGTATAAAGGTAGCTGCTGTTATTGGTTAGGTGTTGGACCCGGAAGGGCAAAAGGGTTTTGACTGCTGTGGCGCTAACTGCCGGCGTTATGGTTGTCGGATCAGTTAATGGAATAAATTAATATTTTAACTGCATCAGAAGAACATCGTTCAGGTCCTTTTTCAATCGACACGCAACGGTAACGTTTACGAAATTTGAGTTAGGGAAGCGCGTCGAGCAGGTTACTCTTGGTCAAACATCTCAGTAGCTTGAAGCATTAGCCTTAGCTCCTTCAAGTTGCTTGTACAAATTACAATAAAATGTAAACAGGTGCTCTGCAGACAGGATAACTGTTCTCCACCAGTTGTCCCTCTGCATTCTTAAAAAAAAAAAAAAAAAAAAAGACCTTGGATTTCATCATTTTAGTGGGTTGGTAAATGTCCTGCGTGCTATCACCACTTTCCGCCATGCTAACTTTACGACGCCAATATTACAAGCTACATATTCACGCAACACACAGTTGCGAGTCGCTCGCAGACTTGAATGAGGCTGATATTACATATCCCGGTAATTGACCGCGATAATGAGATGAAGTGAACATAATGAACATAAAAGGTAATCGTTATTGTGTAAAATTTTACCGCGCTTTACCGTAATACCGGTAACCGCTCCATCCCTACTGTATACCAAAGACATTCTGCCTGTGCACGTGCTTTCAATGTCAGACTTGCATTAAAGTAGAATTACAAGAGTTTCTGTATGTTTACAATACCTCTAGTATGCTGATGTTGCTGAGCCTGTCATCGTTCATTGTAGTTCGCAAATGACTTTTTTATTAGTTTAAGCGCTGAGAAACTGCGCTCACAACTGGGACTACTCACAGGCAAGGCTAGGGCTGTTTCCAGATCCGTGGTTCTTTGTCAAGAACCAAAACATTTGCAGTGTTCATCACCCAACCTTCGGAGCCTGCAGCTTCCCAAAAAACAAAAAAACAAAGGGACACTCCGTGGGTGTCGTGGAAATGGTTCGGCGACTTCGGTGACGCCTCCTTTCATCTCTCCGTGAGCAAGCGAAGACCAGCAGGATCTCCCAGCATGCTCAGCTCCGTCGTCCTCTTCCATCCATCACCTCTTCCAACGTTGTCACCTCTGCCTCGGTTTGGCGGCAGATGGATGAGCGGCAGTGACGGGCGTTTTTCCGCCCAGCTGACGGCAGCAACAGCGCTCTGGGCAGCTTTTAAATATGAATGAGCGAAGTATTGATGAGGCTTTAGTGATATACGAGAGCACAAAATGCGCTGATGAATTGAGCTGTTTTTTTTTTTTTTTTTAAACTGGGTGAACCCAGGAGTTGGAGTCTCATCGTTGATGAGGGAGATCATCATCTCTGTGCATCTCTAATCACTTTATTTCCTGTGTTCGCAGTGCTCCACACCTGTATTCTGTCAGGTGGTTGCTCTTTATGCATCCCAGCAACTGGAGCTTAAAAACACCCTCATTTCCTTTGTCTTATATTCTAACCTTTTAGACATCTTCCCTTTTTTTTTAAATTCAGCTATTCATTCTGATTCCAGGTTCCCACCTTTTTGCCTGCTCTTGGATGGAGAGAGGGTAAGAGGCTCTACCATTCGAGCCCAAAGTAGAGTCACTGCTCCTCCACAGTGGGCGGAGCCTGGTGAGGTGGTTCGGGCATCTCGTTTGGATGTTGGATGTTTGGATGTTCTGTGTCAATTCAATTCAATTCAGAATTCAAAAATTCAAAAATACTTTATTAATCTCCCAAGGGGGAAATTCAAGTTGCAGTACACCAGTCTGGTGTACTAGAGGAGCTGCTGGCATCCAGAGTCCGAGTGCTAACTCCAGTTAACAGCCGTTAAAACAGTTAACAGCCGTTAGAACCAGTATGTCTCCACAATGATGACAAGTGAGACATCTCCAGGTCAGAGGAGGAAACACCGATGAACCAGACCGTCTCCTCTGGGAAGACTGAGCTCCTTCAGTCCGGCGAGCAACGGAGCCGACCGTCCCAGAGCCCGGTTCATCATGCGGACCGGACCAGGTCTACCCAATGCCTTCTGGGTAGCCCTTACTTCCAAGGGTGGTGCCGGAGAATCTCAATTTTGAGGGTGATACGGCCCTCAAACTTGTCCCTCAATTTGACGTTCTTAGAATCGGGACAACACTTGCACTTAGCGAGATTGAGGGTTGTGATTGAGGGTTAAGGGAGGAATTGGAATTCACAGTATCTCTCGTACTGAGCCGGGTATTCAGCTCTCTGTAAAAACTAAACGATGTTGCTGCTTTAGCTCCATAATGTTCCTCGTTAGAGTAGAGAAAGAAAACGTGTCTGTCATTATGTTCCTCCAAATGCAAGAAAGCAAAGGCATCTGTCTGTGCAAGAGCCTGCGGAGTCTCCCCGACCTTGAACGCCCGTGAAACTGCTGGAAACAAGCAGCAGCTCATCAAATATTTACGCCCCATCTACAGAACTTGATGTTCTTTTTCTTTTTCCCTGAACCCTCAGGCTCTCGCCCACAGGCAGGTGGTGAGAGAGAGAAAGGCGTCCTACCTGAAGCCCAGAGTCACAGCAAACACATGAAAGACCTCCTTCACACCTGATAGACCAGGATCAGTTCTGGAGGCAAAGAAGTTCCTAAAAATAATCATTCAGAATCATTATATCGTGTACCTGTACGGGATTTTTAGCAGGTTTAATATGATCCTGGTTTGATCTTCAAGTCATTTAAATGGTTTCCAGATTAAAATATCTTTGCAGAGTTTTGATGGAGTCAGTAAGTGACTGAAAAGCCTCCAGGAGACGTCTGAGCTTCTGCTTCAGGCTGAAAAGTAGCAGTTTCATGTGAAAAAGTCACATTTTTACAATGAAAATACAAAAGTCCATAAAAGTCATGATGATTTATCAGAATTTTTTTTGTCCTAAAGTCACAATTTTGTAAAATTTTTTTATGTGATTTTAAGACAAAAGGTTGCAGTTCTACAAAATTATAATGTCACAATTTTATGTCAGACAATTGCTATTTATGTTTTTCAACAAATAAAATGTAATTTTAAAGATTTTTTTTTAAATCACAATTTTGTGAAATATGTAATTTTACACAAGTCTTGAAAAAAGCGTCTTGATCTTGCAAAAAAATGTAATCTTTCAACAAAAAGTAGCTTTTTTACGAAGAAATTTTTAAATTTGTGATTTAACAGGAAAAAAATTCTGATTCAGATTTTTTTTAAGTCACAATCTTGTGAAATATGTAATTTTATGACGAAGTCTTGCTTCTTGAACAAAGCTTCTCGATCTTGCAGAAAAATGTAATCTTTCAACAAAATGTTGCCTTTTACAAAAAAGTTTTTAAATTTGTGATTTAACAGGAAAAAATTCTGATTCTGATTTTTTTTTAAGTTGCAATTTTGTGAAATATGTAATTTTATGACAAAAGTCTTGCTTCTTGAACAAAGCGGTTTAATCTTGCAGAAAAATGTAATCTTTAAACAAAAAGTTGCATTTTTACAAAGACGTTTTTAAATTTGTGATTTAAATGGAAAATATTCAGATACTGATTTTTTTCAAGTCACAATTTTGTGAAATATGTAATTTTATGACAAAAGTCTTGCTTCTTGAACAAAGCGTTTCAATCTTGCAGAAAAATGTAATCGTTCAACAAAAAGTTGCTTTTTTACGAAGAAGTTTTTAAATTTATGATTTAACAGGAAAAAATTCTGATTCTGATTTTTTTTTAAGTCACAATTTTGTGACTTTTGTGACTAATTTTTTTTTGTGCCGCAATTTTCATGAAATTTCGAGACTTTTATGACAAAAATTCACTTTTCATTACGACTAAAAGTAGTGATGTTGCGAAAATCACCAATTTACAAAAAAATTTTAAAAAAGGAAAAAAAATTCTGGGTTAAAGGAGAACAAAAACCCTTCTAGAAATTGAACAAAAGTTCAAAGACTCCAAGTGTTGTTTTTTTTGTTTGATGTTGATGTTGGTTTTTAAATCTGAGAGCTGAATGTATACGAGCAGGTTTGTCCCGACCAGAAACAGGACGCTAACTGAGGAACCAGCAGCAGATCTGACACCACCGATGACGGTCCACAGTGGTCCGTCTGCGTTTAGCGGGTCGGTGGAGTCCGATCCTCTGAGGTTTTCAACACCTTCGACTGGCCAGTTTACACCAGCAGGAGCTGGTGAAGAGTTCGGGGGGCAAAGTGTCAGCTGTTTAGTGAACAGAGCTCTGTGGGTGCGAGGAAAAAAAACCCAAAGACACCTGGGAGATTGTGGTTTGTTTGAAGTCATGGGGCAGAGTAAGTCGAAGTGTTCTAATTTTTCATATTTTATTTAATTTCATTTCAAAGTTTTTAATGCACTCTATAATGCTGAATGTTTTATGAAATGCTTCTCATGTTTTATGTGAAGGACCTTGAATTGTCTTGTGCATGAAATGTGCTGCACAAATACACCTGCCTAACCGGCCCTTTGACAGTAACTATGGTAACGATGCTGTGGCCCAGGTGGTAGCTCAATGCATTTTTTTTTCTTTTTACTCTGTTTGGTTCTAACTTGGTTTATTTTCCACACTGAGATCAAAAATGTATTTTGGCTCCATTGATTTGTAAACTAAACACCAACACTTCAAGGTGTGCTGTGTGGTCACCTGGTTGTTACCTGGTGGTCACCTGGTCGTCACTTGGTTGTTACCTGGTGGCCACTTGGTGGTCACCTTGTTGTTACCTAGTGGTTACCTGATGTTCACCTGGTTGTTAGCTGGTTGTTACCTGGTGGTTACCTGCTTGTCACCTGGTGGTCACCTGATTGTTACCCGGTGGTCACCTGGTGCCTACCTGGTGGTCACCTGGTTGTTGCCTGGTTGTTACCTGGTGGCCACCTGGTTGTCACCTGGAGGTCACCTTGTTGTTGTCTGGTGGTTACCTGATGGTCACCTGGTGGTCACCTGGTGGTTATCTGGTTGTTACCTGGTGATCACCTGGTTGTTACCTAGTGGTCACCTAGTCATCACTTGGTAGTTACCTGATGGTCACCTGGTTGTTACCTGATGGTCACCTGGTGGTCACCTGGTTGTTACCTGATGGTCACCTAGTGGTTACTTGGTGGTGTCCTGGTTGTCTCCTGGTTGTTATTTGGTAGTCACCTGGTGGTTATCTGGTAGTTACCTGGTGATCACCTGGTTGTTACCTAGTGGTCACCTGGATCACCTGGTAGTTACCTGATGGTCACCTGGTGGTCACCTGGTTGTTACCTGGTGGTCACCTGGTTGTTATTTGGTGGTCACCTGGTGGATATCTGGTGGTTATTTGGTTGTTACCTGGTGGTCACCTAGTGGTCACCTGGTTGTTACCTGGTGGTTGACTAGTTTTCCCTTTGAGGGATTCACGTCCTTTGGATCAGTCACTACTGAGACTCCAGAGTCCTTCAGATCCGTCGACTCCATATCAAACAACATCTGTAACATCTGCTTCAGTGAGGTTTTTGTGTTTCCCAGGCAGCAGCTGCCTCTCAGTCGTGGCCCTGGCCAGTGTTGTGTGGCCCAGATGTGGCCCGCCACGTCTGGGCCGGTCGCTCATTGCTGTTTGTGGTTGTGTGTTTTGTGATCCTACTCGCCCTCATTGGTTTCACATGAACCATGTTTTCCAATTATTTCTCAGTGTGAGCCTCCGTTCTCCGAGCCTGTCATCTTTCTGTTAACAGCATCATTACCCTCCGGGACTCTTGTTTGTTTCTTTCTGGGTTCGCTGTCTGCGTGCCTTTCATTTTTTTTTTTTTTCCAGGCACTTTAATTAGACTCTGTGGTTCGTCATGCGCCTGCCTCCTGTGTTTCAGATTTATGTTCTCATGTAGCAATCTGCATCCCTCTAAAATTATACGCCTGCAGAGTTTAGTTTAAAGAAAGAAAGAAAAAAAAAATCACCCAGAAGCCTGAAAACGACTTCTAAGCCTTCTTTCTCATTAGGTAAATGGGGATCTATTAATATGCTAATCTGGTCTGAGCCACATTTCATCAGACCTGCTGAAACATAAACTCTGCGACAAAAATGGCCAGAAGGACGTAACATAGAGCAAAAAGGGAGCTCGACATGCCAAGGATTTCTTCAAGAGGGTCGGCCCGAGAAGCAATAAAGTCTCAGACAGAGATATTTGTGACTGCAGGGGCGCGTCTGATTAAATTTGTCAGTGGTTCGGCTCTGCGACGTTTATCCAACATCCATCAAGCGCTTTCAGGTTTTGTTGCGGCGTGGACGCCGACGCTCATTGCCTCCGCCTGGTATTTAAACGTCGCCTGGGCGGCGGTCTGATCTGAGGTACGATCACGGATAATTAAATCCGAGAGTCTGGACTCGTAACCCGCTCCAGGGCTCGTTACGGGTTCAGAGTGAGTCGCCCACAGCTTGTAACGCAGTCGTCAGTCAGAAAACAAACCTGCATCACACCTCCACCACAGTGACCTTAGCAGGTCTTAGCATCAGGGAAAGAAAAATGCAACCTCAGATAAACAACACACAGCGTATTTATGATGCAAAAAAGACAATCAGTACGCTGGCTCTAAAGGAATTAAGCTGCACCTGATTAACTGAAGATCAGGAACTCTGTTAAAGCAGATGTTTGCTTGTTCTGGATCGTTCAGATGTGCGCCAACCCAGTGCCAAGGAGGAAAGACATCAGCAGTGATCTCAGAGGAGAAGCTGTCGCTGATCTGGGGAAAAAGAGTTTTAAAGTGATGTCTAGAGGTCTTCGGAACGACCTGACAACCCGAAAACCAGAGGTTCCGACCCGACCCGAATCGGGTCTCGGGTCCATTCAAAAGACGTGACTCCAGGTTTGTGTTGGAATCGGTACAGTTAGTCTCGGGTCCGGTCAGTGCTCTCTGACAGACTGGATCCACGTTTACTCCAGAGAGGTAAAGATATTGGTGGTGGCAGCTAATGTCAGGACTCGGGGCAGTTAAATGATTATTAATTAACGTGGCGTGTTTGTCATGAAACAATCGTGTTGCCGTAGCGTGTTATTAGCGGTTTGCCCGGCAGCTGTAAAGCACAACGGATCACCAACATGACGGCGTTGGATGAGAGATATTCAAGACACGTCCTGACCGGTGTAGGCTATTAGCGTTAGCAGTTGCTACCAATAGCATCTGTATCCACAAAGAAAATAAGGACGTAGATTTATTGTTGTTTACATCACGTAGCCTATGTAGCAACTGAACCGGTAGAGGAAGACAACTTTAGGTAAGAAAATCAAGTTTTATTCAACACTAGACAACTTTTAACATGAGCAACTATGGGCTGGATTGTCTCGGTTCTATTCGGGTAACTCGGTTCGGTTTGTGGTCGGAAACTAAAGACTTTCGTCGGGTTGGTTCCGGGTCGGGTCAAATTTTCACGGGTCCATTCGGGTTAGAGTTAGTCCAAAGCATTGAGCGGGGGGGGGGGGGGGGGGCTGTTTGTGGATGAACAAACTGTTAAACTTAAATGTGACTCGCTTGAATGTGTGTTCTTCGTCGGCCGGTTCGGCCGTTCAAAGGGTTAGCCCGAGTTCAGCTGACAGTGAGACGCGAGGGCCAGCAGTTGTTAAAACCGTCAGCTCTCGACAGACTGGTTTGCATTTTGGCTCTTTTTCCTGCGGGTCTGGAGCATCCAGGTGGACGTCCCAGCAGAGAGCGGTTGCCCAGTCTCTTGTTAGGATTTGAGAAATAGCTTAAAGATTTAGTGAACATTTAGCTGGTTTGAGAGCCAGGATGGACATCCTGGCTCTCAGATTTCTGCAACCCCAGATTTTTTTGGGTGCAGACCCTCGTGGCTCCTAAGATGCGGGAGGCATCTCAGAGAAACATATTTGATTGACATCTCGGCTCCTGGACTGAGACAATCAACAGCATGTGTCTGGACTTGTGATGTGAAAGCAGGATGCTATCTGGACATCTGGAAGAGGAGGGGAAGCAACACCCCCCCACCCCGCCACCCCACCCCCTGGTGTCAAGGAAGCTGGTCAAACTGGGGACAGTACATATAAAGATTGGCCATGGTTACTTGATGTTTCTTAATTTGGAATTAATTATTCCATATTAAATAATTCAGAATCAAACTATTTTCCTTCGAGTTTACATGGAAATAGTAATTCTGAATTGAGGTTTAAATGGAAAACACGTTTGTTCGGCTTTATCCAATTCAGCTTAAGGTCTGGGGGTTGGGAAGGGTTCTGATTGGATGGGGGGGGCGGACGTCTTTACGTATTTACGTCTACCGGAAGAAAACAAACTTACTCGATTAGCAACAACATGGAGGACTACATTATTAGCATCCTTTTTGGATTTGTTTTGATTTTATTTTTGAAGCAGCAGCACGACAACATCATGTTGATGATTTTCTTTCGAAAACAAGCCCAGCGCAGAATATAAGCATCATCGCGACAGACGGGGAAGAGAACTAGCATGTGCAGAAAGACCGGAATGAGTGTTTACATGACCGTGGAATTATTCTCTTCGGGTTTAAAATCAGAATAAACCAACCACTTACTTCAGAATTAAGTTTAATTCAGAATGGACATTTTCATTTGGAATTAGGTGTTTACATGGTCATTTTTAATCATTTTAAATCGGATTTAATTTTAATTCTGAATTAAAGAGAAATTAATCTTCCCATGTAAACGCACTAATTGACTTTTAGTTTTCGGTCCCGCCGTATGACTTTCTTCCTTTTTCCAGTCCTGGTCCTGTTTGTAGCGGGATGAACTGCAGGGCGTTTCGCCCAAACAAGCGGCTCCAACATTCAGGTTCTGACAAACCTGTTCAGTGTTGGAAAAAAAACAAAAACCTTCTTCTGCAGTTGCTTAGAAGCAAAATAAAACTTTAGATTTTCATCAGTACGGTTTGGCTCTGATCTCTGAAGGCTGCTGCAGGTTTTTTTTCTTTTTTATCCCTGTACACACACACACACACATACTTTCAGTGACGCACCGTTTCTTTTCTCTCTTTCTTTGTCGGTGTCACCTTCACCGTTAATCACCTCTTCCTCTGCTTCTCATTGCTGCAGATCTGCCCGTCGCCTCCATCTCGCCGTCACCTCCACCTCTGCATTATAATCACGGGATCAGGATGAGAGAGAGAGAAAAAGAGGAGGAAGAGTCAAACACGGCAGCGAGTGAATCTGCTTGTATTCGGTCCAACATCTGCGATCGTACAGAGCTAGAAATAAAAGCACACGTCTCGTGTTCTTCTACAGATGAAGTTGGAAAAACGCACGGATCCTCTGCTGCAGCAGATTATTTTCCTACGCTGTTTTAAGCATCGACTCATTCTGAATTATCTCAATAATGAGATTATAGAGTTTCTGCGAGTCTTCTTTCAGTTTCCAGTCTCACAGAAGAAGTAACAATTTACAGCTATATTAGACTTTATGCTATCAAATACTATACAATCAAGGGGTAAATTGTCCCTCTGGAAGGATGCTGTGCAGCCTCTCCAATAAGACACCAGCTGTTGAATCCGCACAGCTGTTGGGTAGCTTGATGGATCAATAGAACCGCTCCTGAATGTTGTTGTGTCCATCAATGTACCTCAGTACCAGGACTAGCTGACATCATGTCCCCATCATGCTAATTCAAAAGCACCACAAAATGTAACACAATTGATTATCTTGGATAAAAAATTACGGTTTTTATCTACCTCTTCATTGTGCCTTCTTTCAGTAATGTGGTGCATCTAGCTGCGTTGCTATGCTAATCTTTCCGAGCACAGCTAGCTTTACGCAGTTTTCCATGTGAAAAAAGTTTTTCATGTTTCTTGATCCGGTCAAAGAGCTGCTTTAAGTCAGTTTAGTGCTGGGCGATATGACGATACCTATCGTGAGGACGATAGAAAAGTGTGTATCGTGCCATTTCTCTTCTATCGTTTCTATCGTTTCTAACCTAATTTTATCAATTATTACAGCAAATATGTAATTAAATAACCTGCAACGATAAATTTGATAGAATTATATCTACTTCTACAAAGTAGCCTTTTATGTTTGCACTTTTATTCATGGTTAATGCCTTAAACAGAGTTCTCTTCAACCTTGATGTTTACTTTAGACACTTTATATTGGTTTGCAAACTTTGCACTACAAGGTTACAGATTTCAGAAAGTTGAAAAATAATTTGTGTTTATTTTTTATAGCTGAACTTCAGTGCAAAAATGTGTTTTCCTCTCAGAAACGGTTGTGCGCTTTAAAAAAAAATGTGAAAGCTACTGTACCTCTGTACCTACCTGTTTTTGCTGCACTAAAATGTATGTTTGTGACAGTTCAGCTAAATGTCCTTTCAAAATAAAGTTGAAAAGTAAGCAATGAAATTTTTGTCAAACTTTTCAGAGAATAACTGAAAACATACTTTATTATGGTATATCGTGGTATATATCGTTATCGTGATATAAAATAGTCCATATCATGATATATGATTTTTTTCATATCGCCCAGCACTAAGTTAGTTAGTCCAGTCTTTGTCCAAGTCCAATCACATCTGTCACTTCTGAAGAGGATACAGGGGAAACAGAAAAGTGCATTAGCTGCTCCACAACCTGCAGCCACGTCTCAGGGTTTAACCAGCTCCGACGAAAACTCAGTTTGTACGGTTTACCTTTCTCCTTCGTTTACTGGTAAAATGTTAATTTCAGGCTTGTCGGGTCCCAGCTCCTTAACGAGAAGTTTTTTCTCCGTCGTCCGTCTCACAAAAGGGAACATTAATAATGATTTCACCGAATTTGGTGGAAGCTGCTCTTGAACTCCAGTCGTCGCCATCTCTCTTCCTCGTCGCCGTATTTTTTTTTGTCTGGGAGTCGCTCTACGAAATAAAACTATCGCTGGCCCTTCACGTAGCTCTAGCTCATAAACCTTCACGCATTTTACGTAGCAGTTGGGGCTACATTTCCAGCGCCCCATCAGCGTTATATTTGGTGACGTTGATAGGCCAATTATCAATCAATTTTACCCTAGCAACCATAACCGGATTGGCTATTTAGGTGCAGGTCAGGGGCGCTTTGCCGAGCGCCCCGTGAGAGAACGACGCACTGTAGGTCCGTGGAAATTCATTGTTTAATGAGTGTCAGATGGTGGAAATGTTGTTTAAATTATTTAAATTGCATGTAGGTGCACACATACTATTAAGTAAATCTGATGCTGATCAAAAAAATAAATTGGTTTGTCTTATTATTATTATTATTAAATTAATAATATTTGTAATTGTTTTGCGTTTATCTGAGCATTGCACGGTCCAAATGCTCAACACAACGGTGTATCTTTCTTATATTTTCAGTGATGTAGGTTCTCCAAAGTGTCAGGACTCTTCAGGAGCTTGTTTGAGTGGGCGGGTTTTATGTGAGTCTGAGGACAGAGAAACTTCTGGAACACCTGTGAACTGCTTTGGGAAAAAACAGAGGTCAAAACCTTTAATGGCTCGCATGATTAATAACCACCGCAAAATATCTGATTAATGGAGCAACGCTGTTTCATTTGGGACCTGAACTCAAGCCCGAAACTGATTAAACTGTGCCATTAAAGCACCGTGGACCAGAACATGTGACCACTCTCCCGTGAGCCGCTCGCCACCGTGAGCTTCACTGCTCCAGCAGGAGAAAATACTGAATGTGGTCTGAGGTTTAAAGCTGATCATCTCATGTGTCAGATAAGACACAGCACAGACAATGCATTGATCCCTGAGGGATTTATTTTCAAATTAAAGCAACGATGCAGAGGGACTGGGCTCGGGGGGGGGGGGGGGGGGGGGCTACGGTTCCAGTGTGGTTGAGGAGTGTCATGAATGCACGTAAATATGTGTAACCGGCAAAAGAAAGCAAAGAGGCTACCG
Source organism: Hirundichthys speculiger (assembly GCA_018398805.1). Lineage (NCBI taxonomy): Eukaryota > Metazoa > Chordata > Actinopteri > Beloniformes > Exocoetidae > Hirundichthys > Hirundichthys speculiger. The sequence continues at coordinate 1,844,746 of JAGFBZ010000477.1, forward strand.
AAGAGGACGCATCACAGCAGGCGACTGTGTTTGCATGAAAATGTAACGATTGTATAAAGAGAACTGGACAAACCCTCCTGTGATGTCATCCACAGGTTTCTGCAGAGTGGGTTTGAAGCCAAGCTGTGATTAAGTTCTGGTTGTCACCTCCTTGGCTGGACGTGACCCTGACCAACTCCAGGTCCATCCAATAAACATGTTCCGTTACGTCTCAAGTCACAACTCAGAAGTTCACCGAAAGTCCTAAGAGGCAGACTGCTATGCAGCTGTCAATCAAAAAAAAAAAAAAAAAAAAAAAAAGAAAAAACAGCCACGTTGCTCCTCTGCACTGCTTTCAAGTTGTTTTTACCTGATCATGATTTACTCATTGGATCTTTTGCTCGGTCACCCTCTACTTTCCTCCTCCGTCGTGACTTCCTTGAGCCTCTTGGTAACTTTTGCCGCCACGTCCACCGTAGCTCTGCGAGCTCGTTTCATCGTCGCTGACGTACGAGATAGTGCGGCAAAACGATGCGCAGTTGTTGCAAGAGGTGACCAGGATGCGAGTCTCGCGTTAGTTTGGGTGTTTTCGTTTATTATTTTTTAGGGCTGGGCAACGATTAAATTTTTTAATCGCGATTAATCGCATGATTTCCCTGATTAATCATGATTAATCACATTGTTTACAAAAAAATCGAATAATGAATTCAAAAGTAGTGTAAAGGTCACTTTTATTGAAATGGTTTGCTGCCATGTGAACTAAAGTGCCATAACATTTGTTGTTCAGTTGTTACAAATAATCTTGTTTCTGTCGAATCCTCCATCTGGGAGAACTTTAAAATGAAAATGTCCATGTAAAAGTTCAGTAACTTTATCAATTCGTAATTATCTGTGTATCATTTGTTTTTTTTTTCCATTTTCGATTGTCAATCAAAATTTTAAAAAATTAAAAAGTGACTTTTTTTCAGTTTTTTAATCTAACAAACACACAAAAAAACAATTTTTAATATTTCAGTTTTAACAAACAGGCCACGGGACTGAATTTGTTTTTAATATTTAATTGTCTGGTTTACGTGACCCAGAAATGGCTTTGTTTTATAATCAAGGAATAGACTTTCTGTTGTCATTACACATCTGTGCCACTAGATGGAGCCGCACTGCAGTAACCAGCTAGAGAACAGCAGGACAGTGAACACATGGAGCAGATCTGATTATAAATGGAGGAATGATGCGATTGTCTTGAACAAAGGGGTTTGAAAGTTTTTTTTTTCCAGACAGAATTGTTAATATTGCTACCTGAACTGTAAAGTACACTGATTTTTACCATTCTCCATGTCTGTTTTAGTTTTGCCTGCCAATTATTTTCCGGTTCCGCAGCAGCCAGTAACAGACTTTTTAAAACAAAAGCAGATGAGCAACACGCGTTAATGCGCGATAAATTTGCGTTAACTTGCCCAGCCCTAATTTCTTTTGATGACAGCAGGACGGGTCATTACAAGAGCTCAGTGATGCTCCCAAATGTGATGAAATATCCCCTTAAATGAAACTGAAACTGACTGAAGATGAAAAAAAAAACTCCAACAACAGCAACTTTCGAACATTTTAACATGGAGGTCAGTGGAAATTGACCAGCTCCTGGTGGCCATTCAAGGAACTGCACGTTCGTGTGATTCAACAGGGGGGAGGGGCTCCATAAGGGAACGCAGAGGTTGATGGAAAGAGGCTGGACCAGCAGCGGAACATGTCACTGCCGGGCCGGGGGCGGGGCACATGACTGGGCCCTTTAAACCCAATAAAGCTTGTGAATACATTGTTTTACAACACACACATGCCTGCAACAGCGGGGCTTACAAGCAATACTACATTTGACACATAGCTTAAAGCATAAGAGCTCAACACAACGAAGAGCAACCATGTCATTTTTAAATCAATCAAACCTGTAGTATTATGGCATAATATATTGTCTAAAATGTATTCGGTCGTTTGCGGTGGTAACGTCACACGGGAGACTCACCAGTTATTGTTGTAGTAGCTACCTGCATTCATTCATTCATTCATTCATTCATTCATTCATTCATTCATTCTGCTCGGTACCAAGTGCCGATTTCTCCTGATGTGTTTCCATTGCTGTTAATAAATACCAACTCTGAGCACGTTGTTGTACGAGCCTTTTTGCAAGAGTAACCTGACAAAACCAACATGAAGACTAACAAACCATGAGAACAACAAAAACATTAGGCTACCTGGCCCCTAATAATAACGTTAGGCCCCCTAATAACGTTAGGCTACCTGGCCCCTAATAATAACGTTAGGCTACCTGGCCCCTAATAATAACGTTAGGCTACCTGGCCCCCTAATAATAACGTTAGGCTACCTGGCCCTAATAATAACGTTAGGCTACCTGGCCCCTAATAATAACGTTAGGCTACCTGGCCCCTAATAATAACGTTAGGCTACCTGGCCCCTAATATTAACGTTAGGCTACCTGGCCCCTAATAATAACGTTAGGCTACCTGGCCCCTAATAATAACGTTAGGCTACCTGGCCCCTAATATTAACGTTAGGCTACCTGGCCCCTAATAATAACGTTAGGCTACCTGGCCCCTAATAATAACGTTAGGCTACCTGGCCCCTAATAATAACGTTAGGCTACCTGGCCCCTAATAATAACGTTAGGCTACCTGGCCCCTAATAATAACGTTAGGCTACCTGGCCCTAATAATAACGTTAGGCTACCTGGCCCCTAATAATAACGTTAGGCTACCTGGCCCCTAATAATAACGTTAGGCTACCTGGCCCCTAATAACAACGTTAGGCTACCTGGCCCCTAATAATAACGTTAGGCTACCTGGCCCTAATAATAACGTTAGGCTAATAACCTGGCCCCTAATAATAACGTTAGGCTACCTGGCCCCTAATATTAACGTTAGGCTACCTGGCCCCTAATAATAACGTTAGGCTACCTGGCCCCTAATAATAACGTTAGGCTACCTGGCCCCTAATAATAACGTTAGGCTACCTGGCCCCTAATAATAACGTTAGGCTACCTGGCCCCTAATAATACGTTAGGCTACCTGGCCCCTAAGAATAACGTTAGGCTACCTGGCCCCTAATAACAACGTTAGGCTACCTGGCCCCTAATAATAACGTTAGGCTACCTGGCCCCTAATAATAACGTTAGGCTACCTGGCCCCTAATATTAACGTTAGGCTACCTGGCCCCTAATAATAACGTTAGGCTACCTGGCCCCTAATAATAACGTTAGGCTACCTGGCCCCTAATAATTAACGTTAGGCTACCTGGCCCCTAACAAACGTTAGGCTACCTGGTCCCTAATAAAACGTTAGGCTACCTGGCCCCTAATATTAACGTTTAGGCTACCTGGCCCCTAATAAAACGTTAGGCTACCTGGCCCCTAATAATAACGTTAGGCTACCTGGCCCCTAATATAACGTTAGGCTACCTGGCCCCTAATAATAACGTTAGTACTACCTGGCCCCTAATAATAACGTTAGGCTACCTGGCCCTAATAATAACGTTAGGCCACCTGGCCCCTAATAATAACATTAGGCTACCTGGCCTCTAATAATAACGTTAGGCTACCTGGCCCCTTATAATAACGTTAGGCTACCTGGCCCCTAATAATAACATTAGGCTACCTGGCCCCTAATAATAACGTTAGGCTAAGTGGCCCCTAATAATAACGTTAGGCTACCTGGCCTCTAATAATAAAGTTAGGCTACCTGGCCCCTAATAAAACGTTAGGCTACCTGGCCCTAATAATAACGTTAGGCTACCTGGTCCCTAAATAATGTTAGGCTACCTGGCCCCTAATAATAACATTAGGCTACCTGGCCCTAATAATTAACGTTAGGGCTACCTGGCCCCTAATAATAACGTTAGGCTACCTGGCCCCTAATAATAACGTTAGGCTACCTGGCCTCTAATAATAACGTTAGGCTACCTGGCCCCTAATAATAACGTTAGGCTACCTGGCCCCTAATAATAACGTTAGGCTACCTGGCCTCTAATAATAACGTTAGGCTACCTGGCCCTAATAATAACGTTAGGCTACCTGGCCCTAATAATAACGTTAGGCTACCTGGCCCTAATAATAACGTTAGGCTACCTGGCCCCTAATAATAACGTTAGGCTACCTGTCCTCTAATAATAACATTAGGCTACCTGGCCCCTAATAATAACATTAGGCTACCTGGCCCTCTAATAATAACGTTAGGCTACCTGGCCCCTATAATAACGTTAGGCTACCTGGCCCCTAATAATAACGTTAGGCTACCTGGCCCCTAATAATAACGTTAGGCTACCTGGCCCCTAATAATAACGTTAGGCTACCTGGCCTTTAATAATAACGTTAGGCTACCTGGCCCCTAATAATAATGTTAGGCTACCTGGCCCTTAATAATAACGTTAGGCTACCTGGTCCCTGATAATAATGTTAGGCTACCTGGCCCCTAATAATAACATTAGGCTACCTGGCCCCTAATAATAACGTTACGCTACCTGGCCTCTAATAATAACGTTAGGCGGGGGGGCTACTCTGATAACAACCACATCAACAGTTTACAACTAACTCACATGTTGTTTTCAGTGTCAGTGATTGTGAGTAATTGTACCTGTAAATCTGGCTCCCTGACCGTGGTACCAGTTCTGGTGGACTTGACTCGCTGCCAACAATGTCAGGTTCATCTCCAGGAGGATATGTATCTAGCTTTTTTAGTTCTCCAGAATACATTTGGAGATCTTACCATTTGTAAATGTGTACATTGTAAAGTTAACTGTGAGAGTGAACATGAAGCAGCCATGAAGCACATTTAATTCACTGTGTAGAAACCTACATGACCAAAGTCACTCTTAATTTTTTTGACCAACCATGACTCATTCTGGCTGGAAACCTATATATAACCTCATATGAAGCGCAGGTATTTTACGCAGAAGCTGTTGTATCTAGTAGTGCGCAAGGTGTGACTGATGCCTGAGGAGGGGGAGCACTGCCCCCCCCCAGCCCCCCCTGACGCTCCGCCACTGGACTGGAAGGCTGCAGCAGGGAGGGGGGGGCTGTGTCTCCACATGCCACTAAGTGACGCAGGCTGGCACACACACGCGCGCGCACACGCACCGCTGTAACCCTGCACTGCTGATGCAGCAGTTACCTGAGCAGGACCGCGCGGTGGTGCAACATGACGGACCAGCTTCTCCTCTTTCACGACTGAGATGGTCGCTGATGCGCGCCGTCGTTGGGGGGGGGTGGGGGGGGTGGTAACGTCTGTGGTGTTAAACACATGCCAGATGGAGGATGTCAGCTTTCTATGTGTGTGTGATGTGAGAAAACAGCGTGCGCGTTTGTTTGTGCGCAACAAAGGTGTGCGAGCTCAGAGATAATCAGCTGTCACTCACCATCTCCATCAGAATCGGATCACTGAGCTCCTCACCAGCAATTTGCTTCGAAAGAAGAGTTGTTTTTTTTTTTTTTTTCAGCCCGACTTGTTTCCCGGAGATAACCGGAGCTGTTAAACGCTCCCGGTGCGTCCACGCGCACGGCGGCGGCGGTGACTCACCGGCGGGATTACTCGGTGTTTACCTGAACAGCCCCGCCCTCCTCTGTGGAAGCAGCCCGAGCTGCTGCACCTGAGAGGGATTTAAAAAAAAAAAAAAAGACAAGAGGTGTCACTCTGCTGCCGATTCTCAGGACCAGAGCGCGCGGCGGCTCCGTGCGTAACGGAGAGATAAATAATTATTAACTTTGGTTTTATGCCACTTTTCATCTGTTTGTATCTTTTCGTGGCAGTTTTGGTTTTTTTTTTTGTTTTTTCTCATCTTATGTCTCTCTGTCTTTGCTGTTTTGTTTTCTTTGTTCTTATTTTGAAATTTTTCAGCTGAACTGTAACACCCAGATCAGATCCTCTGTCCCTGTTGGTGTTTTTTTTATTTTTTGTTAAGCATTCTTGACTTTGGAAACTGTACAGTTGGACTTTATTTATTCAATTTATTCATTTGTTCACAGACGCTATACAAATAAAGTTGAATTGAATTAAACTAGGAACATAGTTTAATTCAATTCAACTTTATTTGTATAGCGTCTGTTACAATGTCAATTGTCTCTAGGCGCTTTACAGAGACCCAGATCATGACCCCCGAGCAAATATCATTAACTAAAATTATAATATTAAATCCTAATCAAGGATAATGGCAGGTAAAAAAAACTCCCACAGAGGGAGAAAAAAACCCTTTAAGCCAAACAGTGGCAAGAAAAAAACTCCACTTTAATAGGAAGAAGCCTTGATCAGGAGCCTGGATCATATGGAGGGACCTTCCTGATGAAGACCAGCTGGGTAAAGAAAGAGGAGAGAGAGGATGGAGGACAGAGAGAGGAGAGACACAAATGACTGAATGAAATGACTGCATAAACAGATGCAGGTAACAGCACTGAGGTGAGATGGTCAGAGGACTAGATCACCGGTCACCACACAGGTGGAGGTAAACACTGGGATGGACAGAGGAGGGAACTGCAAGTCACCATGAAACTCAGGAAACTCTGGCCTGCAAACATACAGAAAGAAAAGAGAAAAAAGATGGGAAAACAAACTACAGGAAAGAAAAGAAAATGGAGGACAGTTACAGTAACAAGGTGCTGCTGATTAACTATGGAGTTAACTTTAAGTGTGTGGAATGACACGACAGCAGCACGTTTCCTCAGCCGACGCTGTAACTGAGCTCATCCTGTGTGAAAACCTCAGACGTGGAGGCAGCGTCCAGATGGCAGCCTGACCCGGCCCAGATCAACAGATTCACACCTCGACTCGGGCCAAGGAGACGCCTCACCTCGCCGGAGACCTCTGCGTCTGCAAAGGGAGCCGGTCAGAAAACCAACACTGTGACCAACCTGCGTTCAGAAGTGTCGCCGCGGCGTCACGGCTTCACGCTGCGGTGGTGAATCTTCACCGTCGCTTCGCTTGTATGTGAACAGGACAGAACGGAAGAACTGAGGTAGGAGCTGACTCAGAGGACCAGGCTCTAATTATAATCCTCTGTGGAATGAATGAGGTCAGGGAAGTTTCTTTTTTCTCATCCAAACACAGGTCTGGATCTACTGATCCAAACAAACCGCTCCTCTTCCTGCAGAGGCTCTTATTTTATTCTGGAGTTGAATCTGTTACCAGAACAACGTAGATTAAAGCAGTTTGGAGCAGAATATATATTTGCAGCACAGATGTCTGTTACTGGTAGCTCAGGGGGCACGTACCACTTTCAGATAAATCACTATTCTGCCCGAGGAGACTCAAACATGCAGTTCCACTAAGCGATGGTACGGATTCGGACCCTACGGGCAAACCGAAGCGATTTCAACTTTGCATCCGCACGGAAACTATCTGAAAGGTTTGTATATGAATGTCCTTCCTGTTTGCTGAGGTGCAGAGAAGAGGAGAGTTCAAGTGTTTCCTGACATACTGGGAGAATCCTGGGAAATATCTCGAGTAGCTCCGCCTCCTCAAAAACGACGTTGACGTGATTCCACAAAGCGCTTGTATGTGGAGGGAAGCTTTGCAGCTTTCAGATCCTGAATAAAGCTACTTAAACAAAGTCTTTTTTTTTCCTGCAGTAAAATCATTCTTCAAAGGTTCTTGGAAAAGAACTTTTTACCAAAATCTAATGAAGCTGTAGAGCAAAAATTGACATTTTTCCCCCCTAAATCATTTGGTCATTCAGAAAAATTCCTCCTAAAAACGTATGAGCTTCATTGAGACTCGACGACTGTCTCGTTACGTCCATCCAGACTGAGGTTTGAGCGGCTGCAGAGCCCCACGTCTGTTCTTCAGACCGCAGAACCGGAGGGCTGGTGTTTACGGAGGGGGAGATGGTGGATAATAACTCATCCTGCGCCCAGCGGGGACCGTTTTACTGGCATTCCTCAGGCGGAGAGGCTAAAGTTATAATTTCAGAGTCTATTTTTAGTAAAATGTCAGAGAGTTCGCTGGGAGATGGAAGTCACTTCTCCCTGCGGACACTCGAAGCTCCCGGCTGCATAAAAAAAAAAAAAAGAAAGGACTTTGAAATGGGCTCTTACTCGTACATATCCAACACCGGATGCCTCACGGTACCGGTATCTGCCTGGCGTCAGTGTCGCCGCCATCTTGGGAAGGTGTTGTCATCAGCCTCCCCAGTAATGGATAAGATGAACTGCTGCATCTCTTTTTATTATATCAATAAACTACTGTCGACTTAATGAATAAATATATAACTTCTGGAATCATCCTCATGAAAACAGCAAAATAAAAAAAACACCCACACCCACCACATAAAAGTAGTTTGCAATAATTTCTTAGCATATTATTCACTTGGTATTAACCTATTGATAAGAATATATATAAAAATAATCAAATCAATATGAATATTCACTGCAGTGTAAATACGTTAATGCTGTATTTGACTAAATAAATTTTACAGTGTACTTTATATGCTTTATACTGTATTTTACAGGAAAAATAATAATTCAGCAGAATAATATATCTCATATTAATCTACACACACTATTTGTAACCAAAAAGGGTAAAAATGAATATCTAATTATCAATTACAACTAGAGCAGTACCATTTTATCAATTCTGCGATATATATCAATATTTTATCGAGTATCGAGTATCGATTTTTCGGCCGAGGGTATCAATATTCTAAGCTTCTTCCAAAACCCCCGTGTCCCACCTTTAAAAGCTTGCAAGCAACAATTTGCACTGTTTAAATAAATGAAACTATTTTTCTCAACACATCTTTTATTCATTTTGTCCAGCATTTGCAAGCTGCCTGTCAGCCATATAATGTGTAATTGATGCTTTCAGTTCAATTAAATTCAAACAAAGTCATTGGAACACTCACAAGATGTCACCAAAATCACTTTGTCCCTTTAAAACCTTTGGGAAAATGATGTAAATGTATTGTAAGATGAATATCGATATATATCGTATCGTGAGCCGAGTATCGTGTATCGTATCGCGAGATTAGTGTATCGCTACAGCCCTAATTACAACGTACTTAATTAAAAACAAAGTGAGACATCTGTTGTCACTAGTCGTTGATGTCTATTCTGTCACTCACTGAAACCTGCAACTGCTCGGTGACACCTAGTGGTCAAGTTACAGATCGCAACCAACAAGATATAACAAGAAATGCAATGATTTGCAAATCATACTTTTAAATTGAGTGAATATAGCATCTGAAGAAAAAAAAGGTAAGTTTGAAATTGATGGCAGCAAAATTTCCAAACAGTTTGTACCAAGGTGGTGTTTACCCCCAGTGTAGCCATCAACTCTTCTTTTAACAACAATCCACCTACGTCTGGAAACTGAGGAGACCAGCTGCAAGGCCTTCTCTGAAAAAGATGTTGTCTAAAACCCGCAGATGGCTTTCAGCATCAATGTGTTCTTTCCAGTCGGGATCGACTGATATAGATGTTTTAGGGGCGATACCGATTTTTTTTCCCATCACCCTTAGCTGATGAGCGTTTATGAACTGCCGATTTTATTGGGCTGATATATTCGGCTGATGCTGCTTTTTCTTCCTAAATTTACTTTAAAAAAAATGACACAATGATAATCAATATTACAGGTCTCAAGTTCAAACAAACATTTATTGAAAAGTAAAAATTTGACAATTTAACAACTTTAACTTTCAAATAAAAAAGTGTTAACACGTCTCCATGTGCTGCAGGGTCTTTCGGCAACACAGAGCTGCCCGTGGATGCCTGTCGGTAAATCATGTCCACGGAAAAATACATCGGCGAACCCAGGCGCGAATCAGCCGATGCGATTCAAGTAAAAAAAACGCAAATATCGGCCCGATATATTGGTCGGTCGATATATTGGCCCGATATATCACGCCGATATATCAGGCTGGTATCTGTCAATCCTTACTTTCCAGATGTGTGAGCTGCTCCGTAGACACTGATGTACCTCCGCAGCAGCTGCTCGCAGACTGATGAACTTCTGGCCAACTTTACTTCAGACACATTTCTCCAAGATGCCGTTTTTAAACTCAGGTGACCAGACAAGGAGTCACTGACCTTTAGTCAGATAGCCTAATTAGTTCTGAGACATTCCTCAAAGCTTTTTCTTTCAGCGTCCACTTTTCCAGCTCATGTCTTGACGGTGAGATGTGTTGCAGCCCAGAAGATCATCGGCTGCCCTCTGCCCTCCCTGGAAGAGCTGCACAGAAAAGAAACAGCTTTCTAAAAGATGATCCTCACCTGGTCGAAGCCTCCTGAGCTGCTGCCCTCAACCAGACCATGTACATTTCACATTATTATTTATATTCTGAGTTTGACTTTTAAATGGGCCGTTGCTCACAGATCTCTGCGTCATCTTGGGAAAGGTTTTGTCATCGGCATCTGACAAATCGTTCCCATGGAAACCCTTACCGTCCTGCTCTAGATAAGATGAAATAGATTATTACTCAGTCGAGATTGTTATAATCCTGTTGATTACTGTTTAGAGTATTTCCCACACAGACCGGTTTCAGGCCACCGATAATTTTTAACCCCCGTCCCAAGTTGGGCTTCACATCTAAAACAAGGTTTACAACAGTATAATAAAGTATTGCCTGTTTTGTAAATATATCATATTTACATATCAATATCTCAGATCATCCTCATAAAAACAGCAATATATATATAAAATAAAAACAACCCCGAACTGGAATATTTAAATATTCTGCTCACTGCTACTAGTCTACAGAAAATATATTAAGAAAAAATAAAAAATAAAATGAATAATGCTCTGCAGCATCATTTTATGCTTTATTCAGTATATACTTCAAACTGTTCCTGTTTGTAGATAGGCATGATAAAAATTATTCACACACTGACGACAAACTTTGGAAAGTAGAAGTCTTTTTTTATATGAAGCATGATTCATAGGTGATATTTTGTACCCTTTTATGGCTGAATTGAAAGGATTACACGTTTATTTTGTTGTACAGTGATAAAGAGGACTCCCCGGTCTGTCTCCAGCCGTGGGAACCCAAGCTTAACTCCAGACTGAAGCTGCCGTTTCTTTTGTCAGCGGAGCAGAGCAGCCTGCCAATAGTCCATCTTTGTTTTTGCAGTAGCTGCCGTAGTGCGCATGCGCCTCTGCGGGCTCCTCTACCCCCCGCGCGGAGCGCTGACAGCAGGCTGGACGGAGACCGTCGATGCTGCCGCTTCCTCCGCGGGCTTCCTCTCCACGTTGTCCGGATACAAACTGAGACACTTTGTTACTCTTACGGGATACCCGAGAAACAAACAACAAAAACAAGTGTTTTTTTTTCTTTCTATTTTATCTTTTCTGGAGGTTTTGGACGCGGCGACTGGGCTTCTCCTCAGCGGACACCCGGTGGAGGTAAGTGTCCGGTTGTGGTGACAGTTCTCCGGGATGAGCTGCCGCCGTCCCGCGCTGCTCGGTTCCCGGCTGCAGGGCGGCTTTGTCTTTTAAACGTGCGGCTCTTTATGGAAGTGTCCGTCCCGTGGAGGAGGTGTCCGGTCAGCTCAGCCGTGAACCGTCCTGGCCGCGGCTCTTCCCCCCCCGCTGAGCCGCAGCTCATCAGTTACTCTGAGGGTCAGAGCTGTTAACGCGGGCGGTCCGGTCCGGGTGATGAGATGCTGCAGATTGATGAGTGAAGTTGGACCGGTCATTTCTGGAACACTCTGTATAATCCCGCCGCACCTGTTTGTGGTAATTCAGGAGGACGTGCCCCCCCCCCCCCATCAGCACAGATGCACCTGATCCTGAATAATTACTGCACATCTAACCTCTTCAAATTTTTAATCGCGATTAATCGCAGGATTTCCCTGATTAATCACAATTAATCGCATTGTATACGCAAAATCAAATAATGAATTCAAAAGTAGTGTAAAGGTCACTTTTATTTAAATGTTCTGCTGCCATATGAACTAAAGTGTCATAACATTTGTTGTTCAAACACTTTTAACATCAGCACTTGTCAGTAACACATATTTAGTGTAAATCTCATCTTAAAAAATGTAAAATAAAATAAAGCTTATTGCCACTGCCAGGGCATTAATGTCATCCTGTTTTTATAAAAAAGTTTAAAAAAAAAAGTCAACAAACAAAATCCAACAAAATGATTGTGTCTCAGCACAATCAGAACATTAAAACAGGTAATTTCTGAGGTAACAGCAGAAACTTTTAACGGGGAGTTAAACTTGTCAGTTGTTACAAATAACCTTGTTTCTGTTGAATCCTCCGTCTGGGAGAACTTTAAAATGAAAATGTCCATGTTAAAGTTCTGTAACTTTACCAATCTGTGTATCATTCATTCTTTCCATTTTCAATTGTCTATCAAAAATTTAAAAAAATTAAAAAGTGACATTTTATAATGTTTTTCAATTTTTAATCTAACTCAAAAAATGAAAACAATGCCCACTTTTTTTATATTTCAATTGTAGAGTTGGATCAAAAATCTTAAATTAAAAACGGGCCGCAAAACTGAATTTATTTTATAATGGAGGACTGGACTTCCTGTTGTCATTACACATCTGTGCCACTAGATGGAGCCGCACTGAAGTAACCAGCTAGAGAACAGCAGGACAGTGAACACATGGAGCAGATCTGATGGAACATGGAGGAATGACGCCAAAGTTTTGTTGCAGTGCAGATTTTTTTTTTAAGCAGAATTGTTAATATTGCTACCTGAGTTGCTACCTGAACTGTAAAGTTCACAGATTTTTACCGTTCTCCATGTCTGTTTTATCTTTTACTGATGTTTACTGTCTTCCGGTTCCGCAGCAGCCAGTAACAGACTTTTCAAAACAAAAGCATGTGAGCAACATGCGTTAACGCGTGATAAAATAAATGTCGGCGTTAATAAATTAATGAGTTAACGTGATAATAACGCGTTAACTTGCCCAGCACTAAAAAAAGTACAATGCGATGATGTGCAGCTCTCCTAAACCCACATTTAGTTCATAGTAGAGCGCAGAAAACATTTTAGATGTTAAAAGTGACACATATCACTCAGTTGTGAAGAATATGAGCCCCGTTTTGAGTTTCAGCGATGCTGCAAAAAGGAAAAAAAAAAGTAGTGACTGAAAAAGTAAAAAGATACCGAAGAGAAAAACATCTTAACATAATTAGGTTAATTATCAACAAGTCAATGACAGCGTGTGAGTGAGAATAAAACATTATAGAGAGACGGTGGACAAAGGTATCACCTTGAACTGGACATTTACCTTGATTATGATTAATGATGGTTTGAGTTTTTTTTCTTCGTCTTTTTTTTGTCCTTCTCGAGCACTGATTAGGTTTTTGCTGCAAATAAACTCAACTATTACAACTGTGATTTATTTATTTTTAAAATAAGTAAAGGAAAACTCAGATTAAATGTTTAGCACTCACTGAATAAAGCAGGATTATGTCAGTTTAATATCTGGCTGCAGGTGGTGTTTCTCCAAAATCATAAAATTTTAAAAAAAATTAAAAAAAAAAAATCCAAAACAAAGTTCCTCGCGTTTACGCTGAGGAACTTTATTCTGAAATTATTCCAGAATTTATTTAAGATTGTAAGAAGACGTTTAAACTGTAAACGCAACACTAAATTAAATACTTATTTATGAGTTTCCGAGATATGCCGAGCGTGTCGGTGCGCGCCAAACTCGAGCGGCACCATGTGACAGCAGACAGCGCTGCCATTGGTCAACGGCAGTCTGGGCAGAGCGGAAGGTTTTTCAGAAGAGAAGAGCTGAAAAACATGGTGACGCAACAGCGACGCGTTGTTTCCCAAGAGTTGGCCAGTTTTCTTGTCTGTATTGATAGTTTGTTCCACTCTAGACGAGCTAAACGGCTTGTAAACGAAGCGGCTGGAAGTGGTTTGTCTACGGTGTCTCGGTAAGGCCGTGTTGGTTCTGGAAGTACAGTTTTGTTGGTAACACTTTTTAACTTTATAAGCATATTTATTTATTTCAATGCAGGACAGGAGAGAGGAGTGTTTCCAGATTATTTTTGGATCCGAGTCCTTCGTCCACCTAAACCGCAGGTGTCCAACACCAGTCCTGGAGCGCTGCTGTCCTGCAGGTCTTAGATATTTTCCTGCTTCAGCACACCTGATTTACCTGATCACCATCAGCTCGTCATCCAGGTCTGTTAACGACCCGTTCATTTAAATCAGGTACACCGAGGCAGGAACATCTAAGACATGCAGGACATGTCCACCTGACCTGGACATATTGATCCAGTTTAATGTGAGAGATCAGCACATTTCATCTCTGCAGACATTTGAACTCAGAAAAACGAAGTGGATCTGACAAGAAAATGTCACCTTAAAACATTGTGAAGAGCAATTAAAACAAATAATTTCCTAAATAGGCTGAATTGTGAAATTGTACGTATTTGTCAGTGTATGCGTGGTTCACGTATGACCTGGGAAACCTTGACAGTTCCTGAGCAGGAGCTGCTCTGTGAAACGTGGAAAATCCCATTTTCTTGACATCGAACCGTCCTGGAAAGCGGAGGGGAGTGGTGCGTTTAGGGACCAGACGAAGCTGAGCGTTTATGCGCTGAAACACCTCAGAGAGTCGCAGGGCGTGAATAAAGTTAAACTGGATATCTGCGATGTGTTCAGATGTTGTCAGTTATTGCAGAGATCTTGGTCTCGGCCTCAACATTGTTAAAAACCAAGTAAATGTGAGGAGTTATTCTGGTGGGTTTTCTCCACTCTGACAAGTTCGAACTGCTGCTGGATTGTTGTTACTTCTGGTTCAAATGTGACCTCAAAAGCTTCCTTTGATCAGATCCTTTTTGTTTTTATAGATTAATCAGCTATGTTACTTAATTTACTTAATTTGTAAAGGGAACAAAATACAGAATTTCCCTTAGTTTTGCTTTGTTCTGCTTAAAAATGTTTGTTTGAATTAGGGATGGGCATAATTAATCGATTAATCGATGATTGATCATTAAGAATTTGGTCGAAGACATTCATTTTCGTCGATGAACCGAATGTGTTTTTTTTTTTAAACAATCCGAATGTAGGTTCTCAGTGCACGTCCTCAAACAATGCGATGCATTTCGCTGTGCCACCGATAGAAATTTGACAACAGGGGGCAACATTTCACCATCACCCTACCCTGGCTGGACTCAGTTGTTACATGCGAGCTTCTGTAGGTCGTCGCCTAATCATGAAGCGGTCGCGGTGAAGTGTGGCGTGGGACCATTTTAGTTTAGAAAATGACCAAGTGTACTGCAATCACTGCAATGCTAATTACAAATACAATTAATCCACAACGACAATGATGTATCACTTGAACAACGCGCATCCAAGCCTTGTAAAGGACGGTGGGGGCGGTTCATCATCAGCCTAGCCTAGCCTAGCCTAGCCTAGCCTCAACTCTGTGTTAGCACGGACCAGAAGGAGCTGCAGCGCACATCAAGCACACAACAAGCGCATCTTTTTAAGAAACAAAAAGCCTGTAATACTGGCGCCTTGATATAAATTGTCATTCTTAAGTAGTCTCCTCGATATTTCTTATTTTATTATCGTTGTTTTTTTAAAGAAAAGAAACAGGAAATGTCACGTTATTCTCGACCACGAACATCCGGGCCACTGAACTCACCTGGGCCTGCGTGGGCCATAGCAACCAGGCCAAAGGGGAAAATAAACGCCACGCCGATATCGAGAATATTTGTGATAGCTTTCAATATAAAAATGTTAATGATTAATTGATTATTAATCATTAATTCTCCCGACGATCGACGAATAAATCTCGACCAAATGCCCATCCCTAGTTTGAATGTTTAAAGTATGTTATTTGTTGTGTTCTAGCCTTTCAGGAGCTGCAATGTTACATTTTCTCTGGAAGTTGTGTATAACAGGAGACAATTTCAGTTTTTTTATCTGAAAAGATGACAACATTTTACTGAGGTGGTAAAGAAATAGAAAAATACCAGTTTTTGTGCAACAGCTCCTTTTTCAGCCATGGCTTTAAAGCTCTGTTCAAAGCAGCTGGCTTTAGGGGGTGGGGCTACACTCTTGACTCCGCCCCTTGTCTCAGTGGGATTAGAGATATTCCGATACCATTTTTTCCCTCCTGATACCAATTCCGATTCTTGAGCTGGTATCGGCCGATACAGACTACCGATCCGAGTATGAAAATTAAAAAAACAAAATTGAAAAAAAATTGCCTGACTATAATATAATTATAATTTTTGTAAAACATGAATGAATACAAAAAATCCAAACCATTTATGAATATATTTATTTCCAAATAGAACAGTATAAAACTGTATTGCAAAATTAAAAAGTATTTCTTTTTGCTGGTAATGTCGGTTGGTGCCTGAACTCCCGTACTTGCTGATACCGATACTGGCATTTTTTGGCAGTATCGGCAATTTCTGATACTGGTATCGTAATTGGAACGACACTAAGTGGGATACAAACGAGGACTAGCAGAGTTCTGCTGGGATGGCTCGGCATGTCGCTGGCCAGTTGCAGTTGCTTACGTATTGGAAAAACCCTACCTGCAAAGGCCCGCGCATTGTGGGCGGAGTCTCAGAGGAGCCCGGTTGGAAGAGTGCTGAAAAAAATCTGAGGTGATTAGGGGTGAGTATTGGCAAGGACCTCACAATACGATATGTATCGTGATACTTGGGTCACGATATCGTGATATATTGCGATATCAAAATTAAAAGTAGAGATGAAAAATCAAGTTGCTGTATATGTTCATCAGATGATATTGATCATTCAGAGGACAAATTGAGTCCAAACTATTTGTTTCAAAACAACCTATTTATTGTTTATCATTAGTGTTTTTGTACATTTAAGTGAATGAATTAATTTTCCTAAAAAATCAATATTAGGAGCTGAAAAAAAGATATTATATCAGGCGGCCGAAAATCACAATATATCACCAAATCAATTTTTTTCACACCCCTAGAGGTGATATACTTGATGGTATACTTTATTTGCTCCGTTGCAATGTCACAAAGGAAGTAAAGAAAAGGAAGATCAGCACTGCAGGCTACAGTGCTGCAGAAAGGACCGCACACTGCCCTCTAGTGGTGGGAGGCGTAACAGTAACAGGGGACTAAATATCCAACGCTCCCTTTTAGCGATAATATACCGCCCAGTTTATTTGCTCCGAACCATTGATTAGAAATGTTTCTATCTCCCAAAAAATTTTTCTTGACAACAGAAGTTTTTCAGCACCGCGAAACATGACGCGTAAAGGTGGCAACACTCGTACTGATCCGGGGTTTTACAGATCTGTGCCGTCCCGGTCTTTGCTGCGCTGGTGACTTCCTCCAGTTATTCCAGTAAAAGCAGTTAGTTTGTTCTTGTTGTCCTTCCTCTAACGCAGAATCCATCTTCTCTGCACAGAAATCTCTCTCTGTCACTTTACCCACGTCACATCGTCCGTTAGGAGATGGATGTTCAGCGTCTTTGCTTCGGATCTTTGTGATTTACACCCCACAGCGCCTCGCTTGTGCACCGTTGTCATTTGACGGTAGAAGATGACGTAAAATGAATGATCTGTGTCACTTGTTTTGGCTTGTTTGTCTGCAGAAAGTCCCAAATGCAACACGTTAAAAATAGAACTATGGGATGAAAACGCATCCGTCTTTTTCCGGCTCCTCTCAGCTGATAGATGTCACCGACTCCAGTGAATCAGATGCACGAGGCATGTCTCAGAATTACAGTTGTATGATGGGATTTATTAACGACGCTACGGCCTCGGAGCCTCTCCCGCTCATCTTTTTATCTTTTATGTGACGTAAAGAGCTCATTGGAGGATGATCAGACCGTCTTGTCGGGGAACAAAGCGCAGCTCTGTCCAGCTCTGCGTTAACGCTTCCCTCATATTTGCATCAACGTCAGTCTGAACCTGACGAACGCTCGTCAACCGGCTCAGGTTACAGCCGGGTGCCCGGCGTGCACGGTGAGCCGACGGCTCCTCGGAGCCCGAGGAATGTAAATAGAAACTGTAAACTGACCCCGGTGTCGGAGCTGGGCCGCCTCGGGACGGGCTGCAGCCTGAAGTGATGACGCAGCAGCAGCAGCGGCAGCAGCAGCAGCGCTGGTGCAAGCTGAGCGCCAAGCGTGTTCCTGACATTTTGATTTCAATTAGTTTGTCCTGCGCCGTCGAGTACACAAATGTTTTTGTCAACAGAGGACTCAGCGGAGCGTTCAGGTCCGTTCGGCCTGTTTACCCCCCTGAAACACTTTCCCACCAGCGTGTGCATGTGTATAACCTGCATCTGAAGCTCGTTTCCAGTTACATATTCATCATTTTTGTTAGCATATCTATAGAGACAATCTATCTTTTAAAACAAGTAGTTTTAAAGCAGTTTTCTGTTTTATTTATGGTAAATTTCCATCTGGGATGTTACCAGAAGCTCAATAAAAGAAGGTAAATACGTGCCGGAGGACTTCTGTACACAACGTGCTCAGTTTTCAGGAAACTGAGAGCACTTCCTTCTAACTTATTAAACATCCAGGGAACGTTGTCGGTGTAACAGGCAGCACTTTACTGCAACTGAAAACTTTAGCTCAGTCGTAAATTTAATTAGCTCTGATTAGCATTTTCATGACTTTTGTGGTCTGCAGTTTCTCAGGGTTTGACCAAAGGGCAAGATCTGTTTTATTATTGTTTTCATTACTGTATCTATTGTCTGTTTTAATCCTGTTTTTTACTGTCTTTTAATCTTTTAGTTTATAGTTCCAGTGCTTCCCTCCCTCCACACTGGGAGTTGAGTCTGGTCTGCCTGCGGGGGGGTGATCTTGGAGATCCCTCAGGCCTGGAGGACTGGGGGGGCTCTGCACAATGTGTAGATCTACCCTTGTCTATCCGGGTCCAGGTGGTCTCTGTGACGGCGCCCCCTGTAGTCGTGGCCTGAATACTCAGATATATGCAGACTGGGGCGCCGAAAAGGGGGGGGTAAAGGATACTGATTATAGGGGCCCATAATTGAGGGGGGCCCCGAGAGGCCCCTAATGATGATCAAAAATAGCATCAACAAATTTCGCCGCTGTGTTGGGGGGCCCGGTAAAGATTCTTTTCATGGGGCCCAAAATCCCTAGCGGCGCCCCTGTATGCAGATATGTGTTTGTTAGGTGGATATCCTGTTTTTTTTTTCCCTCCTCCCTATTTTCACAGTTTGCAAAATGAAAGTTAAGTATTGTGGAATTACCACAGATGTCTGAGTTCATATCATCTATTATCACTGAGACATGAAAGAACTTAAACAAGTCAAACATGTGACTCTAAGGTAACAGGTTAGAATTAGATTTAGGCTGGAAGTGAACAGAAGATCACAACTTCAGGTGCTGCTGGATCACTGAAGCAGCTTCTTTTATTCTCACAGAGAAAGTCTTTCTGACTGGCAGGGCGCTTCGAAATACTCAGTCCTTCAAAGAACAATCTTTACATCCTCTTATGTTTATTCAGATTCAGCTCCTCCCTCCGTTCGCCTTGGGTGAAGGAAACAGACCAAACACTGTATCAGCCTAACAAATGCATGTCAGATTTACACCTTTATATATATAAAACTCCTAATTCTGTTTTACGATTCAGTGTCATGAAACCTTCTGATCATTTAATCGCCCGCCAGCATGTGTTGTCAGACTCCTTTGTGATCACAGGTGGAAGAAAAAAAACCATGTCATATGGTTGAGTTCTGTTTTCTGGCTTTAATGGATCTGATTCCAGGTCAGCTCTAACCTGAAATGCATCTCACATTGCGTGTTGCTACAGAGAGGATTTGTCTGGCCTCAAACCTTAAACTGCAGGTGAGTTGTACAGAAGGTTGAAAACCACTTGGTGCACAGAGGTCACATGACCTGCAGACCCGGCGCTGACGGTGCGCCACGTCCTTTTATTCTCATTTCAACCCCGTTAGCTGGAGGGCCGTGCAGCCGTCTGTGAGCTGTATGTGACAGGTGCATTCAGATCTGCTCTGACGAAAGCGTTTGAAGGACCTTGATGCTGAACAGCAGACTGCACTGATTTCTGGAAGAAATCCTGGATTCTGGATCACTTTCAAAATTTTGATAACATTGTGGTCAATGGGGTCGAAAATTTTGTTTCTCAATATCTCCGTTAATTTTTGCCCAAAACTCATGAAATTTCACTCAGGGATTCACAATGGGAACCTCTATCAAATTTCAAAGGCTGATCCGGATCTGATCCAGAACGCGGATTTTATCGCAATCTGTAAATCGCTATATGGGAGAACTGTTGCGCTTGGCGGAGGTCTGCGCTCTCCGAGTGCTTTTCTAGTCCTTGATTTGGTTTTAATATTATAATTTTAGTTAATGATATTTGCTTGAGGGTCATGATCTGGGTCTCTGTAAAGCGCCTAGAGACAATTGACATTGTAACAGGGATTTTAAAGGGATTTATTAGGGATGCACATTTTGGATTTTTTTAATGACCGTTAACCGACGCCCTTTAACGATTAATAACCGTTAACCCATAAGTCCGGGAGGGTTGGCTGCCACGCGATGTTGTGCGCGTTGGCATCGACGCATGCGGACACTTCCCCATGTAAACTCTCATGGCAATATGTCGCCGTCAGCTTGTCGCAGAGATTCCGCCGTCACTTTTGATTTATACTAGCGCGGTCTCCGCTATGTTATTCCACGCCACAACGCAAGAGTGACAATCATGAACTAGCTAAACTTACTAAACTTATCTCTTGCGTTTTTCCACTTCCTCACCATCTTGGCCGTATCTAGACCCACATTCATCGCAATCTCCCTCCATGAATTACTAGAATATGTGCTGTCTTTGTAGTGTGGAGAACCAGAATCGTACAGATGTGGGTACTTCCTCATTTTTTTCGATGACGCGCTCTTTTCTACGCGGATGTAGAATTGACCAATCAGAGGCCTGTTGCACCTGTCGACACGCCCCCATGAGTTGATTGAATTACATAGCTTAAAAACAAAATTGTCCATTAGTATTAATCGGTTAGTTACTGTTATCGGTTAACGGTTAAACGGTTAACGATGTGCATCCCTAGACGCTATACAAATAAAATGTGAATTGAATTGAATTAAAAGAGTCATAAAATTTCCAAGCAAATCAGAGCTCAGTGTTTCTACAATATGAGAGTTTATTGACAAGATAGTTGCCAGTCTTCCAGGACTGGACGTCCCAGCAAAAATCGGACTCGACGCAACATTTCAGCTGAAATCCACTGCTAAGTCTGGTGGTTGAAGGCTGCTGATTCTGGGTTGTTTTGCAGCCAACAGGACCTGGACACCACGAGCTCCTCTGTGGACCAGAGGTTTCTAGAGGATGTTGGGAGGTCCATCTGTCTGGCAGCCGAAGTTTGGCCGAACTCCGGTTGTGCAAAAAACACACTGTTGGGATGGATTAGTCGAAGGTTAGATCTCAAGCCAACTCGAAATACGCTACTGATGTTATTAAAACTAATCACATCACCTTTTTAAAAATGTGAAACAGTTGCATCGTTGGCTTACATTGGGAAAATGGATATTTCTGCAGAAGTCAATAGTCAGCATCCACATTTAGACGGCAGCGTAGGCTCTCGGTTCATCCCTCCACCTGCCTCTGAGTCCGACCCGAACACTGAGTGGATTTCAGAGGTCAGAGCTTTATTTGATGGCTCTGTTCTGTGGCAGAGGTCTGCAGCAGCGCTGTGAGCCGAGGAGACGGTAAGATAACTCTCTCCCAGGCCGGGGGCTGTTCGTGACGGTTTCCTGGACCCATGCCCACCACCACCAACACACTGCTGCGTATCAGAACTAACCAGTTACACACACACAGAGTTCCTTCCTTTTTTATTTAGGCAACATCCTCAAAATATCTGGGCTATATCTGGATATCTGGGACATCCTGTCATCTCTGAGCACGTTGTCTGATATGGAGTAACTTGATAATGTTTCTCTCTGAGGGGCCACATCTGGGCTGCTGCATCTGGCTGTCGGTGAGCTCGACTTCTGAGCTGTGAATAAGGACCTCAGAGAGCATAATTGTTGTTGTTTATGAATGAAATATTACTTTTTCTGACAGTCCGTGTGGATTGTTTAAACTGACTGGCTCTGGGTTGGACCATAAAGGCCCGGGAGTAAAGCTCAGTCAAGCAGACCTTGCCCCCGGTCTAAAGCCAGAACCCCCAGGACGAGGAAGGTGTTCTGGTCAAGAGTCTTCTTGCTCACTTTCAGCCACTTTCAGAGAATCTGTGTTGCTGCTGTGCACTAATCCATTCCTTGATCAATGTTGTTGGACCTTTCTCTTTTTTTTTGTTCTTGTTCAGAACAAATCATTACACAAAACAACTTGAACCACTCGTCTCTTTCCCCGAACCGTTTCTCACAGTCGAACTCCTGTTCTGGGCCCGGTTATTTCTCACTTTCCGATTTGTGTTTGGTTTGCAAAGGCGTCGCCCGTCTGTAGCGTGGAACACCCGAATGACTTGAAGACTCCTGAGTACAAGACAGCGAGCCGTGTCGTGTTAAAGCGCAATAGTTTGTGTGAAAGCGGTCCTAGAGGTTGAAAAAGACGACTGATAGAGCAGCGTTCTGCTGTCTTTCAACTGGATTAAAGTTTACATGCATCCATTCCACCTATCCGGATTCAGGTCGCTGGTCCTTCAGCTTTTCCAGGAGGATGCCAAGGCGTTTCCCATCCCAACAGAAAGATGTCTCTCCGGTGTGTCCTGGGTCTGCCCCGTGGTCTTCTCCTGGTTGAACATGCCCGAAACACCTCTCCATGGAGGCATCCAGGGCAGATGCTCGGACCATCTCAACTGGCTCCTCTCGATGTGAAGGAGCAGCAGCTCTACCACACATTGTTTCTCCTGAATGACTGAACTTCTCACCCTATTTCTAAGGGAGAGTCCAGCCACCCTGCGGAGAAAACAAATTTCAGCTACTTGTACCCGCCATCTTGTTCTGTCACTACCCACCGTTCGTGACCATAGGTGAGGGTTGGAACAAGGATCAGCCAGTAAACGGTGACCAGTGCTTTGGCTCAGCTTTCTCTTCGCCACAACAGACCGGTACGGCGTTTGAACCACAGCAGACGCTGCTGTGCCGATCCGCCTGTTGATCTCCTGCTCCATCGCTGCAGCCCTCGCAGAGTCCAAGGGTGAATTCCAATTCCTCCCTTAACTCTCAACCTCAACCCTTAGTCTCAAAAATGCACTCCCGTCAAGTGCAAGTGCTGTCCCGATTCTAAGAACGTCAAGTTGAGGGACAAGTTTGAGGGCTGTATCGCCCTCAATATTGAGAGTCTCTGGCACGACCTTTGGAAGTAAGGACTACCCAGAAGGCATTGCGTATGTTCGCCAAGACGTCTTCAAAAAGGATGGCGCCGAAAAAAGCTAGCTATGAATGTATTTTCATACTTAAAGATTCTTCGTCGTCGTGGTTTACTTGAAAGACTGAACTTTGGCGTAAGGCCTCCGCCACAGTCTGAAGACGCAACTGCGCTTAAAGGGGTGTCCCATTTCTAACTCACAAGATAGTCCTTACACTTACTTTGGAAGGTTAAGATTGAGGGCCAAAAATTGAGGGTTAAGGGCGAGGGATCGTTGCCCGGACGACGCCTGGCATGGAGGCTACTCGCTGCAGCTCCGGGGATTTATCCCTGCGACGCTGGATGCTGGACGCTCCAGTTTGTGCCCGGTTTGTGGTGATTTGCGGTCGGATGTTGACATACTGTCTGCGGGGGGTGGATCGGTCCTCTTGCAGCTGGTGGAGTCCTGCCGGACATGGACGGTGTTGCTGGAGGCCGGTTCGGGAAAGCTAAGTAGTCCTGAACTGCTACCCGCGGCAACCACCGCCACTGGATCCGGGCTGCAGCGTCACTGAGCTGGGACGGGAGCCCCCGACGTGGCAGCGGCGGCATGGCGTTGACCGGCAAACAGCTGCTGCCCCCGTCCAGCAGTCTGCACGGCGGATGGGTCAGCTGACCTACCAGGGGCTGTCTGGTGATCTGGTGGGGCCCAGCACCGCCGGGGGAGATGACAACGGCCTGGTCTGGTCCGCGTGATGAACCGGGCTCTGGGACGGTCGGCTCCGTCGCTCGCCAGACTGAATGGAGCTCAGTCTTCCCAGAGGAGACGGTTTGGTTCATCGGTGTTTCCTCCTCTGACCTGGAGATATCTCTTCATCATCTTGTCACCATTATGGAGATATACTGGTTTTAACGGCTGTTAACTGTTTTAACGGCTGTTAAATGGAGTTAACACTCGGACCACGGGACCGTGCATGAAAAGGAGCGCTGGACGCCAGCAGCTCCTCTAGTACACCAGACTGGTGTACTGAAACCTGAATATCCCCCTTGGGGGATTAATAAAGTATATTTGAATTTGATTGATGGTTAAGGGAGGAATTGGCCCCAACTCTCACTGGAAAGGGATCCGACTTGCAACCAGCAATGTGGACCAAGCTCTCGTTCCGTTTGAGCAGGGACTGGACAGCCCGTAGCAACAGTCACCAGTACCCCATACTCCTGGAGCACCCCCCACCGGACACCCTGAGGGTCACGGGTCATGCTTGCATGATCATGCTTGTAGAGCTTTAATCTGCATTTGTGGATGACATAGGGACCCGCGTTCTTAGATTGATCTCTGGAAGAGTTCCTGAGTCCACGCAGTGATTTCCGTTACAGAAACATGTCTGTTTTAAATGGAGTGCTGCCTGAGAGCCTGGAGATCCCAGACATCCAATATTGATCCTTGGCCTCCAGATTTTCTCAGTCTTTTGATAGTATGTACTATTGATGAAATATTGGAAGTGCTGGCAGCTTGATCCTATGGATCATTCAGGACGTTCTCATGTGGTTTTTCTTCTCAGCACCACCTTTTAGAGGTACTAATAGTGAGGGCTGGGTGATATGACCTTGAATCAATGTCACGAGTAATTGAACCTGTTACCTTCCATTACAATTAATGAGTGAATGATCATTTTAGTATATTTTTTTGTGCCCTTGTAGATTGAATTTCTTTCTCCATTAAAACTGGGATATTTTCTAATACAAGAGGACATATCTTATATGTTTAAGCTTATTGGTACTACTAGGCTACATGTACATTAATCATAATCTAATTTAATTTACAAGAGTAATTATAGGTATAATTGGGTCTAACAAATGTGTACATGTGTGTGAGTGTAATGAAGTTCTTCATTACATATATGGGAAGCACTGTATTGCTGTTTCTAACCAAGCAATCATGGGAAGGGTTGGGCAGCGTGTTTTTAACGCCTTCAAAAGCTGATAGATTTGAAGGTAGTCTGTAAAATCTTTGTAATGGTATTTAATTTGAACAAGAACTGTTGATTGAAATATGTTGTATATATGTAAGTGTATTTTTTATTAGTTGAGTGTTCTGGGGACTGTCAGTCTACCCGGTTGTGTGGTATGGCTGGGTGATGTGAGTCAGTTAGCATCAGGGAGGGCAGCTGTTAAGACGTCCTTGTGAATGCTGGAGTTGGAGATATCAAGGCTCTGTCTCTATTTTAAAAATGAGAATTGACTAAAAACCAGGTTGGTCTGCACCAAACCTCTTCTTCGAGCTACTTGTCTCTTCTACCGCCACGGACATCATAACAGTGAGACTGTGTGACGTGAGAGAATACTGATTTGCGTTGTAAAAGCACCTTGAGTAGTTTCTGGACTAGAAAGGTGCTACATAAGAACATTGTTGTTGTATCTCTGAATTTCTAATGAATGAAATAACGAAGTTTATTAACTATACATGGTCATTAATTGAATGTTTCAATGGCCAAGGTTACATGATGTTTTTTAATTTGGAATTAATTATTCTGAATTAAATAATTCAGAATTAAACTATTTTCCTTCGGGTTTACATGGAAATAGTAATTCCAAATTGAGGTTTACATGGAAAACACATTTGATTGGCTTTATCCAATTCTGCTGCAGGATCCAGCCTGTACAGCTACTTTTCCTCAACTTTTTTGGAAAAGCATAGTCGCCGTTCATCAAATGGGCTCATATTTCATGAAATGGGGAACCGCGTCTCACTTGCAACATTTGACGTTTCATGTTCTGTTTTGAATAAAATCTGTCTTGATGAGATTTGTAAATCATTGGATTTGAACTTTTTTTTTTTTTAAGCTGTTAAATAGAAAACTCCAGCTCCTCTCGGAGCCCACTGTTCTCTAAATGTCAGGTTGTTAATCTCACAGGCAGCAGCGATCAGAGAGCAGCTGTTTTCACCACACACCAAATGTCCCGGCAGCTCAGAGAAGAAGAGGCGTGACGAGAGGAAGATCTGCTGCAGATCTCCCGAGTCGGTTCTGATATCAGAGCAGCCGTGCACGACCACATGATGTCTCCATTACTGACACACACACACACACACATGTACTCGGTCTGTAATGACCTGCTGCTACACGCTGCAGGTGACTCGAGTCGCTCCGCTCTGACGACGACGAGCCCGAGCTGCATCCAGGTGTTGATCCGCCTTGACGCGTTTTTTGAAACCTTTTTGCCGACTCGTGTTGTTGCGTGAAGAGACGACAGCGTTCAGGAGTTCAAGAGCAGCCGAAGTGCCAGCGATGCGTTCATGTGGTGGAGATGAGTTTCTCGTTTCTTTTGTCTGTCGAGCTGCAGATAATCACGCCGTCAAACTGAAGGTTTCCAGTTTCAATCCTCACTGACGGTTTCATCAACTTTACCTGCGAACTAGAACTGCAAACCCACTTTAATCGCTCTTGAGTTTGACTAATTTCAGTCTTTCGACAACAGTTTAGCTTAGTTTTATTCATAATTCAGTCATTAGTTTTAGTCTAGTCTTTGTTGACTAAATTTATCGTGACTTTAGTCAAATAAGATTTAGGGCCGATCATCCGCCAGATCTGCTAAAGCCGCTATTTAGGGATAGTGGGTAGTGGGAGGGGCGTTCCCCCCGCAAAGAACGCAATCTTCCACCTTGCTAAATCTCACCTGCACTACCCGCTACATTATCCATAGGAGTGTTTAGGGCGTTCCACCTGTTAAACCAATCAGTGCGTCAGTAGCCGTTGCCTTTAAGAGCAGGATGCGCTACCTGTATACAAGAGTTAATTCGAGAGGTAGAGCCGTTTGTGCACGTCCACATGTGACCAGGTGGACACACATTGATGCCATTTGGACGCCCTCTTGTACGCGCCGACATGTGGGCTACCCGCGATCGCAAGACACGGAGTTTATGGAAAGGGCAAAAGACACACCTATTGTCACACCTACAAAGTAAATAAGGGAGTTGGCATAACGGGTAGCGTCTTCAGGAAGTGGAAGATTGCATTAGCGGTTAGCGGAGGTTCCTAAACCCGCAATTTGCAGGTAGCGGCTAGTGGTAACGGGTAAGGGGAAGTGTATGATCGGGGCCATAAGGTGTAAAAGGTAAAGCATGTCCCGACATTTTCATCAAAATCATGTTCTCCTGATGAACAGGCCATGTTTCTGAATTGTTAGAGCCTCTTTGTTAGCTTGTTAATCAGCTCTGCTCCCTGCCTGCAGCCCGCAATGTTTTTCCGGGGGCAGGGCTACTGTTCAGCGTGACGTAGGCTGGTACGGCTTTTCCGATCCGCTCGAGTATCCGGCTGTTCAGGCTGGTACAGACTAAAGGGGTAGAAAAGTATTTTGAAGTTGAGTATGCAAGTGAAATTTGAACTGACTGATGGTAATTTAAAAAAAAAACAAGAATTAAACAGTTTGTTGTGGAAGGAGGAAATCATCTGGAGTGACTCTGACTGGTTCTGTCTTCCTGAGGTAACTCTGATGAGAGCATGTAACCTCCCAACGCCGCAGGTAAATTAACGTGGACATCAGAGGAACATTTGCAGCCATTTTTTCACCCATCATGCCTCCAAACAGTCTGCAGTTACTTTATAACGACATAGAAATATATGATAATGGTACTTGTTGTAAACGAGATGTTGTCTTGCGCCTCGTTTCTGTCCACAAATGTGACACTCTTGCTTTTAGATTCAACACGGTGCAACACCACACCAGCTATATCACCCGTTTCCGGTTACGTCGTGAGACGCCAGACGCCGTCGTCCTCGTGGACGTGCACAGCTCCTTTACTCGCAGGGGTCGGGGGATTTAAAATGAGGCTGACCTCCACTCCGGTCCCTTCAGCCGCCGCGTCTTTACGATGACTGAGCCTGTTGCACGTAAACTACAATCCCATACCACCGGGGGGCAGTAGCGCTCTACGGTCGCCATTTGTCTCCTGCCAATACATAAAGGAAAAAGAAACTACACAACTAGATAAACATGGTCGCTGCGTTTCTGTTTGTCGTCTACGAGCAGAGACAATGTCGTCCCCTGACCAGCCAGTCATGAGTACCTAACCTACGACAGGTACGCGTTTCAGCCTCCGTGGGAGTTCCTGAATTTTATTTTATTTTTTTACTGGACCGTTACGTTTAACGGAGATGCATGTCAACGCTTTAGGTCCCATAAAACCGCCCCTGCCTGCTTTATCGGCTTCCACAAAATGCAAAATCTGCCGTCAGTCCCTCGAAAATTGTCAAAATTCAAGGCTGGTTTTTATGTTCGCAACCCTGCAGAACCTGGGACGTGCTCACGTAAAAGATAAAAACAGTTTGAGCTGAAGGGCAGGCAGATTAATGTATGCAAACACTCACAGCAGAAACGCACCTTTTGTTTCCCTTTAATTTACATGTTTAATGCAATCTCCTGGAGCTCTTCACACTAATAGAAACACACCCACATACATCAAATATAAATTTAATCTGCGGTGTCTGAGATGTTCCAGCGCGGAGCCGAGAGTGCTTTACAAACACTGCAAGGATACTGAAGAAGGTGGTACGGCAAAGCAATAAAAATGCAAGGCAGGAAAATAATAAAGCATCTCTGCAGAAGGCAGCTGCTCTCTGCTCTGTATTCGCTCTCATCATTTTCAAAGATGTGCTCTGAGAGAGTTTCCAAAGACAAACTTTTTGAATTCGCTGGAAAGTTCTAGGTCTTTTGAGGAAAGTTTCAGCCATTCAGCTTGAAGGTTCACCATTCAGGGATCACACCTGCACTTCTGGACTTTCGGTCCACATGAAGGCCAAAAAAAACCAGATACATTCAGTTTGACTTGGTTGTATAAAAACACTAATTAGTTTGGCCTTTCAACATCAGATAGACCAAAGACACGACAGCAGTGTTGTAGAAAACAGATTAATACTTTATTGACAGAGAGAGGCATCTACACTAGAGATGCACCGGTTTACCAGCTGCAACAAAAAAAGAGGCGTCGCCCTGCTGACAAATGTTAACATGCTGATAGCAAAACCAGCGGAGCACGAAGCCTCGGCTGTCCGTCACCGTTGACTGGCGCCATTAACTCTCAAACTCTGGGCTTTAAACAGGTCTTTAGTCTTTAAATGTGAGCATGTAAGATGTTAGTCAGGTTTTTGTTGTCGACTAGTCTGTGGTTGACATCAGTCAAACCAAACATGACGGGCGTGAAGCGTCACATTAGCATGTGACCGCGTGGCAGTCCGACGCACCTGCTGCTTCTGCACGTCAGGAAATGATTCAGCTGAGATGTGAACAACTCAGACCACCACGTCTTAACAAACTTTAACAGTTGTGTTGCAACGTTTCATTCCACTGCTGTTGAACACCAAAAAAGAAAAGGCTACAGATGCTAACGCTGCGCTTGTTTGGATTGTGGAGGTCAGAGGTCAAACCTGGACTGGAGTTTCTGGAGTTAAGTGAACTTTTGTAAACTGAACTTGGAAAAAAACCTGATTTGTTTTCTGTCCACTGGTTCACTAGTTTTGGTTCTCTGCATTAAAAACTTTAAGTAGTTGATAAGTGGATGATCATTTATATCTAATGGGTTTTAAAACCCAACTGAAAGCAAACTTCGCTGTGTAATTTATCTTCCGGAACGACTCCAAAGCCATTTAATGTTTTCCACCGCTTAGGTTTGTTCTGGGCAACATGACTGATAAAACCATAATCAGGATTTTACCTTGATTAATAAAAATGAGAGATTTTTTGATTTTTTTTTTTGCTCTCACAGATCACTGACGAGGTTTTAGTTGCAAAAATATCCAGGTTGCAGCTATTACAACTGCACATATACAAGTGATTTTGAAATTAAGTGAAGGAAAATGCACACAGATGAAGTATTTATGATCATTAACTGAATATTTCAAACAGCTGAAATGATCTGAATGATGGTTTTGATTAATTTTTGATTGACTGCCCAGCTCTACTACCATTAATATCTAAAATAACTTCCTGTATGCTGAAATTTTAACAAGCTTGTATCGCCAACAAGACGTTGGTTTTATCGTTATCTAGAAATTTCTAACGATACCCAGCCCTGCCCCCATCCTCGGTCTTTATTTCTGCAGACTTGAGTAGAATTTTTAATTTTTTCCTTCCTAATCATTTATTCGTGACGCCCTTTAAGTGTGCAAACCTAATAAAGACTCATACTGATTACTGAAATTCCCCTCCTGTTTGTCATTTTCCTCGACTAATGTCGGCTGCATCCTCCTGGAGACGTTTAATTCCAAAACTGATCATCTATTTTGAGTATTAACGATTAAAACTGTCTAAATTTAGAGAATCCTGCCCCCCCACTGCGACACATTCCTGATGCACGGCAACAACAGATGAAATGTCATCCCGCCCTCCCCTCGTCTGACACGCAGCCGCTGCTGCTTTTAGCATCAGATGGATGTTTGCAGGCCCTCAACCCAGAGCCGATCCATTAATGCATTAATCCTCCTCTGAAAGTAAAATGAAAACCCCAAAGCTGCTGTTTCGTAATGCAGCCGCTGTGTTTCCTGAGCCGCCTGCGTGGGCGTCACCTGATAAACTCACCTCCACCTGCGGCGGCCGCCTCAGGCTGCAGGTGGCGCCGGTCACCGTCAGAGCTTCCACCAGTCCGTGGAGACGTCCAGAGACGTGCCGTTGGTCAGGCCAGAAGCCGGATGTTGAAATGATGCATGGTGGGTGTTTGTCTCATCCCGCTGCGCAAATATTAAAGCATCATTTATTTATGTGCTTCCCGTCGGGTGGCTGGAACCATCCGTGCCTGATCCTCCTCTCGGTGAGATTTTTTTTCTCGTTTCCACCGACGCTTAAGATCCATAAATGAAGTCAAAAATCACACATTTGCAGCCGCTGGTTGTTGATTTGTCTGGATACAAACTTCATGTGCAAAATGATTCAACCCAGAGCCAATGACAGTGGAAGGGAACAGATTTTTAGGGACCACACTGATTTTTTTTTTTTTTTTGTTTACTTGAAGGAAATTCTGGAATATCCTGTTATTTCTTCAAGGCACTTAAGCAGTGGTTTAAAGGGTTTTAATCTGCAGCATAATAGTTAATTTTATGTTTTGCACAACTGCAACATATTTTGTTGCTTTGCTTGGTGTGAGCAAAAGCATGTGCATGTTGAATTAATGGGGCCCCAGAATAAGACCAGGTGGGACTCCAAAATAAAAACTGACCTCATGAATTTCTCAATAAACCAGTTATTCATATCATATAAAATCATGTTCAAAATGATTCAACCAAGAGCCAATGACAGTGGAAGGGTAACAGATTTTTAGGGAACACACTGATTTTTTTTTTTTTTGGTCCATGATGATGGCAGCCATCAGCCGTTTTACATCTCTAACATCCGTCCTCTTGAACTCTGTTCTGAGTTGGGTCCGACTCTGAAGAGAGAGACGAGGAGAAGCTGAACATTAGCGGTTCCACTGACAACGCTGGGCTTCCTGAGTCATCAGCCGCACACACTTTGCTCTGAACACGAATTTGCACATGTTAATGGGTAGAATTTCTATTCCATAAATGTGCAAATAATACGTGATGCACAAAAACACCTGACTAATGTGTCGAGGTGTCCCGGATCAACCCACGACTCGTGTCCTTCAAACAGTGTGGAGGTTGAGGCTCCCAGCTGGTGGGGTGCAGGATGGGTAAAAATGAAATCATTGTAAAATCGGCCTCTAAAAGTTAATTTGTCTGTGGCGTTGCGGTAACAGGACCAGGGGGGATGCTCCTGTATCTCCTGTATCGCCCTGACAAGGTGTGTCGCATTGTACCGGCATAATGTGACACAAATGGTCTGAGGTCATCGACCTCACTTCCACTTCCTGTTGGTGTCCAGCTGCTCTCTGCTGTTTTTTTTTTTCTGTCGTTAACAGTGGAGTCCACCACACGCTCCCACACTTCTTCTGCCAGATGACAAAGTGCCAACAAGTATAAAAATATTCCAGGCCTCAACTTCAGAAAGGAGAGTCTCGAGTTCACAGTTGGTGAAATTTCTCTTTCACACCTGCTTTAGTCATTTTCTTTGTTTGGATGAGCAGGTTGTCCATACCTGTTGATTAGAGCTGAGCAATTTTATCGATTCTGCGATATATATATATCGATATTTTATTTCCCCAGAGAGTATCGATTTTTTAGCCGCAGGTATCGATATACTCTGTAGTGCAGTTTTAAGGCGGTGCAGTGGGTGCAGTTTTAAGGTGGCTTAAATGTTGCTCCAATGAACTTGAATTATTGGCTGCCATGGTTCGTTTTTACTTAACCTGGTGGCTAGAATAGCTAGTAGCTACTTTATATGTTCAGTATCAAGCCAAAAAAGCTGCCAAAGGACACCTGCTGTACTTTAACTCTCCATTGTGCCCTTAGCTTTAAAAGCTTGCAAGCAACAATTTGCATTGTTTATATAAATGAAACTATTTTTACTCAACAAATGTTTTATCCATTTTGTCCAGCATTTGCAAGCCATATACAGTGATCCCTTATTTTACGCGGTTAATGCCCCCCCCCCCCCCCCGCGCGCGTAAATCGAAATCCGTGAACTGGAGCCGGAGCCCCCCGAGCCTAAATAATGTGTTTAAAATATGTTTAAAAACCACAAAAAAGTAGTGAGGCACTGCAGCGAAACAAGACAAAGGCTCAACTGTGGTCTTTCTGTTACCATCACAGCCTCTGGTCTCTGAACCGTAGTAAAGAAACCGCTGGTATTGTGCTATTTTTAGCTCGTAATTAGCGGCTAACACGCTAACAACAACAAAAGAAAAAGTCCAGTTTTCTCTGCATGGAACGGGAACTTTATTCTGGCACTGCAGGAACTTGTAACATCACACAGGTTGTATTGTTGGGCTCCTGTCGGTTAACAGAGAATGTAAATCTATACACGCTGGGCTGCTGTTGATGCTCACTACACTTTACATCTAACCCTGTTTTTGTTCTGCCGTCCCACGACACACACTATATTACCCATAAGGCCACACCATTACCCATATGGCCACCTTCTTAAAGGGGCCAGGCTGGCTCACATTTCTTCACTGTGAGAGAACGCGCACAACATCCTGTGATGTTTCCGCGATTTTTTCTTAATTTTTTTTATTATATAATATATTTCTGAAAAATCTGCGAATAACTACAACAGTGGAACTTAAAGCGCAAATTGGCGAGGGATTCACTGTAATGTGTAATTGATGCTTTCCGTTCAATTAATTCAAACAAAGTCATAGGAACACTCACAAGATGTCACCAAAATCACTTTGTCCCTTTAAAATCTTTCAGAAAATTATGTATCTTAAGATGTAATATCGATATATATCGTATCGTGAGCCGAATATCGTATCATATCGCAAGATTATTGTATCGCTACAGCCCTACTGTTGATATTAATGATCATATTCTAATTGATCTACTCGGTTCGACGTTTATAGTGATGTAGAGAGGCTTGGATTGGCGCGTACCCAAGATTTAGGACATCTGAATCTTTTTTTTTGTAAATTTTAGTTTGAAATCCACACAATTCTTTTAAATGAGATTTTTCTGCCTTCATGCATAATTTTCTGGTAAATATAATTTTTATATGCATCAGAGCTCCTTTACAGTTTCAGATTGAATTATTATACTCACTTTTTCACATGATGCAGAGGGAGTTGAATAATGAGCCTGAGGAAGAAAAACGACCCTAACGCAGGGGAAATGTATTTATAAAGGCCAGTTCAACTGCAAGGTGAGTTGAAGTGCTTTATAGACAGCATAAAATGTATTAAAGTAAAATATATCACCAACAGTACCTACCATGAAATATAATAAGACAAATAAAACTCAGCACAGGTGTGGCGCAGTGAAGGTTAATCAGAGTCCTTCCTTCAGTTCAATCAATCAAATGCAGTTTCAAACAGAAAAGCTTTGAACTTTTGATTTACCAGGAAGTCAGAGTTGCAGCAGACCTGCGGTTCTCTGGGAGTTTGTTCCAGATATGTGATCCATAAAATACTGCAGCTTTCCTATTTCTCCACTCAACTCCGGGGACAGAAAACAAACCCGGCCAGGAACAACCGAGAGATGCGGATCATTTATAACGCTCCTGAGGACCCGAGATGTTTTTAAGCCCAGACTCTTTTAGGGCTTTTTAAACCAACTGCTGTGTTTTTAAAATGAACTCTCTGATACACAGAAAGCCAGTTTCGAGGCCTCAGACCTTGAGTGATGCCTTCTACTTTCCTGTCGGTAACTTTCCTTAATTTTTCTGTCTTTTTTTGGCTCGAGTGGCCTTTAATTTTCAGCGGACCGTGCGCCTGCTGCAGGGGACTGTAGCCTCCGTACACGGACCGCCTGCCTAAACCGCTGAGCTGCCCGGCGGACCAGTTTTTCTGATGTTAATGAAGAATTAAACATCAGGCTCCTGAATCAGCTGCAGCTGTCTGATCAATCTTTTATCCCGACTGGTAAATGCACCGTTACATTAATGAAGTCCACCAAAGATAAAATGCATGAAGCCTTTTCTAAATCACTCTGGGACATCGGTCCTTTATCAGGATGACATTATGCCTGTATTGATTTGACTGATGAAATTCAGCTCAGAGTCCTTAATGCCACTTGGATTTCTTGCAGCATTTGCTGTTTTGATGTATTTTTACTGTTTTTCTTTGGCTCAAAACGGAAAAACCTCTGTTTTGTTTACCATTCATTCATTCCATCTATTATCTATGCCTGCTTAATCCTATGCAGGGTCACGGAGATCTGCTGGAGTCTATCCCAGCTCACTTCGGGCGAAAAGCAGGGGTACACCTGGACAGGTCATGTTTTGTTGAAAAAACTTGAAGGAAATTCTTGAAGATCCGGTTATTTGTTCGAAGGCACTTGAAGCAGTGGTTTAAAGGGTTTTAATCTGCAGCAGAATAGTTAATTTAATGTTGTGCACACCTGCAAAATATTTTTTTGCTTTGCTTGGTGTGAGCAGGAGCATGTGCATGTTGAATTAATGGGGCCCCAGAATAAGACCAGGTGGGATCCCCACATGTCATCATTGTCTGCTCAGATGGACTCACTTTTTTTTTTCTGCGAATTTTTGGCCAGATCTGATTTTCATTGGTTTGTTTTTAAATTCACCATTCAGATTGTGGAGGGAAAGAATTCAGATCGGTCGGGCTGTTCAAAATTAAAAGCTTGTGTGTGAAGCACGAGCGCTGAGGACGTAAGCTGAATTTACTGTTCCTGGAGCAGTTCTGCCTCGTTCCCGCCTCAAATTTCTGAGGTGAATTAAATGCACCGTTCAATTCTCAGCCTTTGCTTTCTTCGTAACGTCGGGCGGTCTCAGCAAGGTTCGGCCGCTGTTCCTTCATAGCTTCTTTTTAGCCTGTAGGCTTTATTGGATTTGGGTTGCATGTAGGAAAAAATCACAGCACCCAGCTGTGATCACCAGCTGTAAGTCGCTGTATCATTGTTCATAAAGAAAGAAAGATTAAACCTTTCTTAGCCTCCAGCTCCACTGCTGTGCGCTACTGTTTTTTTTTTTAATTTAACCAAATTATAAACTGATTAGGAAAACGGGGTATTTTTCTTTAAAAGAACAGGAGGACGCAGCCATTAACAATGTCACGTGCAATAAGAAACAGTGTAATTACTTGTGCAATAATTCAACTTAATATCCACTGTTTGGTGCAATAATTCAACTTAATATCTATTTGTTTGTCACATAATTTATTTTTGAATCACAATGTACATTCTGTACACCCTAATTCAGTATATATGTATAACAAGACTGTACAATCTCAGAATACGACTGCACCTTTACTGTATAAAGCACCTTTACTGTATATACTCTTTTTTTTTTTTCAGTGTATATTTTTGTTTTATATTCATATTTTAGTATATATTTTTGATTATATTCATATTTTATTTTTATTTTAATGTATGTTCTCTTCTAATAAAGTATCTCTGACTTTTTCAGAGCAGACATTTTGACCTTCACAGCAGGGAAAACACAGGTAGAGTCCGGTTAACGGAGAATACGGTTAATTAGGTTAATGAAGGTTCAGTTCCATCAGCAATCTGAGGCACAAACCATCAGGAAGGACAGTGATACACCTGCGCTTTCTCCACTGCAGTGTTTCAACACAACAAGCAGCTCCGTGAACAAATAAATCACCAAGACAAATACACGTTTTTCACCTTCAAAACCGTCTCTACGTTAGCTCGCGCGGTACCCAGCGACGAGCACCAAGACCGGCCGCCGCTGTTGATCACAAGTCCCTGGAAACGTTTATTCAGAGCTAAAAACCTGTAAATGAAGAGTGAAAATGATCCCTGCTCCGTTTTAAACGGGCGTTAAACACCAGAGCAGGTGTGAAGACGCCGCTGCCCCCCCACCCTTGTGTTTGCAGCCGTCGGTCTAATCAACGCTTCTCCAGAAACCTGATCTGATCTTGCTCCTTGTTCTGTCAGGCAGGTGTAAATTAATCCACAGCAGTTCCAAAATAGCCGGGACGCTGTGGAAATAAAAAAACACGTAAATGTCATAAACCCAGAATTTGTTCACTACAGACCTGAAGAGATGTTCCACTTTAGTAATAAAATAAAATTAAATGACCTTGCTGTAGTTTCTTTCTTTTTTTTTTTTTTTTAAGATGAGATAAATTAGAAAAAATATCAAAGGTTCTCAGCAGTCCTTGGTTGTGTTTATGTTTTTTTTTTTAATTTAAGTATTTTCCTTTGAAAAGTCTGACCTGCAGCAATTTATCTATTTATTTTCCTCCAGATAATAAGTGAAAAACACTTAAAGCGAGGAAAACCATTCAACAGGTCGAATGTTTGAATAGTCTCACAGTGATGCCGTTTTACACGCACCAACGAGACATCGAGAGCATCTGCTTGAATTTGAACGCTTTCACCTCACCTCATTTGTCTTCTCTTCGATTAAAACATCGACTCGAAGGCTTCAGAGTAGTGCTGGGTGGTATGACCAAAAATTTATATTATGGTACTTTTTCAAAATTATATCGGTTTCATGGTATATCACAGTATTTTTTTTTTTTTTTGAACAACTGGGTGTTAACCACATTTTCTAATCATTTAGAGAGAAATTGCTGCAGTAAATTGGCTTAGAATGACCTATTTTACCATCACGAGGAGTGAATATTGTAGCCTCCCGCAGCTACAACTTTAGCTCGGCAACATTTTCAGATTATTGTAGTTTGTTGGACGTCGTCTTTTTTAAATCCAAAGAACTTCCACACGACAGACACGGCTCCTGGTTTAGGAAGAAGTTCCTCAGTCTCATGTTGCCGTTCTGGAGCTTCCACTTCAGGGACTTTCGCTGTTTGCAGCCATCAACGTTTAACCAGAAACTAGTAGCGTGTTGTGCCTCCAGTGCAACTGCAAAAACAGTCCCCTGTCAAACAATGTTCTGCGGCATTTACGTTCCGCCGTGCGGCGTTCCCAACGTTGTGTACGCTACAGTACATACTCACCGGTATTACGGTATATGAAAAATTCATATGAGAAAAATAAACACCAGTATTCGGTATGAACTGGTATACCGCCCAGCACTACTTCAGAGTCAAAAAGTCAGATAAAACCTGAAGGCGTCATGGATTAAATCAGATACCGGCCACGTCAGCGATAGCTTCAGGTGCGTGTTTTTCTCTGGGATGTGGCTTCATGTGTGGCGCTGTGGTCATGTGACCTCCTGGTCTGACAGACGTCACACTAAGGGACCGTTTTGTCCACCGCCCTTGAATATAGAGCTGAGCGATTCTATAGATTCTGCGATATATATCGATATTTTATTTCCCCAGAGAGTATCAATTTTTCAGCCGCAGGTATCGATATTCTAAGCTTCTTTCAAAACCCCCGTGTCCCACCTTTAAAAGCTTGCAAGCAACAATTTGCACTGTTTAAATAAATGAAACTATTTTTCTCAACAAATCTTTTATTCATTTTGTCCAGCATTTGCAAGCTGCCTGTCAGCCATATAATGTGTAATTGATGCTTTCAGTTCAACTTAATTCAAACAAAGTCATTGGAACACTCACAAGAATGTCACCAAAATCACTTTGTCCCTTTAAAATCTTTCAGAAAATGATGTGAATGTATTGTAAGATGAATATCGATATATATCGTATTGTGAGCCGAATATCGTGTATCGTATCGTGAGATCAGTGTATTGCTACAGCCCTACTTGAATACAGCATAGATCTTTGAACTATGCTCTCACGTGGGTTTATTTAAGTTGTCTACGCGCCCGCGGTCCAAACGGTTTTTATTCTGCTTCAGGCAGAAACGTCGACGATGAGCCACAGATCAGGTAGCGACCCGTCGGGTCGTCCGTGATCCCTCACAGGCGCCTAATGGGCTCCGAGAAGAATTCCTCATTTTTTATTTGTCCGACCACACGAGAGTTTTACATTTTGCCTCAGTCCATTTTTAATGAGCTTTGGTCCGAATGAGATGGCGCCGTTTCATCGACCTGTTTCTGATTAGCCTAATTAGCTGCAAGATGATCCTCCCAGCTGCTTTTTATTTAATTATTTTTTAGAACAACTTACTTTCCCAGCTCTTTTCCCTCCTCCAGTTTATTTCCTGCTGTCGTATTCAGAATGAGCTGATGTTTTTTATTTCTCAGCTTCTGATGAGACGTGCACATCATTTACATCTGATGCTGCGTCCCGCCATCTTGGAATTATTTATTATTCGTTTTGAATCGTCCTCTCACATTTCCTTTGCCTCTCATTTTGCTGTCTAGTCATTGATGGAAACCCCCCCCCTGTACTCTCATTTCACAGGCATAGCGCTGTAAACCCAGAGCATGCTGGGAGATGTCTTTGGTATTCTTCGGGGGTAAACATAACCTTCCTGCCTCGGACGTGCGTGTCTCTACAGTGTTTGGCGGCCCGTCTCTGTGGTTCTGCAGCAGGGATGAGCTTCTCTGGTTCTGCAGGGAGGTCCGATGGTTTGTTTAGTCTCTGAAACGTGTTCTCTGCTGTGCAGTGACGAGTCACGGTGTTCAGGGTTACAGAACCTCTGTCGAAATACATCATGATATGCTCTGCTCTTCAGATATGTCTGCGTGTCAGAGGAAGGTGAGGTTATCAGGCCAAGAGTTGCAAAATCCTTCAAACGATGTTTACAAAAGTTGCGGTTCTTATATCCCTGACCTGCCTGCACATCCACCGCAATGCTGGGACTGACACTTAAAAATGCCCAAACAGGAAATGCTTTCAGGTAAAAACAAGTGGGTTGGCGGGTGACGGGACTGTTAGTGCTGAACTTCCATCTGCAGAACCAGCACAGGCGACTTTTTAAATTTATTTTTATCATAGAAGCAAAGCAGGTACACGGCCGAAGTTAGAACTTGTAGAATTTGGACGCGAACATCCCTGCGTCAGGGTTTTGTGATTAAAAAAAAATCATCATTCAACTGGAGCCACACAATTTCCTTTATTTTTTCCATGGTTAATGGGGACCGGAGTGCCCTGAGCCTAAATAATGTGTTTAAAATATGTTTAAAAACCGCAAAAAAGTAGCGATGCACTGCAGCGAAACAAGACAAAGGCTCAACTGTGGTCTTTCTGTTACCTTCACAACCTCTGGTCTCTGAACCGTAGTAAAGAAACCACTGGTATTGTGCTAGTTTTGGCTCATAATTAGCGGCTAAC
Source organism: Hirundichthys speculiger (assembly GCA_018398805.1). Lineage (NCBI taxonomy): Eukaryota > Metazoa > Chordata > Actinopteri > Beloniformes > Exocoetidae > Hirundichthys > Hirundichthys speculiger. The sequence goes on from JAGFBZ010000477.1 coordinate 1,884,660, forward strand.
ACGCTAACAACAACAAAAGAAACAGTCTGGTTTTCTCTGCATGGAACGAGCACTTTATTCTGGCACTGCAGGAACTTGTAACATCACACAGGTTGTATTGTTGGGCTCCTGTCGGTTAACAGAGAATGTAAATCTATACACGCTGGGCTGCTGTTTATGCTAACTCCACTTTTCATCTAACCCCGTTTTCGTTCTGCCGTCCCACGACACATACACAATTACCCATAAGGCCACACCATTACCCATAAGGCCACCTTATTAAATGGCCAGGCTGGCTCACAGCATTTCTTCACTGTGAGAGGACGCGCACAACATCCTCTGATGTTTGGGTGATGCGTCTCGGCCAATCAGAGCACAGATTCTAGAGTTCTGAGCTGTCTGCGTTTCTCGTGTTGTTTACAGGAGGCTGCGAGTCATCTTTGGCATTTCGCTGGCAGCTGCGGCCTCTCGTCTGCTGTGGTGTGGATTTTCGCAGAATTTCCACATTTATTTATTTATTTTTAATTATATTATATACTTTTGAAAAATCCGCGAATAACTAAAACCGTGGAACTTAAAGCGTGAATTGGCGAGGGATCACTGTACATCGGAAATGTATCGTCGCAAAGTTAAGACGATAACTTTGAGACCCAGCCGTCTCACTGGGTCACTGATGAGGCAGGACACTGACCAGCGCCAGTATGACTGGATGACCTCAGCAGATTAATAAAGTCATTGATGTTGTGTATCTCGTGTCTGAAAAGCGTCCTCTGGCTCTGAAGAAGTACATATTTTATGCCTAATGGAAGCATGTACAGATTGAACAAAAGGGGTCCCAGGATTGACCCCTGGGGAACCCCACAGGTCATGGCCATTTGGTCTGAGACACAGTTACCAATTTCAACAAAGTATTTCCTGTCCCTGACATAGGACCTGAACCAGTTTAAAGCAAATCTATATATTTTGTTCACAACACGGCATAGAAAACATATCAGATCCCCAACCCCCAGGCCATGGACCGGTACCGGGCCACACAAGAAAAATTTAGTTTTTTAGGGTTTTTATTTATTATGAGTCTGAACAAGCTTTTTTTTTAAAAAATCTTTTATTTTGAAAAATGACTGGATTCTCTCGGTTACATCTCGGTCACTTGAGCGCTAAAATTTAACCCAGCTAGCAAAATGAGTCAGAAACAGACGTCTTTGGAAAGTTTCTCTGTGAAGGGAAAAATGCACAGTGACGAGAAAGAAGAACAGCCTACGACTTCCGAGAAAAAGCCAGGAACAGTATATGGAAGATGTGATTTTACCAGTGAAATGTCAGATTTCTCCTCACCAGCGGTTCACTGAATGACAACAGAAACAGAGTCGCTCCGACTAAGACAGAAGAGCTTCTTGCAGACCATCGATGCTCTTAAACAGAAGCAACACGAGCTCTGCTTTTATTTTGGAGGGTTTGGATGGAGAGAGGGATGTTTTATCGTCACAGCTGCTCTATTTCTTACTTCTGTGCACCAGACCGTTTGTGGAGCCTCCTGCATTCGTGCTGACCTCCGTCTCCACGCTCAGCTGGTGTACCAGCAGCTACGTTTACGGGAGATTGTATAGCTGAGATTGCAACGATGAGACGAGTTTGCATCCCACTCATTTACTCATGAGTTCTAATACTTGAACACCTGACTGTCTGCAGAGATGTTGGGCGGTTCCGGTTTAATACCCGCAAGGCTGTAATTTGTACCTTTGTACAAATGAATGGATTACATCTTAATTGCGAAGGAAACCTGTGTTTTAATTGTCTGCATGCTGCCGCTCTGCTGCATCGAGATTTAAATCACTTCCCTCTGCATGTGATGGAAAACCCTCCGTGATCATTCGCCGAGGCTGCTCTTTATTTTCCACATCATCATGCAGAACCTTAATGTCAGAGCCAGGCTACCGGGTTACGATCAAGCTCAATAATTTATCGCCAGTTTCCGGGAATTACCATCAACGCTGCAAGTTTTGATTTTAATATAAACTGATCCGGTAAGTTCTTGCTTCTGCAGGAGGACATTTCAGAGGACTGTGACTCCCGGGTCTCGGTTTATTAACAGAGAGATCAAATGTTATACAAGCTTGAGTGTGGCTCAACAAAGAAACAAATTCCCACCTCGCCCGGTGCGCACTCGCAGGATCGCACGGGCTATGATTTGAAGTCTGGAGTGAACATAAAAGCCCTCTCGTAAAAGTTACCCGTGGTGAAAACGACCTACATAAACGCAGCCCCCCAAAATAAAACCATCCCCGGGGTCGTCTAACGTCTCTTGGAAATGGAAGCCGAGGCAGGAGAGGCAGCAGAGCCATCGGGGACAGACTACCTGCAGATGGGAGGCTTTTTCTGAGACAAAATGCTGCTATTTGGTGGATGTGGTTTGTGCAGAGAGCTCTGCAGCAGCACGAGTACCGTCTGACCTGTGACTCTGACTGTGATACACTTCCCATCTGTTTTTACGTTTCAGCTTCAGAGCAATTTAAGGTTGTTTGTCTAAAAACTAGGGCTGGGCAATGATTAAGATTTTTAATCACGATTAATCGCACGATTTCCCTGATTAATTGAGATTAATCACACGATTTTCCTGATTAATTGAGATTAATCGCACAATTTCTCTGATTAATCGTGATTAATCGCAAGATTTCCCTGATTAATCGCAATTATTCGCACGCTTTCCCCGATTAATCGCAATTAATCGCACGATTTCCCTGATTAATCGAGATTAATCGCACGATTTTCCTGATTAATTGAGATTAATCGCACAATTTCTCTGATTAATCGTGATTAATCGCAAGATTTCCCTGATTAATCGCAATTATTCGCACGCTTTCCCCGATTAATCGCACGATTTCCCTGATTAATCGAGATTAATCGCACGATTTCCCTGATTAATCGAGATTAATTGCACGATTTCCCTGATTAATCGCAATTAATCGCACGATTTTCCTGATTAATCGAGATTAATCGCACGATTTCCCTGATTAATCGCATTGTATACGCAAAATCAAATAATGAATTCAAATTCATAATTCATAACATTTGTTGTTCAAACACTTTTAACATCAGCACTTGTCAGTAACACTTATTTAGTGTAAATCTCATCTTAAAAAATGTCAAATAAAATAAAGCTTACTGCCAGGACATTAATGTCATCCTGTTTTTATAAAAAATTAAAAAAAGTCTACAAACAAAATCATAACAATCTAAGGACACGACAGTCAACGCATGGAGCAGATCTGATGATAAATGGAGGAATGACGGGATCGTCTTGAACTTTTTCAGACAGAATTGTTAATATTGCTACCTGAGTTGGTACCCAAACTGTAAAGTACACTGATTTTTACCGTTCTCCATGTCTGTTATAGGCTTTCCACATGTTTAATTCTATTCCGGTTCCGCAGCAGCCAAAAACAGACTTTTCAAAATAAAGCATGTGAGCAACATGCGTTAACGCGCGATAGAATAAATGTAGGCATTAATAAATTAATGAGGTAACACAATAAAAACTAAAGCTGAGCGATTTTATCGATTCTGCGATATATATTGATATTTTATTTCCCCAGAGAGTATTGATTTTTCACCCGCGGGTATCAATATTCTAAGGTTCTTTCAAAACCCCCGTGTCCCACCTTTAAAAGCTTGCAAGCAACAATTTGCACTGCTTAAATAAATGAAACTATTTTTCTCAACAAATCTTTTATTCATTTTGTCCAGCATTTGCAAGCTGCCTGTCAGCCATATAATGTGTAATTGATGCTTTCAGTTCAATTTATTCAAACAAAGTCATTGGAACACTCACAAGATGTCACCAAAATCACTTTGTCCCTTTAAAATCTTTCAGAAAATGATGTAAATTTATCTTAAATGTATCTGTATGAATATCGATATATGTCGTGAGCTGAATATCGTGTATCGTATCGTGATATTCTTGTATTGCTACGGCCCTAATAATAACGCGTCAACTTGCCCAGCCCTACTAAAAACGTGACTAATACTCGGTGGACTTCGTTTTACTGTCCCAATACAGGCCGAGCAGCGTTAATTTGTTAATACAGATCCATTCATGCATTTAAGACCTGCAACACATTCCTTCGTGCTTATAAGGTCAAATGAAAAATTAACAGGTGACGACAGCAGGTGAGTCACCTTAATTTGTATCAGATCATTATTACCGAAGCAAAGATGGACAGAGGATCTTCTCTTTCCCCACAAATGTCTGGTAAATTCATCGAACGTTGTCTCTTTCTGCAGAGCAGAATATCATGAAAGCTTTCAGGGTGTCCCCCCGGTATCGTTGCATCTAGAGTCATCGTCCATCCACAGCTGGTACAACCACACAGACCAGGGATGCTGCTGTGGGAACTCTTTAACTGCTACAATGTGCATCTGCATTCACAGATACCACTTAGGAGGAAAAAAACACATAGAAAAGCCTGTTTCCTGCATGATGACTGTTTACTTTACATTTCTGAATCTCATCAGCCCGACTGACAAGGCGGCACGTTTCGTGAGCGGAACCGTTTTCCCAGCAGGTGCTCCCGTCGTGATAAATAAGCTGCTCCGGGACCGCCGGCGGTACCCGACGGCGCTCCGCGGCCGCTGGGCGCTGCATCCGCAGCACGTGCTCGAATCACCGGCAGTTCAATTTAGCTTTAATTGCTTTGCTGCCAACATTTGTCTTTGGCCGGATTTGCATGGCGTTAATTATTGTTTGGTGAAATGAAATGAAATGATGCGTTCTCACTCGGGCCGGAGGAGGTCGGCGTTGTGAAGAGTCCTTCTGATTAACCGTGAACAAGACCTTTACCGGCACTCACAAGGAATAAATGCATTTAATTAAATCCTCCCCTCTCGCTTTTCCTCAACGTTAAAGAGTCTATTTTTATGCTGAGTGGAAAAAAAAAAAAAATCTTCCACACTTCCTGTCTTTTTTTTCTCCCCCCTTTTTAATTTAGCGTTGTTTTTGTGTCACACGCTGAGCTCACCATCTGCCACGACTGCAGCACCATCAACGTCCTCAAAAAAGTCATTCCTGTATCGTTAATTATCTCGCTTTAATCACCTTCCATCCTCGGGGAGATGAAAGGTTATAGGAAAATGAGCCCACCTGGGGGGTTATGAAACCTGCAGCAGGATGCTGCATGTTGGGAAGGTTTTTTCCTCCTGCGTTGGATGTGTTTGTTCTCTGAAATGACATGCGGTAATGCCGTGGCTGTGACTGCATTGGTGCTTTTCACCTGCTGCATTCGTCTCGACGTGGCAGCTGAGCTCTGACAGAATAATTCAACGCTTGCTTGAGTCCTAACGGCCTGGTCAGACATCCTATTTCTTTTCTTAGTCTGGTTCGTCTGGATTCACCTCTGGTTTCCAGGGGACGGCACCAGCAGATGAAGACGAAACCGCCTCTGGATGCGGTTACCAAAGAAAGACAGGCGAAATGCAGCAAGAACAGCGGTGAGCTGATGGGTTTTCCAGCAGAGACTCCAGTCCTGCAGCCATCTTGGTTGCTTTGAACAGTAGGCTGCATAAAATCCGCCCCCCCACTGCGCTGTGATCGCCTCGGTATGTTCTGTACCGGTGGACATGGCTGTGAATAGGAGCGATACCACACTGATTTCATGAGAGAGAATTCTCACTAATTAAATGCATTCATAATGAAGAATTAATGGAGATGATTTAAAAAGATGATGTATGACTTTTTCATTCGTCCTTTTCAACCCGCTCTATGTTGCAATGCCGCTTCTAGATCTGCTGTGTTTGAGGAAAAAAGGGTCAGTGACAGTTAGGGCTGTAGCAATACGCTAATCTAAATAATAATAATAATAATAATACACTAAAAAACTTGAATTTCACCCTTGGTCATCAATAAAGTATATTTGATTGATTTTTTTGATCTTGCGATACGATTGGGGTACACGATAACTATCGGGCCGATAACAGGAAATTATGACATCATTCCGATAAGTCCGATATCACAACAAATAGCCCCGATAACATATATATTTTTGTCAACACGGCAGTGCCTCGCTCCCTCTGAGTCTTAAATGACCGGCAGTGAATGTTATGTTCAAGTAACGTCGGCATAATCAGAAAAACAATTTCTCAATCAGGAAAATCAAGAATACCCCCTCATGCCAGAAAACAACTCGTTAAGTTGGTCATAATTTTAGTAGTCGCTAACTTGAATCGTTATTCGCAGTATTTCGCCTCATGTTACATATAAAAAAGAAAAAATAGAAAAGGCTAAAAGAACGACTAGCAAACGAGGGAACGTCGGTATTTACGTTACACCTTGAATGCATTAGCATTGTGCTGATCACAACAAACATGGCGGCGATGGCATGGAACTTCGTTAAAGTTTCAGAAGAAGATAGTTTGGTGGTTATTTGTGACGAATCCTCCGAGTGAATTCTACGAGGAGGGAAGCACAAGCTTTAATACGTCAAAATCAATCAGCCACCTACAATATAACAATCACTTCCATGGAGTTTTGAAATGATGCTAACGGTAGCTAATGTTAACGTGCGCAAGCCAGCAGCAGTCTCCCCTCCCCTCATCTCTCTCATCTAAAGCTTCCATGGGATAAAAAAACAAAAAAATCACTGAACCTCATTTACTTTAATTAAAGGTATTAATTTAAATGGAACCACAAGTCAAAATCGTTTAAATGTTAAATCCTTTTCAGTTAGTAATTCTGATGCATGTATTTCCATCAGTTGAAGGAGCCTTTTTTTTATATATATCAGCAAGTAATGCACCTATTTCAGTTAATGTGAGATATCAAAAAGGTTTGTTTGATAGCTTTATGAAAATGTTTGAGAGGCTTGCTAATTGTTTTTCATTGGAAAAAATAAATATCTGTTCATTTAAAAAGTCAAAACTATTTTTGATTTTGTTCATAGTATTGACGTAATGATCTTAGGTATATGTGTGTTATCGGTTATCAGTATCGGTATCGGCCTTTAGGAGCTGAAAGTTATCGGTTATCGGTATCGGTTTTAAAAAACAGTTATCGTGCATCCCTAGCTAAAACTTCATTGCCTATAAGAAGGCTGGCTGTTTTTATGACTGTGAGTACTCAGTTTGCTGCTTTAGGTTTTATGATCTAAACGACTGGAACATCCTGGACTCGTGACCCCCCCCCCCCCCCCGAAAAAGTCTGTGACTTCCAGATAAACAGTTGTTTATTATCCTGGACTATAAGACTGAAGAGCTGTTGGCCATCTGGATTCTGAGACAAAAAGCAATAAACTCAGAAGAACGCAAGGATCCACCTCTAAGAACTGAGACGATCTGAGATTCTGTGTGCATTTCCTGGCATCTCTGTGGTGTTAAGGCTATGCACCATCGGCCGATTAAAATATTCTGCATGGCATATTGAATCTTTGTTTTCATCATTGTATATTAAACTCTTTAATTGGTCTTTGTTTCTAGTCTCGTCAATGGCACTAGATAAAAAAAACATGGAGAATAACTTTCAATATTCAATACAATATATATATCGATATTCATCTTACAATACATTTACATCATTTTCTGAAAGATTTTAAAGGGACAAAGTGATTTTGGTGACATCTTGTGAGTGTTCCAATGACTTTGTTTGAATTACTGAACTAGGGATGCACATTTTGGATTTTATTTATGACCGTTAACCGGCGCCCTTTAACGATTAATAACCGTTAACCGATAAGTCCAGGAGGGTTGGCTGCCGCGATGTTGCGCGTGTTGTCGTGGACACATGCGGACACTTCCCCGTGTATACTCTCGCGGCAATGTGTCGCCGTCAGCTTGTCGCAGAGATGCCGCCGTCACTTTTGATTTATACTAGCGCGGTCTCCGCTATGTTATTCCACGCCACAACGCAAGAGCGACAATCACGAACTAGCTAAACTTACTAAACTTATCTCTTGCGTTTTTCCACTTCCTCACCGTCTCGGCCGTATCCAGACCCACATTCATCGCTATCTCCCTCCATGAATTACTACAATATGTGCTGTCTTTGTAGTGTGGAGAACCAGAATCGTACAGATGTGGGTACTTCCTTATTTTTTCGATGACGCGTTCTTTTCTTATCTTCTACGCAGATGTAGAATTGACCAATCAGAGGCCTGTTGCACCTGTTGACACGCCCCCATGAGTTGATTGAATTACGTAGCTTAAAAACAAAATTGACCGTTAGTATTAATCGGTTAGAGTTACTGTTATCGGTTAACGGTTAAACGGTTAACCATGTGCATCCCTAGTTGGAAGTGTTTTGTGTGAATTTGTCGGCTTCCGACGCACAAAAACTCCAAAAATTAAACGACACAGGGTCGCTGCTGCTGTGTCCGTTTTTGCTTCCGTGCACGCGACATACCGCGTTTGACGTCGCTTCGCTTTTCTGCACACGTGCGTCACCTCAAAACAGCAGCCCATATAGGTCACATTTAAAATAACGATGTGTGATTGTGTCCGAAAACTGATGCACAAACCTTCTTGTGATCTGCTGCCCCCTTGTTGCCAGAAGTGGTGTTGCTGCATAGAGTAGCTTAAAAAAAATTTCTCCTATCCAACCTTTAACTCATAATGAATCTTTAACGTCTTCAGTCTGGACTGACGCACGTGTCTCGACATTTTCAAGGAGGATTTATGTTTTTTTTTTTTAACACATAAAAAATAAAAAGAAAGATCTACACTCTGCTGCTGACATCCACACTGCAGCGAGTCGTCGTCCTTTGTGCAAAACAACAATCAGCTTCTGGTGCCAAATATCAATACTCGCGCTCCAAATGTAGCGGTTTATATTGTTTTCATTGTTATTTTTCCAGGCCTCATTCTCTTGTGGATTTTTCTTTTCTCCAATAAACCATTTATTTCAACCTTCATCCATCAGTCAGCGGTTGCCAGTTTTGTATTTTTTGTGCAGGTACACCTGGTTGGAGTTCCTCAACAGATTGTGATGACTGGCCTGTCTGTACTCGTGGCCTTGCTGCTTTGAAGGGTGTAAACACAGCAGCTGGGACTATCCTTTTTTTTTTTTTTTTTTTTCAGAGAATAACCTTCACATCACTGATGGTTTGTTTCCAGCTCCTCTGCAGTGCTATAACGTGGATGTAGAAGCGAGCGGCTAAACCAGTGATGTCCTGTTATCTCCTGCAGGACAGCGGGAGCTAGAGCTGAGCGATTTTATAGATTCTGCGATATATAACAAAGTCATTGGCACACTCACAAGATGTCACCAAAATCACTTTGTCCCTTTAAAATCTTTTGGAAAATGATGAATATCAATATATATTGTATCGTGAGCCGAATATCGTTAGGGGTGCACGATAACTATCGGGCCGATAACAGGAAATTATGACGTCATCCCGATAACTCCGATATCACAACAAATAGCCCCGATAACATATATATTTTTGTCAACACAGCAGTGTCTCGCTCCCTCTGAGCCTTGAATGACCGGCAGTAAATGTTATGTTCAAGTGACGTCGGCATAATCAGAAAAACGATTACTCAATAAGGAAAATCAAGAATACCCCCTCATGCCAGAAAACAACTCATTAAGTCGGACATAATTTTGGTAGTTGCTAACTTGAATTGATATTCGCAGTATTCTCTGTCACGTTGCACATAAAAAATAGAAAAAAATAGAAAAGGCTGAAAGAATGACTAGCAAACGGGGGAATGTGGGAATTTACGTTACACCTTGAATGCAGCCTGCAGCACAGCGTACTGATCACAACAAACATGGCGGCGTGGAACTTCGTTAAAGTTTCAGAAGAAGATAGTTTGGTGGTTATTTGTGACGCATCCTCCGAGCGAATTCTACGAGGAGGGAAGCACAAGCTTTAATACGTAAAACCTGATCGGCCACCTACAACATAACAATCGCTTCCATGGAGTTTTGAAATCGCGCTAATGTGAGCTAACGGAAGCTAATGCTAACGTGCGCAAGCCAGCAGCAGTCTCCCCTCTCTTCTCCCTCATTCCTCTCATCTAAAGCTTCTATGAGATTAAAAAATAATTTACTTTAAAGGTATTAATTTAAATGGAACCACAAGCCGAAATCCTTTAAATGTTAATCTTTTTTAGTTTGTAATTTTGATGCATGTATTTCCATCAGTTCAAGGAGCCTTTATTTCTTATGTCAGTAATGAACCTATTTAAGTTAATGTGAGATATCAAAAAGGTTTGTTTGATAGCTTTATGAAAATGTTTGAGAGACTTGCTAATAGTTTTTCATTGGAAAAAATAAATATCTGTTCATTTAAAGAGTCCAAACTATTTTTGGTTTTGTTCATAGTATTGATGTAATGATCTTAGGTATGTGTGGGTTATTGGTTATTGGTATCGGCCTTTAGGAGCTGAAAGTTATCGGTTATCGGTATCGGTTTTAAAAAAAAAAACAGTTATCGTGCATCCCTAAATATCGTGTATCGTATCGCGAGATTAGTGTATCGCTACAGCCCTAGCGGGAGCAGAGTCTGACGTTTCCACGTCTCCGTTACTTAGTCTCCAGTAAATCTGTCACCCTAAATGGTTGTGAAGTAATCCAGGACCCCTCACCTTCCCCCGTCCTCCATCCCTCTCCCTCCTCGGTAATCCGTCCCCATCTGACGTCAGTCGAGTCGCTTCCCTGCCAGAGATGTTTGAACGGGTCAGAGCAGAGCTGCAGCAGGAGCGTGGCGCATCACCACGGCCCCCCCCCGTCCCTCCCTCAAGCTCCTCGACATTCACGTGTCGCCCCCCCCCCCCCCCCCCCCCCCCCCCCCCCCCCGTACATGGCGGCGTCTTCCATTATTGAGCGGCAGTAAAAGCTTTGAAGTTGTGCTGTTGGGGAGTTTTCGTTCCAGATCTGGTGCTGGTTGACGCTTCATCCCGTTGTTACGTGTGTTGTATCGATCTCACTTCCTCTGTGTGTGTTTGTGTGAGCGGAGGCTTAAAGTGGAGACGTAAATGTGAGCAACCGCGCCGCGGCGTGCTCTGCTTCGTCTCTGGGGAAAAGAAAAAAAAAAAAAAGAGGTCAAGGTGATGGGGAATCTAATTGGAGCTGAGCTTTTCCCACCTGCTCCCCTGGGACTCTGCAGACCGCCACGTGGCTGCGCCGCAGACCCCCGCTCACTCCTCATTAGCATCTGACCGCGCGGGCAGAAGCTGCAGCTTCAGCTTAATGCGTTTAACGCCGAGAAAATATTCAGAGTAATTTAATTAATGTGTCAGCATGAGGCGGCGCTTGGATAACGTTAAAACGGTTTCAGAGCAGCCGAGGAGGCGGAGGGAGTCGCCCTGTTCACGCAGGGATGCGCGGCAACTTTTATTCCCCGTGGCGGTCCGTGGTGTCGGAGCACAGGAAAATAAAAACTGAATCGGAGGACAAAGGATGCGGCAGCTCCAGAACCGGGGGTTCCTGGACATCTGGGCCCCTGGAGCACAGCACAAACAAACAATAAAACATTTATTATTTAGTTTAAGGTCCTTCAGGGGCCCCAGGGTTTATTTTTGGGTCCTGGACGGTCAGTTCCCTGCAAACCACAACAGCGGCTTTTTCTCTGCTGAACACATTCAAACTACATAACGAGGGCTGGGCAACGTTACTGTCTGGACCTGCCTCTTATATCTTATTTCGTGCACAAAGCGACCCCAGTCAGTCACGCTCAACCAACGTGGTCGTTGGCGAAGACTGACTGATGGTTCCCATCATGAGACTTCCTCTGACTGACCTGGAGACCCGACCTTGACCTGACCTCCTGCAGTGACCCGGAGCCGTTGAAGATGCTCCTCTGCAGCAGACGACAGCAACGACACTGACCGGTTCTAGAAAGATCAGGTTGCCGATCCGTTTGTTGCAGCGATGCATCACTGGTTTTGTTGCAGTGCTGCTCCAACCCTTTAAGCGCCAAAGTCGCAATATTGCGACAAGCAGCATTGCTGAATAAAACAGGCTGTATCTGTAAATGAGATGCTGAATCTTGTTACTACTTTTCACCAGGAGATGGTGGACATGTGTGCCTGTAATTTGAGAACCATTTTTGGTGGTGGCGCTATTCAAAGTTTTAGCGTAAAATGATTTTGAAAAACTCCCTCCGGCGTTCTAAGCGTAGCGAGAGCAGAGCAGAGCGAAAGAGTGTTTTTTTCATTTACTCACGATGCTGAGAGGTTGGTTTACCGTCCACTAAGTACTTTGTTCTGGCTAACTCCGGTTCAGAGGAGGAAGACATGCAGTTGTCCAGTGAAGCAGAAACTGACGGTAGTAGTGACAGCGAGTCCGCGCACTATAGTCCATAGCACATCGTATAACGGATGCTTCACCTCAAGCTTACGGGTTGGAAGCTTTCTGCGATCGCCAAGCAGGTCGAGGTATCGGGGGGGGCTCATAACACTGCAAATATGGAAAAATATTACGGGGATGAAAACAACCGCGGTTGTCCTGGCTACACAGGAGAAGCCGCGGGAAAAAACACCGCTAATGGCGCACCGGAAATCATGGTGATGATGATGATAATGATGATGATGATGGTGGCTGGGAGTTCTTGAGAGAAGAGGAAGAGTATCGAAAGTGGAGCCTAAATTTTGATGAGTCTGTTGGCTTTTGTGGAGACGATCTGATAAATTCTGAGCCCTTTGATTTCATCCCTTTTCCAAATGATGAATTCTGGAGCCTCATCACCAATGAAACAAACAGATTTGGCCACCAGTTCTTTGAAAGGGAAATACTGTGATTGTCCCTGAAATGAAAGCTTTCATGGGGCTTGAGGAAAAATCTGAAATTGAGGACTACTGGGCAGGTTTGGGCAGGTGTTGTCACAATAATCAAATTAGATGACAAATCTACTTCCATTCCTAATTTTGGTTCATACTGAAGATATTTCTCATTTACAGTATGCCTTTATCTCAATCCACTTTAAAGTTATAGCCTTTTGAAACCTTGATATAAAAATTGAACATTTTCCAATATGGCCGCCACCTTGTGACGTCATAATATGCAAATTATATGAATATTTTCACTCCCATCACAGACTTTGAGTCATACTAAACAATTTTCTCATTGACAGTATATCTTTATCTCAAACTGCTTTTAAGTTAGAGCCTTTTGAAATCTTGGTATCAAAATTGTATATTTTCTTGAAAAAACTCTGGCAACTAAAGGTTAAAATAAACTTCCAGTGATGATGATTTATTTTGAATTATTTATTGAAATTCTTGATTCAAAGCATAAAACGTCACCAAGTCAATGAGTCTTTAAATCAATATGACAGGATGACTCTGTAATAACAACTCTGAGCTCATGCATTTAATAAATACAGGGAAATGAAGAGAGTTAATCTGAATCAAAGCCATTTACAGAGGAACTGGTTTAACCCAACTGGAGCGTCGTCTCAGAACCATCTGCTCATCAGGAGCCTGACTGGACGCAGGTACAACTCTGACGGCAGTAATGAAGCTGCGACAGCTGCTGCATCGCTGATTACGCGTCAAATCTGCCGCCAGGTGCCGAGGAGGACCTGAAGTCTGGTAACGACGGAGTCGGAGGATGTCGGACCTCCGTGGTTTGAACTGCTACTAGCTCAACAACACACCGATCCTCCACAGAACCGGCTGTGCTTGGGTTACAGATTTAATTTCTGGTTGTTTTTTTTTTTTTTTTCCTGAAGTGTCCATGGTGAGTTGGAGGAGGACAAACTAATTCATTTTTGATTACTTTATTACCTGCCTGGTATACTGATGGTCAGACTGTCCTCCTGGAGGTCGACCTCCTCAGCAGAATCTGAAATTACCAACGTTTCAGCGACACAAAACAGAGAAAATCTTTCTGCTTGAGATGCAGCACTTGTGGCATTTTCCACTTTATGAGATATTTAGGAAAAAAAACTAAACAAAAACAAATCTCTGCTAATATACATTTTAACATCCTGCTTATAAAATCTTGAATCTCCTCCTGTAAAATATGTTCTCATCCGGTCCTCTTGCGCCTCAATGTCTCAAAAACAAAACCGCGGCATAAACGTGTGAATCTATGAAGTCATGAACATAATTCAGTTTACAGGGAGACAAACTGTCACGTTACATTCACGTGTTCCAGCTGTGGCCAGTTTGTACAAACTACAACTGTGTGCTGCAAAATATTCTCAGCTGGATTTTAGATAGAAGATAAAAGCGTTCGGTCGCCTGCTGCAGGTGGAGTCATTTTAAGAGTCATTTTCATATGAGGACAGAACTAAAGAGGGAAAAATAAAATCATCAACTCACATGAAACATTGCAGAAGCAAAGCCGACGTGCAGAAATGGTGTGTGGAAACTAGGAATGCACAATAACTGTTTTTTAATACCGATAACCGATAACTTTCAGCTCCTAAAGGCCGATACAGATAACACACACATATACACACATATACCTAAGATCATTACATCAATACTATGAACAAAATCAAACATAGTTTTGACTTTTTACATGAACAGATATTTATTTTTTCCAATGAAAAACTATTGTCAAGCCTCTCAAACATTTTCACAAAGCTTTCAAACAAACCTATTTGATATCTCACATTAACTTAAATAAGGTTCATTACTGACTGATATAAAAAATAAAGGCTCCTTGAACTGATGGAAATACATGCATCAGAATTACTAACTGAAAAAGATTAACATTTAAAGGATTTTGGCTTGTGGTTCCATTTAAATTAATACCTTTAATTAAAGTAAATGAGGTTCAGCAGTTTTTATTTTTTTAATCTCATGGAAGCTTTAGATGAGAGGAATGAGGGAGAGGAGAGGGGAGACTGCTGCTGGCTTGCGCACGTTAGCATTAGCTTCCGTTAGCTCACATTAGCACGATTTCAAAACTCCATGGAAGCGATTGTTGTGTTGTAGGTGGTTGATCAGGTTTTACGTATTAAAGCTTGTGCTTCCCTCCTCATTGAATTCACTCGGAGGATTCATCACAAATAACCACCAAACTATCTTCTTCTGAAACTTTGATGAAGTTCCACGCCGCCATGTTTGTTGTGATCAGTACGCTGTGCTGCAGGCTGCATTCAAGGTGTAACGTAAATTCCCACGTTCCCTCGTTTGCTAGTCATTCTTTTAGCCTTTTCTATTTTTTTCTATTTTTTATGTGCAACATGAGGGGAAATACCGAGAATATCGATTAAAGTCAGCAACTACCAAAATTATGACCGAGTTAACGAGTTGTTTTCTGGCATGAGGGGGTATTCTTGATTTTCCTTATTGAGTAATCGTTTTTCTGATTATGCCGACGTTACTTGAACATAACATTCACTGCCGGTCATTCAAGACTCAGAGGGAGAGAGGCACTGCCGTGTTGACAAAAATATATATGTTATCGGGGCTATTCGTCGTGATATCTGGAGTTATCGGGATGACGTCATAATTTCCTGTTATCGGCCCGATAGTTATCGTGCACCCCTAGTAACATTTAATCATTGTCATGCAACAGAACGGAGATCCCAAACGTCAGCAAACTACATCAGAACGGCTGGAAAATAAAGGAATTAAGGTTTTAAAACGGGCTCGTCCGGGTCAGGACCTCAACTAAACCTCCTTCAGAGGAGCCGGTTCATGTCGTTACGTTTTTCACACGACTCCAGATTTTTATTTAGATATATTTTTTTCAACTGAGGTTGAGTTTTTGTTTTGTAACTTGCAGGTTTGTAGAGTTTGCTGAGATTTTGTTACATTTATAGATTTTAATCTGATGTGTCGCAGAGTTCATGACTTCTGAACTGTGGTGGAAACGGTGAAACCAGCTGAGTGGAGGCGTTTCGGTTAAACTGGTGCCACCGGTGTCCGATCACCTGCCTTGTCAATTTAACTGCCTCATTAACTGCAGATCTGCTGTTTTCCTCAGTTTTTTATTCTTCATTTCTTGGCTGCTGCGTCTAATTTGGTGTTGGAGGTGTTTGGAAACAACAACCCAAATTAATGTTGATAAAACATGAAGCGTGGCGGCTGGAAATGTGACATCTGGGATTATCGTTTAGCCTCCGTGTGCAGCTGATGTTTATTCAGAGCAGCTTAGAGTCGGCTTTAAATCCTGGATCCCTCACATTGTAAGCAATTTGTACAAATCGTAACATTAAAGCTAACATTAAAAACATTAGAGCTATGGAAAACGGCGGTGGAGATGACCTTCGTTCCTCAGCTGTCTGTGTTTTTATTTCATTCTTCTGCAGTGAGACTCGACAGGCGTTGGACTGCATGAAGAGGTTGAGTGGCGGGACTCTGGTCCTCACCTAGACCCCCACCACCCCCTCCCTCGCCCCCTCACTGCCGGGACATGGTGAGTTTCCTCCGCACCCTAAACTGAGTCACAGTATTCACATTAGCTTTTAGACACAAAACCTATTTAATTAAATTTTATATGTATAGCATTTGTTACAATGTCAGTTGTCTCTAGGCGCTCTACAGAGACCCAGATCAAATATCATTAACTAAAAATTAGGGCTGGGCAACGATTAAAATTTTTAATCACGATTAATCGTATGATTTCCCTGATTAATCACGATTAATCGCATTGTATACGCAAAATCAAATAATGAATTCAAAAGTAGTGTAAAGGTCATTTTATTTAAATGTTCTGCTGCCATATGAAGTGTTCAAACACTTTTAACATCAGCACTTGTCAGTAACACATATTTAGTGTAAATCTCATCTTAAAAAATGTAAAATAAAATAAAGCTTATTGCCACTGCCAGGACATTAATGTCATCCTTTTTTTTTAAATAAAAAATAAAAAAGTCTACAAATAAAATCCAACAAAATGATTGTGTCTCAGCACAATCAGAACATTAAAACAGGTAATTTCTGAGGTAACAGCAGAAACTTTTAACGGGGAGTTCAACTTGTCAGTTGTTACAAATAACCTTGTTTCTGTTGAATCCTCCGTCTGGGAGAACTTTAAAATGAAAATGTTAATGTTAAAGTTCAGTAACTTTACCAATCCGTGTATCATTCGTTCTTTTCATTTTCATTTGTCAATCAAAAATTAAAAAAAATAAAAAAGTGACATTTTATTACATTTCTCTTTTTTTAATCTAAGACAAAAAAAAACCCCAGAAATGCCTGTTTTTTTTTTTTATATTTCAATTTTAGACTTGGATCATAAACAAAATTAAAAAACGGTTCACAGAACTGAATTTGTTTTATAATGGAGGACTGGACTTTCTGTTGTCATTACACATCTGTGCCACTAGATGGAGCTGCACTGCAGTAACCAGCTAGAGAACAGCAGGACAGTGAACACATGGAGCAGATCTGATGGAACATGGAGGAATGACGGACAAAGTTTTGTTGCAGTGCAGAATTTTTTTTTTTTTTTCAGACAGAATTGTTAATATTGCTACCTGAGTTGCTACCTAAACTGTAAAGTTCACAGATTTCTACCGTTCTCCGTGTCTGTTTTAGCTTTCTCTTGTTTACCAGCCAATTTCCTTCCGGTTCCGCAGTAGCCAGTAACAGACTTTTCAAAACAAAAGCATGTGAGCAACATGCATTAACGCGCGATAAAATAAATGTCGGCGTTAATAAATTAATGAGTTAACGTGATAATAACGTATTAACTTGCCCAGCCCTACTAAAAATATATTATTAAATCCAAATCAAGGATAATGCCAAGTAAAAAACTCCCACAGTGGGAGAAAAAAAACTGCCGTTTAAATTGAAGCCCGTCGACAGTCTGGTCCCGTCCTGCTCTGAAGCTGACTGCTCCTGTGACCCGTCTCGGCTCCTGATTCTGGATCGAGACCGTTCACAGTGATGCAGGACTGTGAGCGGTTTGGATCAGGGGCCGGTTGGCGACTCCTTACTGGCCCATCGCTGCCGTCCTGCCTCAGAACGAGGCTGAGACGTCGATAACCAGCAGAACCGCCTTTATTGGGACCCGCAGGACTCTGGCAGCGCCAGGCCCGTGTGTCGGCAGCTCTCCCTGCCGCGAGACCTTCTGGTTTCAGTTCATTAATCACCTGCCACTTGCTTCTGAAAACCCCCTTTTTTTTGCGAGTGTCTCAACCGTTGATCCCCAGATGACGCGTCAGCTTCACTATCTTCCTCAGTTCTTTGATTTCGATCTCATTCCTGTTTCCTTTTATATCTTTTTTCCTGAATTATTCAGTTATTGGTGTGAAATGTGTCACACAGAATCTTAAGCTCATTTTAGAGGATCACCGCTGATTACACCCAGCGGGCTGGTGGATCGTAAGCCACCATACAGCGCGGGGGTCCTCGAGGGTCCTGCAGATCTTAGATGTTTCCTCGCGTCAGCGCTCCTGATTTTAAACGAATGGATCGTCATCAGCTTGTCATCCGGGTCTGAACAAGTCTGTTAACGACCCATTCAGCATAAAGCAGGGAAACATCGAAGACATGCGGGGTTTGTGGCTCTAGAGGACCAGAGTCAACAGTAGGAGTGAGTATTGGCAAGGTTGATACTTGGGTAACGATATGATATTATCACGATATCGCAATATCACTATATATTGCGATATTCTTCCCAGTTAATATCAAAATAAAAGTAGAGATGAAAAATAAAAAATGTATTGTTTATTATTAGTGTTTTTGCACATTTAAGTGAATGAATTAATTTTCTAAAAAATTGATATTAGGAGCTGAAAAATCGATATTTTATCGTGTGGCCGAAAATCGTGATATATCGCCAAATAGATTTTCTTTCACACTCCTAGTCAACAGTCATTGGATCAGTGCAGCTGCCAGCTTGGTCAGAGGGGGCACAAATATACTTTTCACACTACACGTCTTATACTTTAACTGCTGTTTTCCTCACATCTGAAGCCTCTTCGTTGAGTTGCCACATTGACAACTCGTGCTGTCACGAACTCCTTTCCAGTTAGCATGAAAGTATTTCCTCTGTGTCTTGTGTTCGTTGCTTCAACATATCAACAGATTCTTCTTTTCTCGTGAGGCTAACCCGTTACCCGGTCCCGGGTCATGACTCTGCCACCACCATGCTTCAGAGTCAGGCTGGTGTAGAGCTGAGCGATTTTATCGATTCTGCAATATATATCGATATTCTATTTCCCCAGAGAGTATCGATTTTTCAGCCGTGGGTATCGATATTCTAAGCTTCTTTCAAAACCCCCGTGTCCCACCTTTAAAAGCTTGCATGTAACAATTAGCACTGTTTAAATAAATGAAATAATTTTTCTCAATAAATCTTTTATTCATTTTGTCCAGCATTTGCAAGCTGCCTGTCAGCCATATAATGTGTAATTGATGCTTTCAGTTCAATTAATTCAAACAAAGTCACAAGATGTCACCAAAAACACTTTGTCCCTTTAAAATCTTTCGGAAAATGATGTAAATGTATTGCAAGATGAATATTGATATATATATATCGTATCGTGAGTTGAGTATCGTGCATCGTATGGTATCGCAAGATTAGCGTATCGCTACAGCCCTAGTCCTGTATGCCCATAGAAAGGCTCTGTGCTGCTAGCTACCAATCATTCAATCAATATTCCTAACGTTGAAAATCTATTGACCTCAGTTTTCATTCTTGCGTTGGCTTTATGGAAATAACTGTTGAATGGTATGATGTAGGATTCTGTGATGTTCGCAAATGTTAATTTTCACTGGAACTTGATTTGAAAGGGGAAAAATCGTAAATGCAACCAAAATTGCAATATCTGCCAGAAAAATCGCAATACAATTTTTTCTCAAAATCGTTCAGCCCTAGTTGCTACATTGACAACTCGTGGTGTCACGAACTAATAGTATTTCCTCTGTATCTTGTGTTCGTTGCTTCTCCTTTCCTCTCGAGGCTAACCTGTCACCTGGTCCCGGGTCATGACTCTGCCACCGCCGTGCTTCAGAGTCGGGCTGCAAGCGTTGAAAGAGTTCAGTTTCAGTCTCATCAGACCACTGAGGATTTCTGGAATGAAGATCTTTTTCACCACGTGTAGCTGCAAACTGTGATCTGGCCTTTTTTTAATGGAGGTTTTGATTTGCATCAGTTTCTAAATCGTATTTAAACTTCTGTTTGTGACTCGATGCTGCTAAGATGCATCAAAGCAGGCCGGCTCCTTCAGGAAACCCTGAGTTTCATCCTCCTGGAGGATTTTCAGAACGAAAGCACAATGATGAAGGGATTATATCTGATATTTGTGTCAGATTAAAGCAAATGCCACCGATGGAGAAACTCCGCAGCGAAGCGGAGGACGGTAAATATCATTATCTCCCAGCTGTTGTGCAGCTGCCAAAAAGCATCGAGCCCGATGCAAAGCTGGCGTCGACGCTGCGAAAGTTTGAATCTTTCATCTGGATCTCGTTAAATGCTCCGCGTGTACGTTTGCGGGTTACAGTCCGTCGCCGCTGCCAACGCCGGCCCGCTGCACGGCCCCCGGCGGTTCGGCGAGAGATTAGTCGGGTCGTGATGAATGACCCTCGCATCTCCAAGCGCGAGCCCCCGAGATCCGTGGGCATGAATTATTAAAGCGTCATCATAAATAAGTCAGCGTAATGAGGGCTGCTTACACGCTGCAGGCGGGGAGAGGGTGAGGAGAAGGAGGAGAGGGGCGCGAAAGAGAGGATGAGAGTTGAAAAGGAAGGAGTGATTGAGAGAGACAGCAGTTTGACCTTGGACCCGGGAGGCTGCCGCGACGCTCAGCGGGGTGATGGCATCGCCTTCACACTTCAGATCTTTTCCCTCCACCTACAGAGGGGAGGTCCCCGTCGTTTTGTATGAATCCTGAATTTTAATATTGAGCAACGTAACTCGTACCTACGTTGACGAGGAAAAACAACTCCGGATGGTGAATTTTTTTTTAAAAAACAGTTTGTTCAAGTTCAAAGAAGTCTGTTTGCTCCGGGTTCGGTCTCTTTCCTCCAGCGAGACAGTCGACGCTTTCAGGCTTGTTTGTGCGTAATTAGCCGGAGCTTCGCTTCGCTTTGATGATCCCGTTTGATGGCGAGCGATAATGATGATAATCTCTCTTTGAACCGCGAAAATCTTCTGATGCTTTTGCTTTTGATGACCTTTTAAAACGCGGCACCCGTCAGAGCCTCGTGGCAGACGCGTTAATAAAAAGCAGCGAAATGTGAAATCTCGAACTGGAAGCCGAGCGTGCAGAGGAAGACGCCGGCTCATCCGTTTATAACAGACCCGCTGAACATTCGCAGCGCTGTGGGGAACCGCGGACTTGATGGGCGGTCAAACCCTTGTTGGGCATCAATTCAATTCAATTTTATTTGTATAGCATCTGTTACAATGTCAATTGTCTCTAGGCGCTTTACAGAGACTCAGATCATGACCCCCGAGCAAATATCATTAATAGGGCTGTAGCGATACACTAATCTTGTGAAACGATACGATACACGATACTCGGCTCACGATACGATATCTATCAACATTCGTCTTAAGGTACATTTACATCATTTTCTGAAAGATTTTAAGGGACAAAGTGATTTTGGTGACATCTTGTGAGTCTTCCAATGACTTTGTTTGAATTAATTGAACTGAAAGGAAGGTCAACGCAGACAGTGCCGCAGAGAGGAGAGAAAGGAGGCCTCTGATTGGTCAATTCTACATCCGCGTAGAAAAGAGCGCTTCATCGAAAAAATGAGGAAGTACCACATCTGTACGATTCTGGTTCTCCACACTACAAAGACAGCACATATTCTAGTAATTCATGGAGGGAGATAGCGATGAATGTGGGTCTGGATACGGCCGAGACGGTGAGGAAGTGGAAAAACGCAAGAGATAAGTTTAGTAAGTTTAGCTAGTTCGTGATTGTCCCTCTTGCGTTGTGGCGTAGAATAACATAGCGGAGACGCGCTTGAAAATCGAGCATAAATCAAAAGTAACTGAGGCATACCGGCGACAAGATAACTGCGACACGTTGCCGCGAGAGTAAACGCAGCCCTTAAAGCCGGCGTTTTCCACCACTGAATACGGTCTCAAATCCTGACAAATAAAGTTGGGCTAGCTCTCAGTTAGCATTAGCTTGTCCGGGTGGTGACGTTTCAGGTGGGCTCGCAGGTTGGTGGTATTTCCAGAGTACTTCACGTTTGTGTGACACAGCTTGCAAACCGCCATACTTTTGTCTAAATCTTCGCTTTCCTTTTTCTTTTTAAACCCTAACTGCTCCAACACATCTTTTAAGCACGCAGGCGCTGGATTTATACTCGCCGCCATCCTCCTGACTGGCTCAGCTCTAGCTGGAAGAGAAAGAAGCTTCTGGATAACTGGTTAGAAATGCTCTACAGCGACACTAGCGGCTGGAGGACTAAATGGCACTTCCTGCACTTTACAGGAAGAGCACCCATGCTGGACATGGGGGTTTTGAAGGGAGCTTAGAATATCGATACATGAGGCTGAAAAATCGATACTCTCTGGGAAAATAAAATATCAATATATATCGCATAATCGATTAAATCGCTCAGCCCTAATCATTAACCTAAAATATATTATTGAATCCTAAACAAGAATAATGGCAGGTAAAAAACTCCCACAGCGGGAGAAAAAAAAACCTTTAAGCCAAACAGTGGCAGGAAAAACTCCACTTAAAGAGGAAGAAACCTTGAGCAGGACCTGGATCATATGGGGGGACCTTCCTGATGAAGACCAGCCAGGTATAAAAATGGTTTGTTGTGGATTGAGTTGGTTGTCTGGCCCTTTAGGAAGTATCAGAACCCCCTGCCTGTTCAGTGACTTTGGTAGACTCAGGAACAGAGATGGCTTCAACCTCTGGCTTTCTGTTGTGAGCTCTCCTTTACCTCACTGAGGGTTCTGCGTTGTGTTTTTAGAGTAATCTTGGCTGAGCAGCGACTTCTGGGAAGTCAGATCTCCACAGATCTGAACTGTTTTCAGCAGATAGACGGCTCTTGATCATTTTCAGTACCCTCTTTATAGGAAATGGATCACATCAGCAGATGAACACCTCCAGACTCATTTATTTAACTGGACGTCCAGGTGTGCAAATAACTGGTATCAATTAGGCTTTATTGGGAAGATAAGAGTTCAACAAAGATATAATTATAATGGAGCACATTGTGTTTATTATGATGTAGATGGAGATCAGCAGATCACATTTTCCAAGGGGTTTCATATACGTTTTCTCAACGTAGTGGGCTTTAAACTCCTGCTTTTACAGTTTCTAATCTTCTGGATTCCCCGTACTGTAATTTATAATATCAACATAATTCTTCAGATGATCAAATTTACAAGACTGATGGTAATGGGTCTTATCTATCACAGCGTGTGAGCTCACTTGTGGGCAGTTGGTGTCGAGTGTTTGTGTTCACTCCACGCCGTAGATTTATGCAGATTGCAGAATTTAATCAGCAGTGAGAAAAAAGAAGACGCTAATGTCGCAGTCGGACGGCGCTGATGCGGATCGCTTGTTTGGACCCGGAGTCCACAGAAATACTTCAGGTTCTCAGGAGGGTTGCACTGGTGAAGCTGACGTCAGGAGATCCAGCTTCTCAGGGTCCTGTTGATTTATGTTTCTACGTCAAACTCTGTTTTAGCCCGGGGCCGCGCCGTCACCACGGTTACCATCAAAGGGGCGGTCCTACTTGTCTCTCTCAACCAGCTGTGCTGTCAGAGAGAAGCTTCATCTCCACCAGACGTGACAGCTGTGACGCTCTTCTCTCTGGACACTTTAAAGTTCAACTGAAAACTATATTCTCAGCTTTGTGATTCCCTTTTATCTTTTTTTAAAACTGATTTTATGTATTTTATTTGCATTCTTAGCTGTTATTATTAACATAATTTTCTTTCTGTTCTTTTCATCTTTAAGGTTTAACTTCATTGTCTCGTGTTGAAGTACAGCTGCTACACTAGTGCACAATATCAAAATCTAAATAGCAGCTTTTTGTCCCATAAATCATTAATTTTTTTGCATTGAAATGGCAACATTATTGGGGGGCTAAAAAAGATGATTTTTGTCATAAAACTTCAAACTTTTTATTCTAAACACTGAGATTAATTTTTCTTTCAAAATCCCAAGTTAAAAAAAAAAAATCATGATTTTTTTTTTTTTCATGAAAAAATTTTGTTGTTAAATTACAAATTTTTTCCAGGAACAAATCTTTTTGTTCTAAAACCAAGAATTCTGTCATAAATTAACGACCTTCATCATGAAGTCAAAAATTTAATCAAATCATGACTTTTTTGACTTCAAATTAAATTTTTTTATTGCAAAAATCACTGCTTTTTTTTAAACATGAAATTACTTTTTTGTCATAAAATTGTGAATGTCTGTTGTAAAAAAAAAAAAAAAAAATTACTAAAGCAAAAAAAAAGCCCAAACTAGGTATGGAATGGTTGCTGGTATTACGGTTAAAGGTGGTAAAATTTTACACGATAACGATTACCTTTATGTTTGACTTCATCCGGGATATGTATATGTTACCGGGATATGTAATATCAGCCTCAATCAAGTCTGCGAGCGACTCACGACTGTGTCTCGCATGAATATGTAGCTTGTAACATCAGCATCATAACGTTAGCGTGGCGGAAAGTGGTGATAGCGCGCAGGACATTTACCAACCCACTAAAATGACAAAATCCGAGGTCTGGGCATATTTTGTTTTTTTTTTTAAGAATGCAGAGGGACAACTGGTGGAGGACAATTATCCTGTCTGCAGAGCACTGATTTACATTTTATTGTAACTTGTAGAAGCAACTTAAAGGAGCTAAGGCTAATGCTTCAAGCTACTGAGATGTTTGACCAAGAGTAACCTGGTCGGCACGCTTCGCTAACTCACATTTCATAAACGTTACCGCTGTGTGCTGATCAAAAAATGACCGGAACGATCTTTTTCTGATGCAGTTAAAATATTAATTTATTCCATTAACTGAACCGACAACCATAACGCCGGCAGTTAGCGCCACAGCGGTCAAAAACCTTTTGCCCTTCCGGGTCCAACACCTAACCAATAACAGGCAGCTACCTTTATACCTTATTTGCACATTTATACGTATTTAAGGTTCAGCTTAAAGTCCAAAGTTTATTTAATTTGAATTTGCGCTATAATTTTTGTTCCTGATAAATGTTTGCATATTTTGACCAACTATGGTTGTTAAAGTGTTTATTTAAATTTGCACCAGACAAATAAGCTTTGTTCATTTAAATAAACTGTGCCAGGTGTTTGCCCTTTTAATGTCAAAGTTTCATTTTGATAAGATTTTGGCTTCTAATGTTTTAGTTTGACAAGAAAATCACAAGTTTTTGTGAAATTATTTATAAGTATGTGTTTTTTAGACATTTGTACAGCAATGAAGAATACCGTGATAATATCGTAAACCGCGATAATTTGGTCACGATAATCGCGATATCAAATTTTCCATATCGTTACATCCTCAGCCCAAACTTTATTGTTCGTATCGAAAAACAGAAGAACTGGGATGCTGACTGGTTGTTTTTTCTCATCTCTCCCCGTCAGAGGTCGTTCCGGTCGTTTGCCAATGACGACCGCCACGTCATGGCCAAACACGCCAGCATCTATCCGGCGCCGGAGGAGCTGGAGGCCGTGCAGATGCTGGTGTCGACTGTGGAGGGAGCCCTCAAGAAGGTCTCTGATTGGATGGACGGCCTCAAAGGCTCGTCGGGGGACGCCTCCTCCCACGGCGAGACCGAGGGGAACGCGGCGGAGGAGGAGGATGCTGCAGAGACGCAGTGAGTTTTTCCACTTCCTGTTGTAGAATTTTAAGTGGCAACGCTCTTGTTATTATGCAATATTTCATCACAGTCCAGCTTTGCGTTTTTTTTTCCCTCCAGAGCGGGACAGGAATTTACTGCTTATTCCAGTTTATTTTGTACCTTGGGCTCTTCCCTCTGCAGGGAGCTGCATCTTTTCCCCCATAAAACCGTTGGGGCAGAGAGGCGCGTGTGATGATTGGATGATTCAACGCACGCATCGGTCGTAAATTCTGGGTACTTGACTTCGAGCCTAAACATCTCCGCGCACAGCTCCGGCATTAGCGAAACCTCACACTGAGATACGGAGCGGAGCTGGTTTGGGACGAATAAAACTCAGCCGTATTGTTTTGTGGTTATTGGTGCTTAAGCCGAAGGCAGTAATGTTCTTACACATTAATTTATTTTCTCTTCCCAAAGGTCTTAAACGGGAAAAGATATGCTGCATCCTCATGTTGAGGTGTTAGAACCGCCTCTTCCTGTTTCTGCTTCAAATAAAAATCGTCTGATCGCGGTGGGAAACCTCTCATGAACAGCGTCGTGGTTTTTGTTATTTATTTTAACATAAATTAAGCCAAACAAGTATTAAATCCTCCCCTACTGAAGCTCCCGATAAACTCGCCATCAGAAAGTGAGCAGACCTCTTTGAATGCAGATGTTTTGGCAGTTTGCTGGTCTGGAGCATTTGGGTATTTAACACAGTGCCAAGAGGGTAAGATATAAGCAATGGTCTTAAACGAAAGTCAGGATTAAAAGAGGGGGTTCTAACTACGAAAATACGTGTGACATTTATAGACAGCAGCTCAAACTATTTTTGTTTTTTTTTTGTTACTGAAATGTTGACGAGCCAAGCAGGGCGTGCAGGAACACATTCAGCCAGGCTCGTCCTCCGGCTGTTATCACCTGTAAACCGTCTGCTTGGACGCGAGATAATCTGACGCTGGCCGTCCTCCATCTGCCCTCAGGCCTGACGGGACGCCGGTGCTGTGCGGCGTGACGCGTGTCGGCCTGGTGGCCAAGGGTCTGCTGATCAAAGGCGACATGGACCTGGAGCTGGTGCTGATGTGCAGGGAGAAACCCACCAAACTGCTGCTGTACACCATCAGCGCCAACCTCCCGCTGCAGATCCAGGTAATGTCAGCCAAGCCTCCAACACCCCGCATCCAGACTGAACCCAGAAAGCCCCAGAGGCAACTGTGACATTCCTCTGAACAGAGCTTCAGTGGAAAGAGCCGGTCCAGAGAGAGCAGACGGAAGGTTCTGGAGAAGGATGAAAGAACGGGTTGTTTTGTGACACGGGAAAAGAGACGCTGAGGAGTACAGGGACATGATAATGTGACATGCACATATATTCACTTCCTTTATGACTTGAAAGTTAGAAAATGTAAAAGCTTTTATAAAAACTGTAAAATAAAAAACACAAGAGGAAAAATCTCTTTAACACTGTCACTGGAAATCAAAAGAAAAATAATTGTTCCAGGTTTCTGGATCGAAGTATTTTCCAGTCTCCAGATCATTTTCCATCTGAAGCAATTAGTGCCAAAACAACATCTGGATGTTTCACAGAAGCATGACGTCCAGGGTAGGTCTGCGTGACGTCCAGTGTAGGTCTACCTGACGTCCAGTGTAGGTCTACCTGACATCCAGTGTAGGTCTACCTGATGTCCAGTGTAGGTCTACCTGACATCCAGTGTAGGTCTACCTGACGTCCAGTGTAGGTCTACCTGACGTCCAGTGTAGGTCTACCTGATGTCCAGTGTAGGTCTACCTGACATCCAGTGTAGGTCTACCTGACGTCCAGTGTAGGTCTACCTGATGTCCAGCATAGGTCTACCTGACGTCCAGTGTAGGTCTAACTGACGTCCAGTGTAGGTCTACCTGACATCCAGTGTAGGTCTACCTGATGTCCAGTGTAGGTCTACCTGACGTCCAGTGTAGGTCTACCTGACGTCCAGTGTAGGTCTACCTGACATCCAGTGTAGGTCTACCTGACGTCCAGTGTAGGTCTACCTGACGTCCAGCATAGGTCTGCGTGACGTCCAGGGTAGGTCTACCTACTCTAGTGCCAGAACAACATCTGGATGTTTCACAGAAGCGTGATGTCCAGGGTAGGTCTGCTTAATGTCCAGCGTAGGTCTACCTGACGTCCAAGGTAGGTCTGCCTGATGTCCAGGGTAGGTCTGCCTGATGTCCAGGGTAGGTCTACGTGATGTCCAGGGTAGGTCTACGTGATGTCCAGGGTAGGTCTGCGTAATGTCCAGCGTAGGTCTGCATGATGTCCAGGGGTAGTTGTCCATAATGTCCAGGGTCGGTGTCCGTGATGTCCAGAAGTAGTTGTCTGTGATGTCCAGGGTAGGTCTACGTGATGTCCAGGGTAGATCTGCCTGATGTCCAGTGTAGGTCTACCTGATGTCCAGTGTAGGTCTACCTGACGTCCAGGGTAGGTTGTCAGGTAGGTCTACCTGACGTCCAGGGTAGGTCTACGTGACGTCCAGTGTAGGTCTACCTGACGTCCAGTGTAGGTCTACCTGACGTCCAGCGTAGGTCTGCGTGACGTCCAGGGTAGGTCTACCTACTCTAGTGCCAGAACAACATCTGGATGTTTCACAGAAGCGTGATTTCCAGGGTAGGTCTGCTTAATGTCCAGTGTAGGTCTACCTGATGTCCAGGATAGGTCTGCCTGATGTCCAGGATAGGTCTGCCTGATGTCCAGGGTAGGTCTACGTGATGTCCAGGGTAGGTCTACGTGATGTCCAGACCAGGGTAGGTCTGCGTGATGTCCAGCGTAGGTCTGCGTGATGTCCAGGGGTAGTTGTCCATAATGTCCAGGGTCGGTGTCCGTGATGTCCAGAAGTAGTTGTCTGTGATGTCCAGGGTAGGTCTACGTGATGTCCAGGGTAGGTCTGCCTGATGTCCAAGGTAGGTCTGCGTGATGTCCAGGGTAGGTCTACCTGATGTCCAGGGTAGGTCTGCCTGATGTCCAGGGTAGGTCTGCCTGATGTCCAGGGTAGGTCTGCCTGACGTCCACGGTAGGTCTGCCTGATGTCAAGGGTAGGTGTGCCTGGTGTTCAGGGTAGGTCTGCGTGATGTCCAGGGTAGGTCTGCGTGATGTCTAGGGTAGGTCTGCCTGATGTCCAGGGTAGGTCTGCGTGATGTCCAGGGTAGGTCTACGTGATGTCCAGAGGTAGTTGTCCGTGATGTCCAGCGTAGGTCTGCGTGATGTCCAGAGGTAGTTGTCCGTGATGTCCAGGGTAGGTCTACGTGATGTCCAGCGTAGGTCTGCGTGATGTCCAGAGGTAGTTGTCCGTGACGTCCAGGGTAGGTCTACGTGATGTCCAGCGTAGGTCTGCGTGATGTCCAGGGTAGGTCTACGTGATGTCCAGGGTAGGTCTACGTGCCAGGTGATGTCCAAGGTAGGTCTGCGTGATGTCCAGGGTAGGTCTACCTGATGTCCAGGGTAGGTCTGCCTGATGTCCAGGGTAGGTCTGCCTGATGTCCAGGGTAGGTCTGCCTGACGTCCACGGTAGGTCTACCTGATGTCAAGGGTAGGTGTGCCTGGTGTTCAGGGTAGGTCTGCGTGCTGTCCACGGTAGGTCTGCCTGATGTCCAGGGTAGGTCTGCTTAATGTCCAGGGTAGGTCTACGTGATGTCCAGAGGTAGTTGTCCGTGATGTCCAGCGTAGGTCTGCGTGATGTCCAGAGGTAGTTGTCCGTGACGTCCAGGGTAGGTCTACGTGATGTCCAGCGTAGGTCTGCGTGATGTCCAGAGGTAGTTGTCCGTGATGTCCAGCGTAGGTCTGCGTGATGTCCAGCGTAGGTCTGCGTGATGTCCAGAGGTAGTTGTCCGTGACGTCCAGGGTAGGTCTGCGTGATGTCCAGCGTAGGTCTGCGTGATGTCCAGAGGTAGTTGTCCGTGACGTCCAGGGTAGGTCTACGTGACTGAAGCAAGACGCAGCTGTTGCAGGAGACGAACTTGAACGTGCTTTTTGCCCGATTGTATGTGTGAGAGACGACGTGAGCTCAGCTTTGGATATGAATAGTCCTTTAAATTCAAAGCGATATTTTAACGGGGGGGGGCACCAATCATTTGCTCTCCCCAGAAAACTATCTGGACTTCAGTGAGAGTGAATATGTTTTTTTTTTACGTTTAAACCAGATGAAAAGACAACTTTTTTGTAAGTGGAAGACTCAGAGGAGGGGATTTGAGGTGGCTGTGATCTGAAAGGGAAGCGTCTGCCGCCGCCGCCGCCGAGATCACACTCCATTTATCTCCGCTATTCAGTTTCCTGGAGATGAAAGCCCAGACTGCTCCGCTATCTCACCCCTACACTTCTGACCACAAGCTATTTCTTATTTCTTTACTTCAAATGGATTTGATGATTCTCAGCAGCCCTCGCTGTCGGGTGACTTTTACCATCCCGACTCTTAATTCAGAGCTCCAGATAGGTGTCCAGCGCCCCCCCCCCCCAACACACTTTCCCTCCAACAGCCTTTCACCAGCAGAGCATCACTGCCGTTCGGAGCCTAAATGGGCTTCCTGCGCCCTCATCTCAGCCAATTACCCGCCACAGCTGCCGCGTGCGCTTCATCATCAAGGCAGGAAACCATTTGAAGCTCAGATTTCCTGCGCCGCGCTGGAGAGAGTGACGGGCAGAGGAGTGATGGATGGCGGTGACTGTTTCTAGCAGAGGAGAGGTCGAGGGAATGCGCTCGAAAGCGCGAGTCCCGAGGAAGAACGGGACAGTGGGGCATCCTGGGAATTATATCTGGCTTTGAACAAGAGGGATGTTCCAACTGCAAATACAGCTGTGTGTTTAGCTGCTTTAATGAACCTACTTGGTGTTTAAAACATAGATATTTCATCAAACATTGCTTTGAAATTTTTTCTGCTGGCGCTGACTATGAATTTGAACATTCGTGCTAAAGTAAGTGCACCCTTAGACCAAAAATTTATATCACGGTATTTTTCAAAATTAAATCGATTTCACGGTATATCACTGTATTTTTTTTTTAAGGCCCACCTGGGTGTAAACCACATTTTCTAATCATTTAGAGGAATTGCTGCAGTAAATTGTCTTAGAATGACCTACTTTACTGTCACGAGGAGTGAATATTGTAGAAAAACATTCATATCTACACTAGTATTAATACAGGTTTGCATGACCTCACAAAATGATACTATTTACAAAGAGGTGGCACTTGTTATTCTGATTAAGTGAAGGAATCAGAATGATGATAGTTGCAGTTAAAATACAGAACCCTTTTATTTTTCAAATTTTGCAAACAACTTGAAAAAACATTTTGTAAAAAATCAACAATAACTACACAATGTAAACAACGTTCTCGACGTTCAACAAATAAATAGTAAACAAAGTATGCAACTTGCGATATTCAAGTTTTGAAAAAAAAAAAAAAAGGATTATCCTGTAGCAGCATATAAACAATATTCACACATTACAACTTTATGGATGCGTCTTTAATTTTCTACAGCAGTAACGTTACTAGCGTTACCTGCAGAGGACACAGACCTTAGCTTCATGCATTCCTTGTATTCTAACAAATATTTGCGGCTTAGGTGTTTAAGCAGATTGTTGGTGTTGCCTCCCACAGCTACAACTTTAGCTCGACAACTTTTACAGATTACAGTGATCCTTTATTTTTCGCGGTTAATGGGGACCGGCGCCCCCCTCCCCCGCATAAATCAAAATCCGCAAACTGGAGCCGGAGCCCCCCGAGCCTCAATAATGTGTTTAAAATATGTTTAAAAACTCCCAAAAAGTAGCGAGACACTGCAGCGAAACAAGACAAAGGCTCAACTGTGGTCTTTCTGTTACCTTCACAGCCTCTGGTCTCTGAACCGTAGTAAACAAACCGCTGGTATTGTGCTATTTTTGGCTCGTAATTAGCGGCTAACACGCTAACAACAACAAAACAAAAAGTCCGGTTTTCTCTGCATGGAATGAGCACTTTATTCTGGCACTGCAGGAACTTGTAACATCACACAGGTTGTATTGTTGGGCTCCTGTCGAACACACACTACTTTACCCATAAGGCCACACCATTACCCAGGCTACCTTCTTAAAGGGGCCAGGCTGGCTCACAACATTTTTTCACTGTGAGAGAACGCGAATTATATATTTCTGAAAAATCTGCAAATAACTTAAACCGCGAATTGGCAAGGGATCACTGTATTGTAGTTTGTCGGATGTCGTCTTTTTTAAATCCAAGAACTTCCATGCGACAGACACGGCTCCTTGTTTAGGAAGAAGTTCCTCAGTCTCATGTTGCCGTTCTGGAGCTTCCACTTCGGGACTTTCGCTGTTAGCATCCATCACCGTTTAACCGCTAACTAGTAGCGTGTTGTGCCTCCAGTGCAACTGCAAAACAGTCCCCTGTCAAACAATGTTCTGCGGCACTTACGTTCCGCCGCGCGGCTTTCCCAACGTTGTGTACGCTACAGTACATACTCACCGGTATTACGATATATGAAAAATTCATATCATAATAAAAACAAACACCGGTAGTCGGAAAGAACCAGTATAACGCCCAGCATTATGAACCCTGTTTTTTTTTTTTCTTTCATACATATACAGACAATTAGCACCACCAGGTCCAAAGACTGGACCACTGTATTGGACCTTTCCAGATCTTTGATGATTTTATTTTTCAGCCAAACTGTTGCAGGTCTGCTGGTGCGCTTTGGATCATTGTCCTTCTGCGTAACCCAGCTGCTGTGCAGGTTCTGCACAAAACCCAAATCATTACCCCTCCACTACCGTGCCTAAGGCTGGGTGTGAGGTGTTTCTGCAGACGTGGTACTGAACGTTCAGACCAGACACCTCCAGTTGGGTCTCATCTGTCCACGGATGAGATAGAATCATCTTCTGGTCTTCCTGCAACTCTTCCAAGCAAAATAGCACTTGTTTAGTCTTCCTCTAATTGTGCTATCATGATTTTAATATTTAACATGCTCAGTCGGGTCTGTGGGCTCGGTAGATGTAGCTCTTCTGTGTTTTTTTCTTTTTTCCTCCCCCTATCTCTCTCTTTTTCTCTCTCTGAGGATTGCCCGGCTTGACCTCATGGTAATCTGCTGGGTTGTCCACTTGTGAATAATCTTTCTCACTGCAGAATGTTGATTTTCAAATTATCTGGAAAGGTTTTTTTTTTTTCTTTTTATAAGCCTCTTCAGATTGAAGGACAGCAACAGTTACTTCCCAGGAAGCGTTTAATTTGTGTCTTTCCTGTTTGGCATTGTGTCAGCTAGGATTGTGAAAAAAAATCGATTTGGCAATATATCACGATTTTTTCGGCCACCCAATATAATATCGATTTTTCAGCTCCTAATATTGATTTTTTTCGATTTTTTTCAAAAACACAAATAATAAACAATAAATAGGTTGTTTTAAAGCAAATAGTTTTGACTCAATTTGTCCTCTGAATGATCAATATCATCTGATGAACATATACAGCAACTTGATTTTTCATCTCTACTTTTAATTTTGATATTAACTGGGTAGAATATCGCAATATATCATGATATCGTGATACTATCGTATTGTGACCCAAGTATCATGATACGCATCATATTGCGAGGTCCTTGCCAATACTCACCTCTAGTGTCAGCTCGCTCCTGAACGCTCCACCTACGTCTGTAGGCATCTGCACACCTCTGCTCCCAGAGGTTAACAAACAGCAGTGAAATCTTTAAGTGAATGTGGAGCCCTTCAGACCTTTTATATGTCAGGAGGAGAATTTTGAATTTCCAAAGTGAACTCTTGTCCATCCTCTTGGCAGCATCGGTCAGAGCTCTGGCTGCAGGGATCCTCTAAAGCAGCCATTCCCAAACTTCAGATTACCAAGGTCCATTTAAAATGTGAAAAATCTCTGTGGCCAACCCAAACCTTTAATCACAACTGTGATCAACGTACAGGACTAAAAGCTACATTCCAATATTAATGTGAGGGGTCAACAAATAAGGTGACACTTGTCATTTTAGGTCAAGATGACAGTAGAATAACACTTAACTGGTTTGTTTTATTCCTAAAAAATTGTTTTAAATCACGTAATAAATATTTTACAGTAATTAAAAACACATTTTAAAAAAATAGACGATTTATAACATGTTTGTTTATTTTTAACGACCTCTCACGGCCCACCTGCTGTACCACGACGGCCCACCAGGGGGCCGCGGCCCACACTTTGGGAATCAACGCTATACAGCATTTTCAGGGTGTCATTTGGACACTCGGATTAAACACGATTGCAGTAGCAGGTTTGGGATTTTATTTCTGTTTTGTTTTTGTTTCACTGGTCTGTGAAAGGATGGTCCTTTTGGAAAAAAATCACACAGAAGGTAGAAAGTCTGGACACCAGTTTGGTTTATGGCTCAAAGGAGAGATGAAATATGTCACCAGGCCTCCTCACAGAGACAGCAGAAGCAGAGGTAATGCTGCTGAGAGCATTTTATCAATGGGATACTGAATCTCTGAGTTTTTGTTTGGCTGTTTCTTTTTTTTTGGTCCAAAAACAGTGAGTTCAGTTTCATCACTGTCTATTAGTGTGAGGGCTTCAGTAACTCACTGTCACCGGTGTCATCAGCACAACTAAAGGAAATGAAGGTCATGATAGCTGATGTTTTCCCTTTAGCTTGAAATCCAAACAGGAAATGTTCAGGTTCGACGTCACATTTTATCGTTACAAACGGCAGGACTGAAAGTGGCGATGTCGAGGTTTGACCTAACGGCGCAGCCTTACCTTTGCAGACAATGACGGACGACGGCTACGACGTGAGGTCATGTGTGCCCGAGGCGGCCATCCGGGTCTGCAGCACCAAAGACCCCCGACTCACCCTGAAGATCACCCTCACCTCCTTAGCCATGAGGGAGGACCACGGCACCACAGAGGAAGGTATGGACCCCTCCTTTATAACCATAACTCCTGATTTTGATTTCTTCTCTTATGTGAGAACACACGGTGGCGATGGGGAGGAGGGAAGACCTGGAACCCGAAGGTGTAAAATTACTGTGAAACCTGAGAATGGGAGACAGACTGGGGGGGAATGGTCTGGATTAGCCATGAAGAGGGGCTGAAGCTGAGACGAGAACAGGGAAAGAAGAAGGGCTGATATAGATCTGGGTCAGGTAGGCTGGAAATAGATGGATGGAGAAAGAGGGGATGTGTTGGGTTGGGACGGAGGAAAATAGAGCAGCTCCTGTCATCCTCTGATCAAGACTCACCGATCCTGACTCAGTTACAGGGATCTTGCTCTTTTTGGACGACCACATAAAAAAAAATTAGGGCTGGGCAAATTAACGTGTTATTATCGCGTTATCGCATTAATTTATTAACGCCGTCATTTATTTTATTGCGCGTTAACACATGTTGCTCACATGCTTTTGTTTTGAAAAGTCTGTTACTGGCTGCTACAGAACCGAAAGAGAATTGGCAGGTAAACAAGGAAAAACTAAAACAGACATGGAGAACGGTAAAAATCCATGAACTTTACAGTTCAGGTAGCAACTCAGGCAGCAATATTAACAATTCTAAAAAAAATTCTGGACTGCAACAAAACTTTGTCGTCATTCCTCCATGTTCCATCAGATCTGCTCCATGTGTTCACTGTCCTGCTGTTCTCTAGCTGGTTACTGCAGTGCGGCTCCATCTAGTGGCACAGATGTGTAATGACAACAGAAAGTCCAGTCCTCCATTATAAAACAAATTCAGTTCTGTGGCCCGTTTTTAAATTTTGTATTTTTGATCCAAGTCTAAAATTGAAAAATAAAATGTCACTTTTTAATTTTTTTAATTTTTGATTGACAATTGAAAATGGAAAGAATGAATGATACACAGATTGGTAAAGTTACTGAACTTTAACATGGACATTTTCATTTTAAAGTTCTCCCAGACGGAGGATTCAACAGAAACAAGGTTATTTGTAACAACTGACAAGTTGAACTCCCCGTTAAAAGTTTCTGCTGTTACCTCAGAAATTACCTGTTTTAATGTTCTGATTGTGCTGAGACACAATCATTTTGTTTGTAGACTTTTTTTTATTTTTTATAAAAACAGGATGACATTAATGCCCTGGCAGTGTCAATAAGCTTTATTTTATTTGACATTTTTTAAGATGAGATTTACACTAAATATGTGTTACTGACAAGTGCTGATGTTAAAAGTGTTTGAACAACAAATGTTATGACATTTTAGTTCATATGGCAGCAGAACATTTAAATAAAAGTGACCTTTACACTACTTTTGAATTCATTATTTGATTTAGCGTATACAATGCGATTAACTGTGATTAATCAGGGAAATAATGCGATTAATCGCGATTAAAAATTTTAATCGTTGCCCAGCCCTAAAAAAAAATGTTTTAAAAAAACAGACGTCAGGTGGACGTGCACACCTTTAAGTGAGTGAAAGATCGATGCAGAACTTTCTCTACTGTGCATAAAGAGCTGATGTTTGCTGCCAGTGGTTCCACCGTTAGTTTTCTGCCACAAATGGGGGTGAAATGAAAGATTAACGGCAGGCGAGTCAGAGCCGAGGAGCTGCCGTTAACGGCCGCTTTAGCTCCGAGCAAGAAAGAGTCGAACTTTCACAAACGGTGGAAAAATGGTTTCTAACGAACGGCTCCAACCAGGCGGCAGTTTTTCCTTCAGGATTAACATCCTGTCAAACAAACAAATGTTGTTTTTGTTGTTGTTGTGTTTGTTGCTTTGTCTTACTCCGGTTTGTTCCCACAAACTCTCACCGAACAAGAGCAGACGTGACCGTCACAGACTCGAAACGATCCCGGAGCAGGAACGGCTGAAAGCTCCCCGTTCAGAACAACCGTTTCTCCTCCGGCTGGGTTTTGACAGCAGGATCCAGACTGGATGCTGTTCCAGACGTATGACGTTTCTGGACGCAGTCACAGGTCTCTTACTGAATCTGAAGCTTTTACAGGACAGTCTGGGTCAGATTTACTGAGCACAGAGGATCCACTCTGATGCTGAGGACAGATGCAGCCAGTAAGGACGGAGACCAGAACCGGACTGTTACTGGGCTCATATGTGTTATACTGGTGTTAGGGTTAGCTCCACCGTCGTGGACAGACGGGTCCTGAGGAGACTGGTGGAGACTGCAGAGAGGGTGATTGGGCTCAGCCAGCCCTCCATAGAGGATCCGGCCCAGAGAAAGAACCTCAGGAGGGCCACCACTATACTCCATGACCCCCAGCCCCCCCCCCCACCCTGGACTGGTTTCTCTCCCATCAGGGCGAGAGGTTCAGGAGTCTGCAGCTCCACGAGGCTCCAAAAAAGCTTTTATCCAACAGCCGCCAGGCTGTTAAACACACAGTAATAATTCAGACGCTGACACAAGACACTTCTGAAATCCATTTGCAGTGGTCCGTATACGTGTAATAATCTGTAGATTATTTATTTATTCTAATATAAAGGCCATTACGCTGCTTTCTATGCAGACTTTATTTATTTGCTCTGGCTTTTTCATCTGTTTTTATCTACGCTGGAAACTTTGTTCAGTACTGAAGTGACAATAAAGGAGTTTTGAATTTTGAGTTGCATCATCGAACCAACTTGAGGGGAGAAAAACAGGACAGGGGATGCTTTAATTTTACTTTTCAAAGCAACTCAGAGCAAATTTTGAGGTTTTTATCACCTGCAGGCATCTGGGTAAAGTAGTTTTTATGACAGTCGCCGTTCTACGTGAGCTGGTGTATAGAGGCAGGTAGAAGGACAACCAGAGGAAAACGTAAGATGACGACTGACCAGGTAAATTAATAAGACTTTTATGTAAATATCAATGATGATTTTGTGAATGCACGACAAGCACATCAGCATAAATAGAGATGTTTTTGCAGTGTTATTCAGTGATATTTTTACAGCATTATTGCAGACTACAAGGTGTTTGCAGGCATTTCAGTGCAGCTCTTTTTTTTTTGTCTTTAGTCATTTTACACACAAAACTCCTCCGTTTTAGCAAATCTGGTATCCTAAACCAGTGGTCTGGTTTGGTTTCAGGACCCACCATCACCCTTAATGACAAGCCGTGACCCAAATCAAGGAAAATTTCCAACTTCTCAAATTTATTGAATGAAAAGATCGTGCAGTTTGCATCGGAGATAGTAAAATAGAATATCACAGAATGCCAACACAAAAAAATAAGTTTATTGATGAACCAAAACGGCAAAAACCAAAATGACTTCAAGTGGGAAATATTCCCTTTGATGCTCAATTAGCTGCATTTTAATTAAATCCAAAACACTTCACTTCACTAACTTCAGGCTTTTTTAACAGACTCAACATGCACAAACATGAAATAAAAAAGTGCAACCACTGAGCAGTAGTTTAAAAAAGAACTCAAATATGTAGCATTTGCTGAGTACCCACTTCCTGAATATATAACAATCTACTATTAAAACTATCTAGTCACTTATTTAAGCATTAATCATAAAGCTGACATAACAAACAGAACATTTCAGTAACAGCCACTTTTAAGACTCAACGGTGCTTTTATGCACAAATATGAAATAAAACAGTGGAACCACTGAGCAGTAGTTTCAAAAAGAACTCAAAATATATAGTTTTAGCTGAATAACCACTCACTGACCTTTGTCTTCAAGATAAGAAAATCCATATCTCATATATTCTTCGTTGTATCTGTGTTTCACCTGCTCAACATATGGAAACAAACTTTGCAGGTCTTTTTCTATGGTGTGAACTGGCGGGTGTCAACTCGCATTACAGGACATTATCGCCATCTACTGTTAAGGAGTATGAATGACACACCATTTTTTTTTTTTTTTTAGCATTTCCTTCCCCAGGCAAAGGCCCACGACCCACTGAAAACGGGTCTGTGACCCACTTTTGGGTCGCGACCCACCAGTTGAGAACCACTGTCCTAAAACCACGCTTCCACCGACCAGCCGACCAGCTGATCTTCGTCGCCGCTTCCAGCAGCTAAAAACTGAATAACTGTTTGTTGGTCACGCGAGACGACTGTTTCTGCTGGATGAACATCTGATGGATAACAAATAGAGGTGTCCCGATCCGATATTCGGTTCGGATCGGCCGCCGATATGAGCAAAAAATGCGGATCGGTATCGGATCGGCAAGCCCTAAAAATGCCGATCCAGACTCCCGATCCATTTTTTTTTTCAACGTCCGTTCCGGGTTTTCCAGCGCACCGCGCAGCGCATTATTCAGATAACCCATTCCAGGTTTCCCTAATATCCGGTCCGCATTTTCCAGCACACCTTCAGCACACGAACATCTCCCTCCCCAGTGTTGCCAACTTAGCGACTTTGTCGCTATATCTAGCGACTTTCCAGACCCCCCTAGCGACTTAATTTGTAAAA
Source organism: Hirundichthys speculiger (assembly GCA_018398805.1). Classification (NCBI taxonomy): domain Eukaryota; kingdom Metazoa; phylum Chordata; class Actinopteri; order Beloniformes; family Exocoetidae; genus Hirundichthys; species Hirundichthys speculiger. The sequence continues at coordinate 1,923,680 of JAGFBZ010000477.1, forward strand.
GCGACTAGCGACAAATCTAGCGACTTTTTCTGGTGATTTAGCGACTCACTGGCACTCAAACCGCTAGGTTTGAAGCCATCACTTGGCTGCTGATGGCTGCTGTCTGCCTCACAAGCCGCGCTTCTCTCTCTGTCGGGCACAGTGCACAGCCAGAAACACCCCGCCCCCCGTGCGAGACAACTCGAGCTCTCCACCAAGTGATGGCTTTAAACCTAGCGGTTTGAGTGCGGGTGAGTCTCAAAATCACCAGAAAAAGTCTCTAGATTTGTCGCTAGTCGCTTTTTACAAATTAAGTCGCTAAGGGGGTCTGGAAAGTCGCTAGATATAGCGACAAAGTCGCCAAATTGGCAACACTGCTCTCGGGCTCTCCCACAATAACACACAAGCTTCCGTCTCTCTTGGTTGCTAGTCCCGCCCCCTAACCTATTCTACCCAATAACCTGCCTGCCTCAGCTCGAGATGCATTCAATGAACTCATGTAATCCGAACAACAGAACATCTAAACAATAACAGAGCATCATAACATGAACATATGTCCAGGAAAAAGGATGTACCAGGTAATTATATAATGTAATCCAGATTAATAAATAATTTTGTAATCTTGTAACTTCAAGGCCCATTCTAATGTATTGTAGAATCAGATTAATATCAAGGACGTTAATGTTATCATAAACCAAGCAAACATGGAGTTATAAAATAACCAGTTTATTTGATTTGTTATTAAATACATGTATCACACTTTGATCTATCAAACTTGCAATTACTTTCTTTACTCTTGTTTAACAAAAGACATGCAACGTTATGGCTAGGGTTATTTTAATTTAAAAAAAAAGGTATCTGAACGTCCCATTTTGCGTCTCAAAATGCTGGAAAATGCGTCTCAGAGAGTCTAGATTCTAGACTCTAGAATTTCAAAAGTTTCTCGTTACCAACCAATATGTATTATTCAAATGCACCTAATTCAGCTGGCGAGTTATTATCAGGAGTAAAACCCTATTTAGCATGAGTCTGACAACAAATTAAGTTGGTTAAATGACTTAAAACTTTAATACATGCTCAGATAGGCCGGTATCGGTATCGGCAGATGTCGGTATCGGATCGGAAGTACAAATAAATATCGGTATCGGATCGGAAATTCAAAATACTGGATCGGGACATCTCTAATAACAAACGAGTCACCAACTTTGATTCCTCGACCATGTCCAAAGAAACCATAAAACACAAAATTGAAGATCAGTTGATTATGTTTGTGGGCAAACTTGCTCGTCCAACGACAAGGAGAGACCAGCGTCCAGCTTCATCCCGCCTCCTCGTTCAGTTCTCTGTCAAGATAAAGTATCTGAGATTTACTCGTTGCTTGATCTCTCTCTCGTTTCGTCCTCTGTCACTGCTCTCCTTGGTTTCTGAGTCACCTCTGCCACCATGTTGGCCATGCAACACATGAAACTGGACTGGCCTGTTGAGTCAGCCTCGACGTGTTGCTGATATGTGACGTAAAGCAGGAGTCTCCAAACACGGTCCTGGAAGGCCGGTGTCCTGCAGGTTTTAACACACCTGATCCTAATTAATGGCCGTCATCATCTTGTCATCAAGGTCAGCACATGTCTGTTAATGCCAGCCACTTGTATCAGGGTGTGTAGAAGGAGGGAAACATCTAAAACCTGCAGGACAGCGGCCCTTCAGGGCTGACTTTGGTCACCCCTGGTGTAAAGTGAAAAGCAGCTCTCGTACCGTCCCTTGATTCAGAAGTTGTTTCCAGACTGAAATGGTTTTTATATCACGACGGCGTTGGCGACGGGCAGCTTTCCCGTCAGCTGGATCCTCCCGCGGCTCTCCTGCAGCCTTGAGCAGCAGACGCGCATCTTTAGCTGCAGCTTCCCTCCTCTGCCCGATCTTATCTCGACTTTAATAGCTCCAGTCGTCTTCCATCTTTTAATTACATTTCAGACAGTGGAAATTGCAATCTGGTAGAGCTTTGATATCATTTTATTGCCTTTGTTCTCAGTCAGCCGCCGAGAGGAGTTCATAGGTGTCGAGTTCGGAGAGCCAGAACCCACCGGCTCATTTTGATGTGCTGGTCTGCACGAAATAATCAAGTCATGGGACTGCAGGAGCACAACGGAGCCATCACTTCTGCTCACAACAACTATTTTAAGGTTGTTTTCCTCTGAGTCCAAGCAGTCGGACGCCACAGGACGTGTTTCAGCCTCCTTCTGTCATAAAACATAGAAACAAGAACAAAAGCCCCTTCTACAGTCATCTTTTTTATCTTCTGCAGTTCAGGACTTAACTGAAGGTGGTTAAGGCTCCACCTTTTCCATTCCATTCAGTTTTATTTGTATAATGTCTGTTACAATGTCAATTGTCTCTAGGCGCTTTTACTTCAACATTAACTACGCCCAAGGGCCCTCCATAGCCCGCTTGCATTCACCCTACAACAATTCCACTACTTTATTATTATTTTTTACTTTTTCTATGCTCTCCTCTCTCTGTCCTACATCCTCTTTCTGTCCTCCATCTTCTCTCTGTCCTACATCCTCTCTCTGTCCTGTCTCCCCTCTTTTCTTTCTCTACCCGGCTGGCCTTCGGCAGGAAGGTCCCCCCATATGATCCAGGTCCTGCTCAAGGTTTCTTCCTCTTAAAGTGGAGTTTTTCCTTGCCACTGTTTGGTATAAAGGTTTTTTTCTCCCTACGTGGGAGTTTTTTACCTGCCATTATCATTGATTGGATTTAATTATATAATCTTAGTTGATGATATTTGCTCGGGGGTCATGATCTGGGTCTCTGTAAAGCGCCTAGAGACAATTGTCATTGTAACAGACGCTATATAAATAAAATTGAATTGAATTGAATTGAACTATGGAATGAGCTGCAGGAGGTAGAAGGGAGGAGGAAAGGGAGAAGAGCAGTGGAGACACCACTCAGCAGATCATGTTAGCGTCCCCCTGTAGCGTAGGCCTATAGCAGCATAGCTATGACGAAGCTGTGATTAAGACGAGCTACTCTAGTCTTAACTACTACAGCTATGGCTATAACTATTAGCCCCTACACACTATAGTTTAGACTAACTGTAGGCTTTACTAAACAAATGTTTTCAATTTAGTTTTAAAGATGGAGGTGGTGTCAGCCTCCTGAACCCAAACTGGTAGCTGGTTCCATAATAAAGGTGCCTGGTAGCAGAAGGCCCGTCCTCCAAACCTACTTTTAGATAATCTAGGAACAACAAGTAATCCTGCACTCAGAGAGCTCTATTAGGAGCATAACATGCTATCAGGTCTTGTAAATAACGAGGAGCTAGGCCATTAAGGGCCTTATATGGGAGAAACAGAATTTTAAACTCAATTCGAAATTTCATAGGAAGCCAATGGAGGGAGGCTAACAGAGGCTAACTTCGTAAGCGAGACATGATCTCGCTTACGAATTCATGTCAGCACCCTCACTGCTGCATTCTGGATCAATTGGAGGCTGTTCAGCGAGCTTTTCAGACATCCTGCTAACAACGCATTACAGTAATCCAGTCTAGACGTAATCTTGGTGATATTTCAGAGATGACCTCTGTTTTATTTGAATTTAGAAGCAAAAAGTTAGAGGACATCCAGGACCTTATGTCATTAAGACACCCTTGAAGTTTGGCTAACGGTTCTGCTTCCTCTGGTTTCATGGATACGTACAGCAGCGCATCATCAGCGTAGCAATGAAAGGACAAAATTCTCTAAATGCCAGAATGGTCAGTCAATTTGGGTTTCTTGAAATTTTAACTTGTACATCAGAAAATGTTGACCAGGCCTTTTAATTTTTTGTTAGTTTTGTGTTGTGCAGCTGATGAACACTGAAATGAACTGAAATGGAGCGATCTAATTGGCCGAGACACTCCGCAACTTCTTTAACAGATTTTTTTTTTTATTTCAAGTTTATTTGTTCAGGGACAATGCACATTGATGAACATTTCTGTAAATGTGCCAGTTTATAGCTGATTAGCTAATTTGCAACTGTAGTCCCTGGGCAGGATGTTAATTGCCAGTGAAAGAAATTCCAAGTGAGAGGAATGATCACTTAACCTAACATACATGTCTTTTGGACTGTGGGAGGAAACCGGAGTACCCGGAGGAAACCCACGCAAGCACGGGGAGAACATGCAAACTCCACACAGAAAGGCTCCTGCCGAGGTTTGAACCAGGAACCTTCTAGCTGTGAGGCAACAGTGCTAACCACTAAGCCACCGTGCTTAACTGGGATGCTTGATTCATAAGCATCCCAGATTTCACGAGAGTCAGACTAGTTTTCCTTTGATTTTCAGTGTTTTGAAAGTGGCAGGAGAACTTTAACATGATTTGAATGCGTTGGTTTGATTCAGGAGTTAATAATAATAATAATAATAATAATAGTGCTTAGATTCAGTAAGTAGATCCACATTTGATGAAATGCTGTCAAAACCCAGCTGTTCCTTTGACATCTGGAGAGCTCCTGAAACCTGGAAACGGTCCCGTCTGGCTCTTGTTCCTGCCGTAGCGCCCGTCGCTGGCCTCTGCTCACTGACTGTTGGTTTTGTTGCCGTAGCTTCGCAGGTCGCCTCGCCGTCTGGATCCAAACGTCCCTGCGGTCCCCGCTGCCGATGAGGCGTCCCCCCCCACACCCAGCAGCTGGAGACCCCGGGTACACGGGGCTTCCCCGACAACCAACCAATCACTGTCTGCCTCAGAAACCCCTCCCCCAATCCCCCCCCCCCCTCCCCTTTCTCTGTTGACTTCTCTCTGGGTCGCCATGAAATTCTGGTCCATGTCTCCATCAAGCAGAAAGTGACTACATTACCCAGCAGCCCCTGTCAACAGCTGTGTTTTCTCTACACTTCAATGACGGGGGCTGGCTCATTTCTATTGGCTCAGAGTGACATCCCATAATTTCATGCTGGGAAAATGGTGTTGGTGAAATTAATCTGGTGTCCCGGTCACTAATCGAAAACTCCCCTCAGCTGATGATGTCGAGGAGAATTTAGCGTCCTGATCCGTATGTGGTCTGGACCCGTGAGTGACGGTTCCTTCATGGCCTCCCTCTGACAAACCCACGGCTCCGCCCCCCCCAGGAGACGCAAAGTCCCGTCAACGCCAGTCCAGATGTTCACCAGGTCCACGGCCTTTCTGAATTAATATAACTGGAGTTTGAGTTCAAACTGAAAAACATTTGACCCGTTTTTACATCAACTTTAAAAGTAAATTGGTGCAAATTGATGTTTGAGTGATATTAAAAAGCACAACAATCAATAATATTTGAATTATTTATTTTAATGATACAACCCACATTCTGGGAAAGTTGGGGCGTTTTTAAAAATTTGAATAAAACGAAAACTGAAAGACTTTCAAACCACATGAGCCAATATTTCATTCACAGCAGATAAATGTTTAAACTGAGAATTTTTGCCATTTTTATGCACAAAATGAGTTCATATCAGATGTGATTTTGGTCTCTAAATAGTTGGACAGGAGCACATTCACCATTGAGGAACATCTCTTTTTAAAACTGTCTGAAGAGGTCTAGACATCAAGATTCTCAGTTTCTGGAGTTCTGGGCCCTGATCGTACGCTAGCCGCTACCAGCAAATTGCGGGTACAGAAACCTCCGCTAACCGCTAATGCAATCTTCCACCCCCTAAAGCCGCTACCCCTTACTCACATTGTAGGTCTTTTGCCCTTTCCGCAAACTCGGTATCTTGCGATCGCGGGTTTAGGGTTGCAGCTAGCGGGTGGTCAGACCACCCGCTACCTGCGTGTTGGCGCGTACAAGAGCGCGTTCAGATGGCATCAATGCGCGTCCAACTGGTCACACGTTGACGTGCACAAACAGCTCTACCTCTGGAATTAACTCTTGTATAAAAAGCGTGATTTGGCCCAGTTAAACCATAGACGACCAGAGCGTGTTTACTAGGAGCGCACCGACTATCTGGGACTTTCAGGTAGCTGATAGGAATTGTCTGTGTAAAAATATTTATATGTATATATCAGTGCAGAGGAGGAGGAGGAAGGAAGAGGAGGAAGCTCTACAGCAGAGACCCAGACGAGCTGCACATGAGAGCTGCTCCGATCTTGATAAAAAATACGCTCCATAAATTTCTGACCTGATTTTTAGGTTCTAGAGAGTCTCAAGGTGACTGATGACACTTTCTCTTTGTTTCTGTGGGCCACAATGATTTCAGTTTTGTCTGAGTTTAGCTGGAGAAAGTTGTTTTGCATCCACACGTTGATCTGTTCGATGCAGTGACACGATGAATCTACAGGCGCATGTTCTCCTGCTGTCAGTGACACATAGATCTGAGTATCATCTGCATAGTTGTGGTAGGACACATTATAGCTGCGTATTAGCTGGACTAATGGAAGCATGTACAGATTGAACAATAGGGGTCCCAGGATTGACCCCTGGGAAACCCCACAGGTATCTCCTGTCCCTGAGATAGGATCTGAACCAGTTTAAAGCATTAACAGTAGTTATCATATTTGAAATGAGCTCATTTAGTCAATAAAAGGGTCAAATTTCTCAGTTTAAACACTTATGGTATCTACAGTCATGGAAAAAATTATTAGACCACCATTTTTTCTTCACTTTCTTGTTCATTTTAATACCTGGTACCACTAAACGTCATCATGTGACTAAAACAGACAGAAAAGAAAACACTGAATGCATAAAAGCAGTGTTTTTGGCAGTACAACGCCATAGCTATTGATGTAAAAACTTAAGTGATTTAGGTTATAATCAAGAAAACCATGGAAAATGGTAAAAAATCAGCTCTTAAATAAAACTCTTATGAGCAATCTTTGTGGTTATCGTTATGTTTGTCCAAACAAATGTACCTTTAGTTGTACCAGGCATTAAAATGAACAAGAAACTGAAGAAAACAAGGGTGGTCTAATAATTTTTTCCATGACTGTATGTTCGGCTCTGAATAAAATACTGGCTCATGTGATTTGAAAGTCTTTTAGTTTTCATTTTATTCCATTAAAAAAAAAAAAAAAAAATGATGATGACAACCAGCAGTCACCTGCATTCATTTTAATACTTTTCTGTCTCCTCACTTTGGACATTCGTGAGTTTATGAAGGTTTTAAGTGAATTAGACTCCCTGTGGGGGGAAGGGGGGGGGTTGCAGGCCATGCAGGTCCTCAGTCACTGGTCCTGGAGGAGGACTGACCTGCGCCTCTCATCTGCTCCTCGTCTGTCCTCCACCTCTTCCATCCCGTTCAGCTTTCACTGCGACCTCCACAGCAGCAGACAGCTGAACCGCTCACTCCTCCGGCCGGCTCACTTTACCGCTGACCTCCGCAGGCGGACAAACTGGAATCTGAACGCTCACTCACATGCAATTGGAGACCGCACGGTTGTTTCCATCTTCTGAGATTTCTGATCCTGCTGCGAGGGGACATTGATCACCACCTGACATCCGCAGACGCCGCTGCCTCCTCCCCGAGCTGAGCTCTGCAGTGCGGCCTGCGGCCCGTTTTCCCTTTTGTTCGTCTGCTCGACCGTCCCACGGTGGGCTTCCCTCTCGCTGCTCCCCGAGAACCAGCGGCCTTCACTTTCTTTCCAGGGTGGCGTTCTCACTCTCAGATGTTTATGTCGTCATCTGCTGTCACTGTTCTTCTTCTGCTGTCGTCCTCCCGCGGCTCGGCCTCCGGCGGCGGAGAGGCCGTCTCAGCCGAACATAAACATCTGACACCCGCGCCGGGGTGAAGATGCGAGCGCGGCGCCCCCAGAAAACTGCAGAGCAGCGCAGCTCGCTGCAGTCTCAGACAGCCTGTTTTTGATTGGATCCCATCAGATGTGTCATTGTGACCCTGAACCCGCCGCCATGCTCTCATCTTCATCCCGTGCAGTGATTGATAACACACTAATCTGGCGTGTCCCATTGCCTCCAGCCACTGATCTGCATCCAGAGCGAGGCTCCGGCCGACCGGCGAGACGCATGTGCTCACATGTTCTCCGGTTCCTCCCGTCAGTGTGATGAGAGATCCTGACCCGTGCATGAGACTCCCACACAATCTCTCAAACCCCCCCCTCCTCCTGGCTCATCCGGTCAGATCAGTGGGTTTGCCTAATAACCCGCTGTCCAACCCTGCTGTACATGTGTGTGTGTGTGAGTGTGAAAGAGGTCGGCATGTTCACGCTCTGTCTGTCCCGTCTGTCCAGAGGAGGGTGATGAGGGTGGTGAGGAAAAGCAGGCGGGTGTGGAGGAAGAGGATAAAGACGTCCTGGACGGGCAGAGGTGCTGCGCCGCTCTGGCGGCGCTCCGACACGCCAAGTGGTTCCAGGTGAGCACGGAAACGCAGTGTTAGGGATCCTCGACAGTTCTGGTTCTGCTTTCCGCTGCTTGATGAAAGCACAGGATCGGTCACAGTCGTATTTAGTAAAATGCCTCTATCTCTAGGGGTGTGAGAAAAAAAATCAATTTGGCAATATATCACGATTTTTGGCCGCCCAATATAATATCGTTTATCAGCTCCTATTATCGATTTTTTTTTTTACATTGCTGTCAGTATGTTGTAATGGTTACTTAAATGTGCAAAAACACTAATAATAAATACAGAGATCCCTTATTTTTCACGGTTAATGGGGACCGGCACCCCCCCACGAGAATCAAAATCCGCGAATGGGAGCCGGAGCCCCCCGAGCCTCAATAATGTGTTTAAAATATGTTTAAAAACCGCAAAAAAGTAGCGAGACACTGCAGTGAAACAAGACAAAGGCTCAACTGTGGTCTTTCTGTTACCTTCACAGCCTCTGGTCTCTGAACCGCAGTAAACAAACTGCTTTTTCATCTAACCTCGTTTTCATTCTGCCGTCCCACAACACACACACTACATTACCCATAAGGCCACACCATTACCCATAAGGGCACCTTCTTAAAGGGGCCAGGCTGGCTCACAGCATTTCTGCGCTGCAAGAGAACGCGCACAACATCCTGTGATGTTTCCGGAGTTTTTCTTGATTTATTTTTATATCATATATTTCTGAAAAATCTGCAAATAACTAAAACTGCGGAACTTAAAGCTTAAATTGGCGAGGGATCACTGTATCACGATTTTCGGCCGCCCAATATAATATCGATTTTTCAGCTCCTAATATCGATTTTTTTTACAATGCTGTCAGTATGTTGTAATAGTTACTTAAATGTGCAAAAACACTAATAATAAACAATAAATAGGTTCATCAGATGATCATCTGATAAACATATACAGCAACTTGATTTTTCATCTTTACTTTTAATTTTGATATTAACCTGGTAGAATATCACAATATATCGTGATATTGCAATATCTTGATAATATCGCATCGTGACCCAAGTATCATGATACGTATTGTATCGCAAGGTCCTTGCCAATACTCACCCCTAACTATCTCCAGATCTGCTCTATAAAGGCGTTAGAGGGAATTAAAGTTACCGAACCAGAGAAGTGTGATGGACACACAGCTGGGAGGTTAAAATAAACGGACTGAAGCTGCGACTGAACTGCTGTCAAGACCAAACATCATTTCAGGAAACCAGTGATGAGCACTGCAGTGATGAGGAAACTGTTAACGGGCACTGGGATTAATTAGAATAAACGCTGACTAAACCTTGGATCTTGTCCTTTTAGTGGGTTTGTAATTGTCCTGTGTGCTATCACCACTTTCCGCCATGCTAACGTTACGATGCCGATGTTACAAGCTACATATTCACGCGAGACACAGTCGTGAGTCGCTTGCAGACATGAATGAGGCTGATATTACATATCCCGGTAATCGACCGCGAGAATGAGATGAAGTCAAACATAAACAGTAAAAAAAAATTCCGCGGTTTACCGTAATACCGGTAACCGTTCCATCCCTAATACTCAGTTGTGCAGCCGTTCATCATCCATCAGGCGCCAGGGACTTCAGCTCACATCGTGAGCCTCGACGTGCGGTGCTGCCAGACCGTCTCAGCTGCTGTCTGTGAATGCATCTGGATAAACAGAAACAACAAAGAAGCTACTCCTCCCCAAGAAACATATCCTGGACGGACCGAAATTCTGCAGGAAATACGAATACTCAACATCACAAGACTCGTGTAACGTTATTTTCTGTTTCTAGTTCAGCTGTCAGTCAATGTAGAGATGGGTCGCTTTTTTAACAAAGATCTAAGCAACTCATTAAACAAACTGGATATACGTACTAAATCAGAATTAGCCGCCAAGACCTGTGATGTGTTCTCAGCAGAGGAACGAGGAACACTGAAGCAGAAAAGCTGCATTTACAGTCTTTTACTACCACAATCTGTTCTTTATGGGTTTGACTGCTCCGCTCATCTCCTGATGTCACAGCTCAGTAATGGATGCAAGTTTAATTCCCTCTTATTTCCACCTTTACCAGTCTGGGGATGTAACAGCTGTGTGACGTCAAAACCACTGCTTTACTGTTTGTTTGTTTTTTTAATGTCATCAAAGACATGAACAAACACCTTCTTTCACTGTCAATATTCATTTTACATTCTTTGTTCAGGTGCAGTTTTTGCAACCTTCAGTTTTCCTGTAATATTTAGATGGAGCAGATTATCTCCTGGAAACCTTCCAGGTAGACCAGGCTTGTTGAGTCCATCCCTGTAGCATCTGAGATGTAGCTTTTTTAAAATATTTTTTTTATTACATCCACTCCTGGGAAGGTTGCCGACTGCTCTTCAGTGCTTTCCACTTGAGAATAATCTTTCTCGTCTAACGTTGAACCAAATAGTTTGGAATTTGGATGTTTTGCAAACTTTTCGAGACAGTTGCTTTTTTCAAGGCCGCTGCTGATGTTTTCCCCTCATGGCAGTAAGGAGCTACTTACTGTTGCTTGCAGAAAGTTTTCCTTTGAGGAATCAAGGCAGCTGGACTTTTTGTTTTATTTGTTCTTAAAGATGTTTCACCTTCCACCTTTCATCCTGAAGCTTTATCAGGTCCAGACAAAGCCTTAACAAATAAGTCCAGTCTTGATTCAAAACCTTGAGTCACCATGACCTGCATGAATATTTTCCTTTTTGGCTTCAAAAAAATAATTATATTTGTCTAATACTAAGACCCCAGCTGTCGATAAATACTTGAACACATGATTTTTAATATTGTGTGGTCTGTTTGCGTTCTTTGAAATGCTTTATCTCCTCGTCTGGTCAATATTTTCCACTTTAATGATTTTCTTTTTCTTCCATTGTGTTTGTCTCTTTTGTTCTTGTTTTCTCTTCGTGAGCTCTAAAACGGTGCAGTCGACTGTGCTGCCTGTGACGGAGCCGTGCATTTAAAGAGCTGAGAGATTAAATTAATGTTTAAACCCTCAGAGGAAGAATTTGAGCCAGCAGATTTTCTTTTTTTTTTTAACCTGCAGAATCCAGAAGGTCCACTTATACTAGGGGTGTGAAAAAAAATTGAATTTGGCAATATATCGCGATTTTCAGCTGACCAATATAATATCGATTTTTTTTTTTTCAAAAACACTAATAATAAACACTAAATAGGTTAATTTGAAGCAAATAATTTTGACTCAATTTGTCCTCTGAATGATCAATATCATCTAATGAACATATACAGCAACTTGATTTTTCAACTCTAATTTTGATATTAACTGGGTAGAATATCGCAATATATCGTGTTATTATCGTATCGTGACCCAAGTATCATGATACATATCGTATTACGAGGTCCTTGCCAATACTTATCCCTAACATATACGTTCTAGAAATGGATGTGTTGTTAAGAGTAGAGAAAAAATAAAGGTTACAAGGTGACCACACCAAACAAAAGAACAGAAAACCAATGATTTCAGATTACCGTATTTTCCGGACTATAAGCCGCTACTTTTGTCCCACGCTTTAAACCATGAGGCTTATACAGAGATGTGGCTTTTTTTATGAATTTTTCTTCAGCCCTTAGGGGCGCTCTAGCAGGAAGTGCAAAAACCAAAAACAAACGAAGTAGTTAAAGGCTATTCTGTTTTTGTTAAGTAGCCTATGTTGGCTATGCTACTCTACATTCATTTTGTGAGCATCAATACTTATTATTATTGGACAAACTGATTAATAAATTAGTCCAGTCAGTTTGTTGGTTCCCCAACGGATTTCCGGGCTCTGAGTGGACCCGCCGTGGAGGTTTTAATCGCAGATCTGGACCGGACGCAGCATGGAGCCAGCGGGCCCGCAATCCGGCTCCAAAGCGGATCCGGCACTGAGTGCAAGTGGAACCCGATATGGGTCCGTTTCACGGGTCCATTCCGGATGTCTTTGCTGTGTGGGGTGGTTTCAGTACACAGGAGGAGGAAAAGTAAAGCAACTTGGTTTTAGTGTACAGGAGGAAAATAAATAAAACCATCAATGACTTTTCTGTTTTGCTTGATCAGCACTTTTACTGCCGTGTTACAGTTATCAGTTCAGGTATATGAATCAACACTTATGGTAAAATCTTTCAATGTAAATATCTTATTTCTCACCCTGGATACCGGCGGCTTATAGTCTGGTGCGGCTTATATGTGACAAAATATATATTTTGTTTAAATTTTAGTGGGTGCGGCTTATATTTAGGTGCGCTTTATAGTCCGGAAAATACAGTATATAAGGACACAACATTCAAGTAGTTCCACTTGGCTGATGAGCTTTTAACCTGCATGTATTAAGACAGGGAGATGAAATGTGATGGGTTACAGTTAAGATGACAAGATGACGCTCGGTCCAACCTCTCACAGCGGCGCTGGCAGCATATTGAGATTTCAGGGGTCACGGGAGCGTCCAGGTCCGACGCCTCGAGTCTTGCGAGTGTCAGCAGACGTGCTCCGCTCGGCTGAGCCGCTCAGCTGTCTTGTTGATCTGCTCCTCATGCATCTCCATCTGTCCCTCCAGGCCAGAGTCACGGACCTCAAGTCCTGCGTCATCGTTCTGAGGGTCCTCAGGGACGTGTGCAACCGCCTGCCGGCGTGGCAGCCCCTCAAAGGATGGGTATGTGACGGCCTCGGAGTGGCAGCGAGCTTTTAGGGGATGCAGTAAAGGAAAGCTCAGGCTTTCTTCAGAAACAGCCTTTCTGTGATGGAACTGACTGAAACCTTCGTGCCACCCCCGCAGCCTCTGGAGCTGATCTGCGAAAAGGCCATCGCCACCTGCAGCCGGCTGCTGGGCCCGGGAGAAGCCCTGCGCCGCGTCATGGAGTGCATCGCCTCAGGGATCCTCCTACCAGGCAAGTCAGCCGCCGTACGCTGCAACCAACCAGCTCTGGTTGTTAGTTAGCAGTAAAGCCACTGAGTTAGAGTTGTTACGAATGCGCCATCTACGTACTCATGGTGAAATAGCAACAACAGAATTGTCAGTCTGAACACACTTGTTCCCTCAAAATAGTTCAAGTGCACAATTTCGAGATTTGGAACAGCATAACAACACAGTTAGGAGCAGAAGGACCATCAGATAATTATCATATTTGTTTGTTTTCTGGACTGTTTTAATGTCCTCTGGACAGACGAAAACCAAAGCAGAGATGTTTGACTGTAATTCACAGCGCGTCATCGTGTCAGGCACGGTGGTGGAGGGGTGATGATATGGGTTTGATATCGCGTCTGATAACCAGAACCTGGGTCATCCAACAGATGAGATACTTTAACTGTCATTGCATCTTAAAGCAACAAAGTTCAGGTGCAGAGTCTGAAATGATCCTAAGCAGCAGAATCAATTATCCTGATTGGATACGACTGGACTGCAGTGAACTTGTTTTTCTGTAAAGAGTGCCTTGAGATGACTTTTGTTGTGGATTGGTACTAATACAAATCAAGCGTTGCCAGGTGTACGATAATTATCATATTTGTTCAATAATTATCGTATTGCACAATAACTATCGTACAATACGATATCGTACAAATACAATAATTATTGTGTTTGTATGAGAACTGTCTTATTGCACAATAACTATTGTACAAATACGATATCGTACAAATACGACAATTATCGTACAACATGACATCGTACAAATACGATAATTATTGTAAATACGATAATTATCGTATTTGTATGATAACTGTCGTATTTCACAATAACTATTGTACAAAAACGATATGGTACAAATATGATAATTATCGTACAAATACGTACAAGTAATTTGACCCTCTGTATGATCAATAATAAAAAAAAAAGGCCAAATGTAAGATAATTTGACCATTTAAAAATTATTGCCTGCTTCAACTGTCTGCCGGAGAGTTTTTTGTGAACCCTGAGGGCATCTGTTCCCATGTGACATGTTTCCAGCCAATTGTGCTTTGCTGAACGTAAGATACGAGTTTTTGTCTCAGAACAACTAGCATGATAGGCTGAATGGTCAGCTGCGCCCGGCCCCACGAGACGCTCACAGTCAGGACCAGATCAGGAAGTCGAGCGAGCGAGACTTTAAACAGAGTTTAAGCAGGAAGAGAGAAAGCAAGGGAAAAAACTAGTCTCCAAAATTGCCTACGAGGCCTCATAATTTATATATTTGACTATAGAGCATCATTAGGGGTTGTTATTTTGGTTATGACAGATGTACGATAATTTCAAAATACGATAATTTTGAGTCTCTGCTCCGATAATCCTACATTTCCCACCTGGCAATGCTGATACAAATTAACTGAGTTGAACTGAGTATTTCCACGCAGAGCTTCTACATTTTGATATAGTTTTTGTTAACTTATATAGTAGGGATGTACGATATCAGGATATTTGCTGATCTGCTGTTATTTTGAACTAAAATCTTTGCCGACACCACTGATGCTTCTGATGCAGTATTTAATACGGACATTATACCAACACTTTATAACTGTAACTGATGCAAACACACTCTCATAACAAAACATAAAAACATAATAAAATGCCACGGCTATCAGTGGGCGGTATAAATGGTATACGGTAGAAACGATATAAATGTAGCTAACGGTGAAGATTTTTACAATACCGGCCTACCGCGATTGTAGAAGTTGATAGTGTCAAGCTGACCTCGGAAGTGCTTGTAAAAAAGACCGGTGCAACGTCGGTCACTTCGTACGACAAAAAGAATCAGAGGTGGATTTATATCACAAATGTCATTATTGTATACTTGCGTAAGGTCATGGCGCCATTTCTTACAGTGGAAAAAAATCGGCTTTAGGAACATGATAAAGACACTTGATGGACGCTACGACTTACCTAGCTGCAAGTTATTTAGCCCAGTGATTTCCCAAAGCCCCCTGGTAGGCCATCGAGGTACTGCAGGTAGGACGTGAGAGGTCATTAAAAATGAACAAATATGTTTTAAATCCTCGATTTAAAAAAAAAATGTTTTAAATTACTGTAAAATATTTATTACATGATTTAAAAAGAAAATAGAAATAATAAAACCAATTGAGTGTCATTATACTGTTTTCTTATTTGTTGACCCCTTACACTAATATTGGAATGTAGCTTTTAGTCTTTTTTTTTTACAGAAGAAAAGATTATATATGACAATATCTATCATTCCCGCACATGCTTTAGATTATATCTCCCAGCCCTAACTGCAGTTTACTGCAACATACGTGTAAAATCCAGGAGTTTCTGAATGATTCATTTTGCCCTGAAGTCTCAATCATACTTTGAGTTGAGAAGCAGCTGCTGATGGCTTTTTTTTTCTCTTCCTTGATCTTCACGAATTCCTCGTACCTCCGGGATGACGGCTCGTGAGATGAGTTATTTAATTAGTGGGCGTTGAAGGAGTGGGGGTTTGACTCCCCCTCGCATCAACGGCAACTTTATCACCTTCTGACACTTTGAAAGATCTCCACACAGCAGATATCTTTGGTTTGTTTATATATAATAATAATTTTGAGGTATAAAGACCCAAATATTTACCCTCCGACAAGGAGGTCATGTTTTTACCGGCGTTTATCTGTCTGTCTGTCTGTCTGTTCAAGATAACTCAAAAGGTTATGGAAACGGATTTTGATGAAATTTTCAGGAGTTGTCAGAAATGTGAAAAGGAAGAACTGATTTTATTTTGGATGTGATCCGGAAGAAATCCTGGATTCTGGATCACTTTCAAATTTTCGATAACATTGCGGTCAATGGGGCCGAAAATTTTGTTTCTCAATGTCTCCGTTATTATGGCCCAAAACTCATGAAATTTGACTCAGGGATTGACAATGAGAACCTCTATCAAATTTCTGATGCGTTTCCTCTGTTGAAGATATTGGAGGTAGACGATGAACGTCAAGACTAGGGCTGTAGCGATACACCAATCTCGCGATACGATACACGATACTTGGCTCACGATACGATATATATCGATATTGCTGGACAAAATGAATTAAAGATTTGTTGAGAAAAATAGTTTCATTTATTTAAACAGTGCAAATTGTTGCTTGCAAGCTTTTAAAGGTGGGACACAGGGGTTTTGAAAGAAGCTTAGAATATTGATACCCGCGGCTGAAAAATCGATACTCAGTAAAATATCGATATATATCGCAGAATCGATAAAATCACTCAGCTCTAGTCAAGACAGACATGAACAAATGTGACTGCAGTAAACACATCCAGTTTTTGCTCCGTCTTTTGCCAAATAAACAATTAACTGGTTTTTGTTGACGCAGACGAACCCTAAGGTGGTTTTTAGCTTCAAACTCTGCTGTACAGTTGATTCCTGATTTCTAAACTAACGTGCTGGTTCTCCCTCTAATAACTGAATCATATTTCACCTTGGTGACACAGATGGTGAATTTTCTTGAAGTCAACTGAACATTTACCGACAGAGAGTTCATTTTCATTTCGCAGCAGCCTATGGGAAGACTTTTTCTGTTTTAGCTCTATTAAACGTTGAGACGTTTCTCCAGCACGGCTCTTCTCTCATCGTCTGATCAGTCTTTGGGGAGACCGTGTGCTGCGCTTTTGATCAGAGTAGAGCCCCGAGTTGGTTTTTTTGTGATGATGTGATCGGATTTTAAATGTCTGAGGGAGGTTTCTGAGTCCAAAAGTTACAGATCTACAGAGACTAAGGTTGCATGAGACCTTCTCAGAAGACGTAACGAGCATTAAGACAATCAGTGGGTTAGTTTTTTCATTTCCTGTCTTTACAAATGAAGACGTCTGACTCTGCAGTGGAAACACTGAAGTGGTTTTTCATCCGCAGGAGGTCCGGGAGTTCACGACCCCTGTGAGAGGGAACCCACAGACGTCCTGTCTGACCTCAGCGCCCAGCAGGCCGACGCCATCACACACAGCGCGCAGGTGAGTCCACGCCGCCGTTAGCGTTTCACTGATCTAAGTGTAGGAAACGTTGGCCCAGAACTGCTGTAACTGTTCATTCTGGGATTTAAATACTTTAAGGCTTTTATACTTCTGAGCCTTGCTGATGAATATTTCTGGGCTGTAGTTAGATTAGCTCCCATTGGGAAGCTCTTATTGCACTCGCAGGAAGATAAGTTGTTTTTCGGGACTTGTGAAGTTAATTTTTTTCTTCCTTCTCCACTGCGTACATGTTCCATATAGTTTCTAAGTAACAATTTTAACTCGTACACACAGTAAAAAGACACAGATGGATAATAAACTCAAAACCACGATTGTGATGTCATTGTTGTCCGTCCAGAGGCCACAAGGTTTCTCATTAAACATCAAACAGATGATAAAGCATCTGTATCGCAACATTATACAGCTTCACTCCTGTCCTTACCCTAACCCTATTTTATCAATTCTGCGATATATATCGGTATATTTTTTTTCCCCAGAGAGTATCAATTTTTCAGCCGCGGGTATCGATATTCTAAGCTCCTTTCAAAACCCCCGTGTCCTGCAGGGGTGCATTCAGTCCGCCAGCTACTCTGCTGAG
The DNA here is from genome assembly GCA_018398805.1 of Hirundichthys speculiger. Lineage (NCBI taxonomy): Eukaryota > Metazoa > Chordata > Actinopteri > Beloniformes > Exocoetidae > Hirundichthys > Hirundichthys speculiger. The sequence continues at coordinate 1,941,486 of JAGFBZ010000477.1, forward strand.
ATGGGTGCAGTTTTAAGATAGCTTAAATGTTGCTCCAATGGACTTGAATTATTGGCTGCCATGGTTTGTTTTTAAACCTGGTGGCTAGAATGGCTAGTAGCTACCTCACATGTTCAGTATCAAGCCAAAAAAGCTGCCAAAGAAGACCACTTGCTGTACTTTAACTCTCCATTGTGCCCTTACCTTTAAAAGCTTGCAAGCAATAATTTGTTGAATAATGTTGAATAAAATAAATCTTTTATTCATTTTGTCCAGCATTTACAAGCTGCCTGTCAGCCATATAATGTGTAATTGATGCTTTCAGTTCAATCAATTCAAAAAAAGTCAATTGAAACACTCACAAGACGTCACCAAAATCACTTTGTCCCTTTAAAATCTTTCGGAAAATGATGTAAATGTATTGTAAGATGAATATCAATATGTATCGTGTCGTGAGCTGAATATCGTAATTCGTTTCGAATTGTATCGTGAGATTAGTGTATCGCTACAGCCCTATGATTGATCCATAGATACTGATCACATGGGTGATCAACTCTTTAATTTATCCTGTATTATTTCCTAATGTCCTCTTCACATCACTGTAAGAAAAGCTGTTCAGTCAGAGATAAGAAGGTTTTACAAAACGACAACAGCTGATTTATTATCAGGTGCCTGGGAACAGTTCAGTTCTTTTAATTGTCATTTTCTTCAAAGTCATTGGAACACTCACAAGATGTTACCAAAATCACTTTGTCCCTTTAAAATCTTTCAGAAATTGATGTAAATGTATCTTAAGATGAATATCGATATACATCATATCGCGAGCCGAATATCGTGTATCGTATCGCAAGATTAGTGTATCGCTACAGCCCTAGCTGCGACTGCTGTCCACTTGGCCTGCCAGTGTCCGTCGGCTCCTCCAGAGTCCCAGGAGCTAACCAAGTTCTAATCAACTGTGATTGATTACAATAGGTAAAACCTATGTAATGGCTGGCAAAAGGAATTAACTTTTTTTTCCTGTTCAGGTTGTTCAGTATTTTTTGCAGCGTGAAATCTGTCAGTCAATTTTGTCCTGTAGCCTGGAAACTGGAAACCAGTCAGTCCGCAGCCGTGACCCATGAGTACATCTCGTCGTACAATGATGAGTCCACAAGCAAATTACACCATGAAATAACTTAATTGCTCCGGCGTAAAGGCACTTATATCTTTGACACTTGCTCAAAGACACTTTGGTGTCCAAGAAATAGTTGTGGAAGGGAGGAGGTATTCCCATCCCCATTATCCTCTCTGGTCCAGTGCTGTGAGCCTTAAAAGCCTCCATTAATGGCTCCCGCGGGTCCCGAACGTGCAGAAGTCGGTCAACACTCCAGGCGCAAAATTACATGTCATCAGGGGGAGGAGAAAACACTTCTGAACCAGAGCTGCCCGGCCCTCACTAAACAGCCGAGAAACGCTCTGAACAAAATAGTTTAGAGCTTTTGATGTTGCGTTTAGGATGGTAACAGTCCAGAGTCCTCAGCCGTGTTTAGAAGCAGAACTTCCTCCCTGGAGATGAAATACTACTGCAGAACCCAGAGTCTATTTATGGACGTGGAGCATCGTAAACCTTCGCTTCCTGCTCCTGCTGTGAAACCAGCCGCAGACGCTCACCTCTCCGAGCGCAGTCATTAGTGGGACCGACCGAAAAGACTCCTCAGCGGAGCGACTTTGGAGAAACGCCCCACCGGGGGTCGTGCTTCCACGCCGTCTGCTCCACCACACTCAGCGTTTCTTCCCAGGAACCTGAACATGTTAATGCCTCCCGCCGCCCCGCTTGATTGAAGGGAAGTTATTTAAAGCTCGCGCTAGATCTATAAATATCCACAAAGGTGGACTCTGACCTGGAATTGCAGGGCGCTCGGTAAAGCGGCAGCCTAATTACCCATCCAGTGAGCCGTCTTCGTCATTTACATCCCAACACCCCTACTATTACAACCACATCTTTCGCTGCTGCACATGAAACAACAAAGTCCCGTCTCCCCCCCTCCGGGTAGAAGACGTGGGCTCGGCGCTGAGGAACATCAAGGCTCAAATCCGTCTTTCCTCCGTTACTTCTGCCTGTCTTTGTTTTGCTCTCTGGGGTTGGATAAAAGGCATGTCTGGGAATATTTTTCAATGTTTTCCTCCGTAGTTTGTGCCCACAACGTGTTTATTCCTCCCCTCTATAATACATGAAGTTTCTTCCAACCAGATAAGTAGGTTCGCTCAGACGCCGGGCTGCTTCCACGGGTTTCCCGGATAATTGAAGCGTATTGATCAGAGGATAATTGGCGGCTGCGGTTGGCTCTGATGTGTGCTGCAGGTTTTTGTTGTGTCGCCCTCACTCTGTCTGCGGTGTGTTTCAGCACGCGTTACGCCTCCTGGCCTTTGGACAGCTTTACAAGGTCTTGAATATGGATCCTCTGCCCGCCGTCAAGTCCTCTCCAAGGCTGTTAGAAGGTCTGTGTTTTCTATTCACATTTGTTTGCATCCACGCATGTCATCAGCTTCCAATCTTTGGTTTTCTTCCATTGCTACTCTCCAGGGCTGTACGTTAGGGTTAACCCTAACCCTAACCCTTAACCCTTAACCCTTAACCCTAACCTTAACCCCTAACCCTAACTCCTAACCCTAACCCCTAACCCTAACCCCTAACCCTAACTTAACCCTAACCTTAACCCCTAACCCTAACACTAACACTAACACTAACCCTAACCCTAATCCCTAACCCTAACCCTAACCCTAACCCCTAACCCTAACTCCTAACCTTAACCCCTAACCCTAACACTAACACTAACCCTAACCCTAATCCCTAACCCCAATCCCTAACCCTAACTCCCTAACCCTATAGCCTTAACCCTAACCCCCTAACCCTAGCCCCCTTACCCTAACCCCTACATCCTTAACCCTAACCCTAACCCCCTAACCCTTATCCCCTAACCCCTAACCCTAACCCTTAACCCTAACCCCTAACCCACTGTCTTCATCAAAAATTCAATACTTAAAGCAGAACAAAAGACTTTTGTTAACATTAAAATGTCGGTTTCATTTGAACAAACGCTTTCTTGCCTTTACAAAGCATAATAAAGTAATTGCCTTATCCCGTAAATGTAGCTACGTCCTACGTCACACATCTACGATGCTGGAGGTTTTCTTTCTACCGCCACCGCTGAATAAAAAGTGCTAAAGTCGGCCTGGACATCCTCATTCACGATGACGCCAAGTCTGCACGTTCATGAAATATTACAGCGTTGAATCTGAAGATGTCCCTTCCATCTACTTTGCGGTTCGCGTTCCCTGTTGTCTCTGGTCACTGACCGCTTTATTCAGTTGGTGCTGAAAAAGCTCTACAAAAAACTAACACAAACGTTTCTACCTGGTGGGAAACACACAACACTTCTGTGATGTTTCCGTGGCTGCAGAAGTGAGACGGTGGGTCGGCTTGAGACGGAGGAGGCTCCTCCATGTTACAGAGTGCTACACTGGGGTTCACTGAGTCGCTAACGCTCCAAGTCAAGAGACAAAGGGCGAATTCCAGTTCCTCCCATAACCCCTTAATGTCAAAAATGCGCTCCCGTGAAGTGCTAGCGATGTCCCGATTCTCAAAACGTCAAGTTTGAGGGCTGTATCGCCCTCAATATTGAGATTCTCCAGCACCACCCTTGGGAGTAAGGGCTACCCAGAAGGCATTGTGTATTTTCGCCGAGACGTCGTTGAAAAGGATGGCGCCGAAAAAAGTTAGCTACGAATGTAAGTATTTTAATATATAAATATTACAAAACCATTTTATTGTCTTCGATATATACACATACATACAGTGGTACCTCTACTTACGAAATTAATTGGTAAATAAGATAACTGGAAATAGTTTCGTAACCTGAAAATTTCGTAAGTAGAGACGTGTTTTCCATGTAAATGCTCTAATCCGTTCCAAGCCCCCCAAAATTCAGACATAAATTTTTTATAAATCATAAAAATGCATCAAAACATGTAACAAATACATGTTTCAATTAGATTACTGCACAATAAACATAAAATAAGAGTTGTACATAATGTAAAAAACAAAGAATAAAAATTACGTCCTTTACCTTTTAACTGCTATCGTCGTCACCTTTTCTCTCTCTGCAGTGGTTTTTGCCTGATGTTTTATAAAAAAAACGATCCAAGAATGTTTTGTCGGCTTCGAAAATGTGCGAGGCAAACATCATCATAGTGAGCGATAGCCCGAGTAGCGAACACTTTTTCTGGGTGATTCTTTTCAACGAATTCCGAAACTTCATGGAATTTTCCTAAAATGTCAAAGGGACGCCAGGAAGATGCTAGCCGATAGCCAATGGCAGAGCAGCTACGAGTATGTTTACATTCGGTAAACTCTGGGAGCTGCGAGTAGCAGTGTGTACTGTATTTTTTTCCTTTCGTATCCTGAAATTTCTTTCGTAACGAGGCAATATTTTCCCGTTGAGGCGTTTCTTAACTTGAAAATTTCATATGTAGAGACGTTCGTAAGTAGAGGTACCACTGTATATTCTTCTTCTTCTTCTTCTTTGTCGTCGTCGTTTTCTTGAGATACTGGATGTAGCTTTGGCGTAAGGCCGCCCCCTACCGTCTGAAAACGTAACTGCACTCAAGGGGTCTCCCGTTTCTAAGTCATAAGACAGCCCTTACACTTATTGTCGAGGGTCAAAGATTGAGGGTTAAGGGAGGAACTGGAATTGGGCCAAAGTCTGTAACACGGCCAGTTCAGCCGGTTTCTGCCTCTCTGACCTTTGTGAATGAAACCCAGTAGTATTTTCCCCACGGTATCTTTGGCCCGCTTGTCATCTGGTTAAACGTTCTGCCTGGTCTGGTCGGCTGTGACGGGCTGCTGGCAGAATGCCTGACCTACGTGGAGTTAGCGTCTCCGATGACGTCCGCCTGTACTGCCCATGCAACGTGTGAAATGCCTCCGTGCGTTTCACACAGCACAGGTGTTACAGAGGCACGATGAGCCGTCTGATGACATCTCCTCTGCTGAAATTCACTTTAGTTTCGCCTACAGGTCGCTCATTCGCTAACGATTACATTTAAACTACAGAACATTTATTCTATGAACTGGTAGGGAATCACGTAAAATAGTCATGTACTTTCCTGCTGCTGACTGACGTCAAACACTTCTCAAACACAAACAGAAGCCGTTCCTCATCACACTAATGCTACGAGGTTAAAATCATTTGTAGCCAGTTTTCTGTACTTTCATCTGTCACATATGAGGATCCAGAGGAAGATGTTCAGATGATGTGTGCGTGAGAGACATTTGAAGTGATCGCTGTCCTTGTTTGCGTCCTTCAGGCGGCTGTCAGAAGAGGCTCCGGGAGGATATCGGGTCAGATGACAGGGACTTCATCAAAAGGATGAAAGGTGACCGACCTTCAACTTCCTCCTCTCAAACACACAAACTGATACATCAGCAATGTTCATACTCCAACCATATGACCCCTCCCCCTTTTCTTTTTTTTTTTTTTTTTCAAACTGCATACACAGTTTCAGAGCAATCTGAGATCTGATCTGATGACGAGGAAAAGCAAACAGTTTCCCTACAAATGTATCAGACTCATTCAGTTTTTCAGTATTTAATAGTTGGGTTTTCTCACACAGCATTGTGGCGTAAAGCGGTGATTTCCAAAGTGTGGGCCGCGGCCCCCTGGTGGGCCGTCGCGGTACTGAAGGTGGGCCGTGAGAGGTCATTAAAATTAAACAAATATGTTTTAAATCCTCGAACTTTTTTTAAAATATGTTTTTAGTTACTGTAAAATATTCATATATGATTTTAAAAAACATTAAGGAGTAATCAAACAAACCAGTTTATTCTACTGAAATCTTAACTTAATATAACAAATGTCACTTTATTTGTTGACCCCTTAGATTAATATCGACGTAGCTTCTAGTCTTAAATGTTGATCACAGTTGTGATTAAATGTTTAAGTGGGCCGTGGAGATTTTTCACATTTCAAATTGGGCCTTGGTATTTTGAAGGTTTCGGAATGGCTGGCGTAAAGAATTATCTAAAGACGGTCTCTTTGCGGTCCACAGACGGCAACAAGTCCCTAATGTCTCTGACAGTTTTATTCAGTCAGTCCAGTATGAAACACGGCACTGAAAAAACATCAATTGAGAAAAAAAGTTTCTATCCAGGTTCATCCTCAGTTTCTCCGGTCACTGATGGAGCTGGAAGATGAAGGCGGAGCTTCAGCTGCTGGAGACTCCACCCCCACAGTTCAGTGATCTCCGCTGCTCCACGTTGAGTGACAGAGTTTGAAATGCAACTCGTCCATTGCATCTTTATTTGTTTTTCCGTCTGAACGCCTCTGTCAGACAGCCCGCCGGGCCCCGTCTCACTTTCCCTGTGATGGTCTGATGTTATCCTCACAGAATCCTAAAACCTGCACGGCGGGCTGGTTCTGAGTTGTTTCTAAGAGCGTAGGTTGTTTGCAAACACTTGAGTCTCATTAAACTGCAAAATATCAAACACAAGCAGGAAATGTTGCCTGTCAGCCGTCAGAAACCTGCGCCGGTCCAATTGGCCACATCACAACCAGCAGGAGGAGCTGATGTTGACTGAATACTTGAAGACGGGAGGCTCTGCTGCTCGGTGCTGGTCTGGAGGACAGATGTGGACACCAGCTGACTGTAAACGCAGTGATTTCCAGCAGGTCGGTGTAAAAGATGGAAATCTGAGTCAGTGAAGCGGCGAGGCAGAGCTCTTCCTGGAAATCAGGTCGCCCCAGTGTGACGGGGATCTGAACAGGCTGTCAGGTTAAGGAGCAGACGGCGTTGATCGGCGTGAACCAGGAAGTGACCTCAGCTAAATTAAGAGTCCGATTGTGTCACCTGATTTCTCCACCTGCCTGGGCTGCGTGAAAACGGGTCGACAGGGAAGCCGATAGCCTCGCCTCAGCGGCCTCAGATGAGCCGTGTCCCGGAGGCTGAAAGCTGAGAGACGTTATCACGTTTCCGCTGAGCCGTGAGCTCAAAGTTCAGGACTCATCCGGCTCCTGTGTCCAGGTCGGAGGAGGTCATGTGATCATGTGATGCTCCTCACACGAGTGTTCTGAACCGTCGTCCTGCTGAAAAAACTGATGATGGGACGGTGAAGCTACACCGGCTCGCCGCTGTTATTCACTGAAACATTTTTTTTTTTTTTTTTTTTTTACACATCTTAATGGAGGAAAAATCTGCTCGAGGTATTTTAGAAAATGTGTCAGACGCCTTTGTTGTGTTGAAGACTTTTAGACGGTGATTGGAAAAGTAAATTATTTTTCACCTGAAGGATCCATTTGTTCATTTGTTCTAAGATTAAACGCAAAAATGTTTGTTGGTTCGAGCCTCTCAAATCCCCAAATCTGATGCGTTGACTTCTTGTGAAGGATAATTAATCGCTAAGTGACACTCGGGGCTGATTTCAGTTCCTCTCTGACATTTTATAAAAGATTACGCCGTTTATTGAGGAAAATAATCAGCGGAACAATCGACAAAGAGGATAATCATGAGTCGCAGCCCCCCCAACCCCCCCACCCCCAGACTCTCGTGTGATGGAGTCACAGTAATTAAATCGTCCCTCGCTGGGAAGATCGTCTCATCTGCTTCCAGTTCAAAGGAGGTGATGGGAGGCAGAGACAGAGAGGATGAAATCTGCAGGCTGCACACACACACACACAAACACGCACACACACACAATCAAACACGCACACACACACACACCCTTTCTGTCAGTCTGCGTCTTCACACTGAAACACACTTCAGTGCTGAGTGTGTCACGACCCGACTTCATCTGCTGCACTCCCTCCCACCTCAGCTGTCCTCATAGAGACTCTGGGATCTGTCGGAGGGGGAGGGGGGGGACTAAAAACTGTACCGATTATCAAATAATCATTATCAATTTCTCCTCTCCTCAAATTTAAACACAGAAAGAGGATGATTGACGTTCCAGGTTTTGATTGGTTAATTCACCGCTGTTTATGTGAAGTGTGCGTGATGTTGTCGGCGTCTTCAGTTAGCTGACCCATAAAACAGATTTTTAACAAATTCTGCTGTGGTGGTATTTTTTCTTCGTTCTAAGAATTCATTTACAAATATGATGAATTCAAAAATCGTAAAAGGGGGTGTGGCCTTTCTCTCTGTAGGAAGATCCATTGTCGGTCCCAGTGCAACTAAAGTATTATAGTATTATTTCCATTTCCACAGATTAAAATCCATGCTTACACACACATTTTTCTTTTTTTATTTCCAGTTTTTGTGTGTGTGGTGGTGGGGGGGGGGGGGGGGTCAAAAAAGGTTGAGAACCACTACTTTAAAACATGCAGTTTACTGACAGAGGCAGCAGGTCGGCCTCAAAGACGTGAAAGTATCAGTTCAGGAAGCACCGACTGATTGGCTGGTGTTCTTAATCAATAACCAGCCAAATGATCATATGTTGCACAGAAAAAACCGTTTTTTTTTTTTTTTTTTTCTCAATTGTTTTTAGTTTGGGGTCATTGAATACATCGTGAGAAAGTAAACTGTTCCTTTCTGGAAGTTTGCAAGGAAAAAAAAAAGCCTTTCAGAAGTCTAAAACTTTCCATGAGAACAATGTTTCAGCTGTTGCTCATCGTTTTGAAGTTCCAGTGAATTATCAGCAGATTCTCAGACATTAAAGTTTAAACACATTGTTGAGTCATCTGGATCATCTTAATTTTTTTTTTTACAATAGTAATCTCAGTGGTATTTGTTGAGGTCTTATCTATGTCGAATGTGCAGCTGTGTTTAGCCCTCATGACACCAAATCAAATTTCCTTTGGGTCAATAAAGTTTATCTGATCATAGTTCAACTGTGTTTGTCAGCAGCTGTTTTCAAAGGAAAATCTGCTAAAATGCAGTTTTTCTAGCTGGAGAACATAATGGATTCTGTTCGGTTCTGTTTCACCTCTAAATGAACAGAAAAAACACCCGTTACTGTAGTTTTTAACTTTCCTGTTACAAAGATGGTCCACCTGACATCTCTGCTCTCCTTTAGTCCTGGACTGGAGGATGACTGATCCAAACCACCCCATGAACGCTCTGATGCGTCTGAACCAGATCCACCCGGGCCTTCAGTACCGCCTGCAGTCCCAGTCCGGCCCGGTCCACGCTCCGGTCTTCACCATGTCCGTTGAGATCCAGGGAACCACCTACCAGGCTACCGGGAACTCCAAGAGAACCGCCAAGCTCCAGGTGGCTCTGAAGGTACCGACAGATGTTAACAGTTCAATGGGAGCGTTTAGCGTCTATTACAACGCAGGTTGTCTCTAAGCGGTTTACAGAGACCCAGAGCATGACCCCCCAGCAAATATTATTAACTAAAATTATATTGGTGGTTTTATTACTGCATCTTTAAACATTTTTAGGCATCGGTTAACCTGACCCAATCTTAACGTACCAATAAAAGACTAAACATTTTTGAGTAGTTGAGTTGGGTTGGGGTCTAACAGACGCATGGATGGTTTAGCTTTGCTGGTAGTTGAGGTCTCCAGGAGAGAAACAGTCCAAGGTCGGGCCGGGACCAGAGGAAGTTACTGAAGCTGTTGAAACGAAGCTGGTGGTGGTTGAGCTTGGTTGAGTTCTTTTCTAATTCTGATTATTTTAACCACTAAAGAAGCTCATAAAGTCTTCAGTACTGAGAGCTGCAGGAATGTACAGCTCTTTGACAGCCTGGCTACAGTGCTGAACAGACAACGTGGCTTATTTTTGTTTTCTTCTAATAATGATGAATAATAAACTGTTCTAGCATTGTAAAAGAAGTTTTTGTAGACTTTTAAACTAAATCTTTCCAGGCGCAATTGGAGTCTACAGATTTACAAGACTAACACTTGTGTCAATTAATCGCGATTTTTGGCCGCCCAACATAATATCGATTTTTCAGCTCCTAATATCAATTTTTTTCAATTTTTTTTCAAAAACGCTAATAATAAACAATAAATAGGTTGTTTTGAAGCAAATAGTTTTGACTCAATTTGACCTCTGAATGATCAATATCATCTGATGAACATATACAGCAACTTGATTTTTCATCTCTAATTTTAATTTTAAAATTAACTGGGTAGAATATCGCAATTTATCCTGATATCATGATATTGTGATATCACTGTATCGTGACCCAAGTATCATGATACATATTGTATTGCGAGGTCCTTGCCAATACTCACCCCTAGTGTGGATATGCGAATTATACCAGGGAGCTGAAAATCCTGTGGTTAGAGACCCTATTTGTCAGAGGAGCAACAGCATCCAAAGCTGAATGTAAAATATCTGCAGTATTGCTGACAAGGCGATCAATATCTGCAGAGGTAAATTTCAGGTCATCACGCTCAATTCTTCTTCCATATTCTACTGTAGGGAGATGAGAAACGATGGCTTCCTTAAATTTATTCACAGCATTTTCAGATAAGCATCTGCTGTAATGGCATTTTTTTGTACAGTGGTACCTTCTACTTACGAAATTAATTGGTTCTGGGAGTAGTTTCGTAACCTCAAACTTTCGTAAGTAGAGACGCGTTTTCCATGTAAATGCCCTAATCTGTTCCAAGCCCCTTAAAATTTGAACATATATTTTTTTTTAAATAATACATGAAATGACATGAAATCCTGTAAGAAATACATGTTAGAACTAGAAAAGCACTCAGAGAGCGCAGATCTCCACCAAACGCAACAATTATCGAAAATTTGAAAGTGATCCAGAATCCAGGATTTCTTCCGGATCACACCCAAAATGAAATCAGTTCTTTCTTTTCACATTTCTGACAACTCCTGAAAAAACGCCAGCAAAAATATAACCTCCTAAAAATTGTTTGTTTACCTGGGTTGCTGGGTTACGCTCATACAGACAAGGGGCCCTCCTAGCCAATGGGATGCCAGGAAGATGCTAAGCGATAGCCAATGTTCTGACCTGATTTTTAGGTTTTAGAGAGAGTCTCATGGTGACTGATGACACTTTCTCTTTGTTTCTGTGGGTCACATACAATGAGTTCAGTTTTGTCTGAGTTTAGCTGGAGAAAGTTGTTTTGCATCCACACACTGATCTGTTCGATGCAGTGACACGATGAATCTACAGGCCCATGTTCTCCTGCTGTCAGTGACACATAGATCTGAGTATCATCTGCATAGCTGTGGTAGGACACATTACAGCTGCGTATTAGCTGTCCTAATGGAAGCATGTACAGATTGAACAACAGGGGTCCCAGGATTGACCCCTGGGGAACCCTCAGGTCATGGCCATTTGGTCTGAGACACAGTTACCAATTTCAACAAAGTATTTCCTTTCCTAAATGAACCTTTACAGTCACTGGAAGATTTAGTCTTCAGACATTTTTTTCCTCAAACACAAATGAAACGGGTCCCGTCATAGCTTTTAGCTTTCATTGAAAAAAATATGACCTGTGTATTGAAGTGAATTGTCATTTTATTTTCAACACCTGAACACAGAGATGAAGGAGCAGTTGAGCTCTTGAGTTGACGACAGGACGATGCAGTTGACGCTCCTGTTGAAGTTTGATTGCTCACGCTGCGTTTCTGTCGCCCAGTTGCTCATCGACATTTACAGTTCAGTCTTCGTCTTGAAGTTGCCCACTTTGCAGCCTGAGCAGCAGCTGTTGAGGGTTGAGAACCGAGCTCAGTTACGGCTCAGTCAAGGAAGTGATTCATTTCCCGTCTGTAGTGGTGCTTTCAGAAGCCGTCAGGAAATTAGAGTCAGTTCGTAAGTCTCGTGAAAAACAGGCTGAATGTGTTTGGACGTCCTCCGCTCAAGAAACAACCGACGGTGCTGGGATTCAGACGAACACGGGTTTGTGTCTTGTGGTCGTCCTCAGGCCCTGCAGGCTCTGGGCTACGTGGTCGGCTGCGACGGAGACCTGGACTCGCTGAGCGCCGACGAGAGGTCAGATGGAGAGGGCAAGAACGACAGGATGTCCACCAGCTCCAGCTCCACGTCCATCACCTCCTCCACAGAGGCACAGGAGGTGGGGAACGCACTCTCACATGCACAACCCATGCACAGATGGAGAGCTGCATCTTGTAGAAATATCAGTGTGGCCGTGCTGTGGCGTAGAGACTCCTCGTTGACTGCAACACATCATTAAATACGAATTAAAAATAAAGCACTTCGATCCTGCTAAAAAGACCAAATGTCAACCCTGAATTCAGGTCAGTTTCAGCTGAGACTTTTGCTGTTTGATGGGAGTTTTTCTTCCGTCCTGGAAAACTGATCTGTCTTCAGGTGTAAAGTAAAAGAGGTCATATATGTGAAACCAAATATAAACGGAGGAGGTCTACGGTGCTGCTTTCACATGCAGCTGAAGGTTTGCTTGATCTCAGTTCCTGTGTTGCATCAACCAGTAGAGATGTATGGAGCCCCGTTTGGGTCATAATTCAATGAATTAGTCTATTATTATTAAATACAGGCATTTATTATTATAAAATATTTCCCATTTATGATAATGGTTTCATTTTTCATAAGAATGAGCTTTTACATAATACGGGCTATCGATAGTGGGGGAGAGTGTATATACTCCAGGCCAGTAGGTGGCAGAATGCACCTCAGTTTACGGTTAAAAGTTGACATCGATTAAGAAACGTCAAGGTTTCCCGTAGCTCAGTCCAAGCTGCCATAGCTACAATCGGACTAGCAGCGCACCTTGATGACGCCACGGCCCGCTGCTAACAGGACCTCACGGCCAAAACTAGTCGATGTCAGAGCGTAGAATGGAGAAGGATCAGCCAATGAGCGTGCAGGTCAACCACTGGCCCCGCCCACTGGCAAAATGTCATTATTATGTAAAAGCTCATTCTTATGAAAAACGAAGCCATTATGTAAAAACTCATTCTTAGATTAAAAAAAAGTCATTCTGAAATAAACTATTATGCATTAAACTAAGATTAAATAATAAAAAATATATATTTCATAATAATTACATTTTTTTCATAATAATGGGAAATATTCATAATAATAAACATGTATTCCATAATAATGGGAAACATTTCATAATAATGGATACATATTTCATAATGATAAATGCCTGTATTTCATAATATTAGACTCATTTATTCATTGAATTATGACCCAAACAGGACTCCATAGAGATGTCTCTTCCCGCATGTTTGCTTAAACCCAATACTGGTAAGTAATTCTGCTAATTTAGACCCATGCAGACTTCTGCATCTAAAGACCAACAGAAAAATACAGGTTTTTTTTTATTATACTGGATTATCGCAGTGCAGAAACACACACATAATGTGTAGTATTTGATGGCGGTGTTTTCATATTGATGTGTTTCTGGTTATAACTCTTAGCCTGTAATATTAAAACTGCATTTTGGGGCCTTATTGTAAAATGCTGGTTCATAAGTCCATGACTTTTGGTCTAGATTCTGGTCTATTGAAGGCCACAGCTTCTGTTTATCGTTCTGGCTCCATCAAGTCGCTACGTTTTGACACGTAGGCGTTAGGGATGCACATTTTGGATTTTTTTTATGACCGTTAACCGACACCCTTTAACGATTAATAACCGTTAACCGATAAGTCCGGGAGGTTGGCTGCCGCGATGTTGCGCGCATTGTCGTGGACGCATGCGGACACTTCCCCGTGTATACTCTCGCGGCGATGTGTCGCCGTCAGCTTGTCGCAGAGATGCCGCCGTCACTTTTGATTTATACTAGCGTGGTTTCTGCTATGTTATTCCACGCGACAATCACGAACTAGCTAAACTTACTAAACTTATCTCTTGCAATTTTCCACTTCCTCACTGTCTCGGCCGTATCCAGATTCATCGCTATCTCCCTCCATGAATTACTAGAATATGTGCTGTCTTTGTAGTGTGGAGAACCAGAATCGTACAGATGTGGGTACTTCCTCATTTTTTCGATGACGCGCTCTTTTCTACGTGTATGTAGAATTGACCAATCAGAGACCTGTTGCACCTGTCGACACGCCCCCATGAGTTGATTGAATTACGTAGCTTAAAAACAAAACTGACCGTTAGTATTAATCGGTTAGAGTTACTGTTATCGGTTAACAGTTAAACGGTTAACCATGTACGTCCCTAGTAGGCGTCTAGACAACTTATCTCAAGGTCTCCATGTTTTTCATGTAATGCTTAAGCCGACTGTTCCCTATTGGCAATTTGTCATTTCTGATCATCCTGCATTCTGTGATGTGAGTTAATGACCTCTCTGAATTGTGTACAGCTTGGAGAATAAATCACTTTGCACCTCTGTCGTGGTCAGTCTCGTTTAACGGCCGATTGACTGTCTCACCAGAGCACAATAAGAGTATATTCTTATAAACAAGATATACCCAAATTTATAAACTACATGGCCTCTGTGTTCAATTCAAACATCATGACAGATTTTAGTGACTCATCAAGACTATCTGGGTGTCTGTACGACGCTAAGTGCCCAATAATCGTGATTCAAACCGTGCAGTTTTATCACATACAGACGAATGTGGTGGATTTATCTCATCTCATGTCGAGTTTCATTACTATCGGGAGGTTTGAGTCGGCAGCTCTGCGGGGGACTCAAATGACCCGATGTCCCATTTTCACACTTTTCTGTCTGCAGTCCAGAGCTCCAGGTCCGATCCTGACGGCGGGAGGGAAAAACCCAGTCATGGAGCTCAACGAGAAGCGCCGCGGCCTCAAATACGAGCTGATTTCAGAGAGCGGAAGCAGCTACGACAAACGCTTCATTATAGAGGTAACAAAGTGACGTTCAGCCTCGTGGAGTTCCTTCCCTCCTCTAACCGAGTCTGATGAGGAATCGATGATGACGGCGGGAGCGTTTGATGTTCGGCGCCGCGCCGCTTCCTGCATATCAAAACAACTTCAGATGTAAAGAGGGCTGAACGTGAAACTAATTTATTCCCCCTGAAGTCACCATGAATCACTGCAGCAGGTGGTTTTCTGTGTGCTTTTAAAGCTAAATGTCATCGCTGCATTGACTGATTCAAGCTGCACGTCTACCACAACGTAAACAGAACTATAACTACAGCTCTACTGATTTCTCATCTGTATTTAGCTGAAGTTGGTTTCAGAGCTGTGAATAAAGTTAATGTCCTCATTAGGACTTGTCCAGCTGTAAAAAGTATGGCTGAGCAAGTTAACACGTTATTATCGCGTTAACGCATTCATTTATGAACGCCGACATTTATTTTATCCCGCGTTAACGCATGTTGCTCACATGCTTTTGTTTTGAAAAGTCGGTTACTGGCTGCTGTGGAACCAGAAGAGAATCGGCGGGTAAACACGCGGAAAAGCTAAAACAGACATGGAGAACGGTAAAAATCTGTGTACTTTACAGTTTGAGTAGCAACTCAGGTAGCAATATTAACAATCCTGTCTGAAAAAAAAACTTTCACACCCCTTTGCTCATGACGATTGCGTCATTCCTCCATGTTCCATCAGATCTGCTCCATGTGTTCACTGTCCTGCTGTTCTCTAGCTGGTTACTGCAGTGCAGCTCCATCTAGTGGCACAGATGTGTAATGACAACAGAAAGTCTATTCCTTGATTATAAAACAAAGCCATTTCAGGGTCAAGACAACAAAATATTAAAAACAAATTCAGTCACGTGGCCTTTTTGCTAAAATTAAAATATAAAAAAACAGGGTGTTTTTTTTTTGGGGGGGGGGTGTTAGATTAAAAAACGGGAAAAAAAAGTTACTTTTTAATTCTTTTAATTTTTGATTGGCAATTGAAAATGGAAAAAAAAAAAAACAAATGATACACAGATAATTATGGATTGGTAAAGTTACAGAACTTTAACATGGATATTTTCATTTTAAAGTTCTCCCAGACGGAGGATTCAACAGAAACAAGGTTATTTGTAACAACTGACAAGTTGAACTCCCCGTTAAAAAGTTTCTGCTGTTACCTCAGAATTACCTGTTTTAATGTTCTGATTGTGGCTCAGGATTTTGATGGTAGACTTTTTTTTTTTTTCATTAAAAACAAGCTGACATTAATGCCCTGGCAGCGGCAATAAGCTTTATTTTATTTTACATTATTTAAGATAAGATTTACATTAAATATGTGTTAATGACAAGTGCTGATGTTAAAAGTGTTTGAACAACAAATGTTATGGCACTTTAGATCATATGGCAGCAGAACATTTAAATAAAAGTGACCTTTACACTACTTTGAATTCATTATTTGATTCTGCGTATACAATACGATTTATCGTGATTAATCAGGGAAATAATGAGATTAATCGCAATTAAAAATTTTAATCGTTGGCCAGCCCTAGTAAAAAGGTATAAAGATGGGAAATTTGGGTAAAAGTCCACTTTGATTCAGCTGATTTCTCACTCAGTGTTCTTGATCTTGTGTGAGTGACGAATACAGATGGATGGTTATCTTCTCAGTTGAGATACTGTCACTTTTTCAGATTAAGCTGAGGGAAATCTCATGTGTCCCTCTGTGTTTTGTGCTCGTGCGGCAGGTGGAAGTGGACAAACAGATTTTTCGAGGAACGGGTCCCAACAAGAAAGTAGCCAAAGCCAGCGCAGCGCTAGCCGCCCTGAACAGCCTGTTCTCCGGCTCCAAGTCAACAAACATCAAGAAGAAACGACCCAACCCTCCAGTGAGTGAACTTCCTCCTCCTGCTCTCAAATATTAAAGTTTTAGCAGCTGTAGGTTTCTGGAATCATACATAAGGAACCCAACGGACTTCATATCAGCCTCCCCATTAACAGGAAAATAACCCCAGGAGAACCAGACTTGGGGCAGTTTGGGGTCTGAGATGACCAACAAACACAGATTAGTCTGGGGCAAAACAGGAAAAGAGTAACAGCAGTGAAAATGATATACAGTACATAGATCAGTGGTTCTTCACCTGGCTTTGATCGAATCCTAGGGGTTCAGTGGAGGTCAAGACACCTGACTCATATGATTCATGATGACACGCCCTCTTGGCCATCACTGGCCACAGGTGATCATGTTACATCGCTTGGCCAATCAGGGAATTTGGTGCGATGGTACATCATGTATCCATACTAACTATGTCGAGCAAAAATAAGAAAGCGGTTGGGTAAAGTGGGTTCAGAAAATTAATGATAAATACAATAAATAATAAGGAAGGTATGTAATTCATGCAGTTAATGTATTCAAATTCAAATATACTTTATTAATCTTCCAAGGGGGGAATTCAAGTTTCAGTTCACCAGTCTGGTGTACTAGAGGAGCTGCCGGCGTCCAGCACTCCTTTTCATGCCCGGTCCCGTGGTCAGAGTGCTAACTCCAGTTAACAGCCGCTAACAGCCGTTAAAACAGTTAACAGCCGTTAGAACCAGTATATCTCCATAATGATAGCAAGTGAGATATCTCCAGGTCAGAGGAGGAAACACAGATGAACTGGTTTTGTTCTTTGAACACAGTGATGTTAATGCACAGTTCATTTTGTGCACCAGTAAAATGTATACCTATGTCTTGAATTTGAAAAAGAAATCATTTAAATTTTTCAATAAAGGATTATTTGGTGAATGTGCACATGAAACTGGTGGGGTTCAGTTCTCGATTCTGCGATATACATCGATATTTTAATTCCCCAGAGAGTATCGATTTTTTTAGCAGCGGGTATGGATATTCTAAGCTCCTTTTTAAGATAGCTTAAATGTTGCTCAAATGGACTTGAATTATTGGCTGCCATGGTTTGTTTTTACTTAACCTGGTGGCTAGAATGGCTAGTAGCTACCTCATATGTTCAGTATCAAGCCAAAATGTCAGCCGTATAATGCGTAATTGACACTTTCAGTTCAATTAATTCAAACAAAGTCATTGGAACACTCACAAGATGTCACCAAAATCACTTTGTCCATTAAAAAAATTTTTGGGAAAATGATATAAATATATCTTAAGATGAACATCGATATATATCATATCGTGAGCTGAAAATCATGTATCGTATCGTAGCATTAGTGTATCGCTACAGCCCTATTCAGTACCTCCAACAAGGTAAAGAACCATGGAGGAGGAGTTGGCTGAAGATAAGTTTCTTTTCTTTGTCATGAAGCGACAGAGAACAAACATGAACAGGAGTCTGGTACCTGAAGGTTCTGCCTCTCAGTCCACTTTTGAAAACTCTTGGAACCACAAGCAGATCTGAAGTTAAAGAGCTAAGAGCTCCTCTGGGCTGATGTGCAACTAGGCGTTTTAGGGCTTTAAATTTTAAGGAGAATATTCTTATATTCTATCCTGGATTTGACAGGAAGCCAATGAAGCGAAGCTTAGATTAGAGAACTGTGATCTTTCCCGCCAGTACTCATCACAACTCTCACTGCAGCACTTTCAGATCAGCTGGAGGCTGTTCAGAATAATTTCAGAACATCCCACTAACAAGGACCTGCAGTTGTCTGCTTTGAAGTAACACACGCATGGACTAATTTTTCTGCATCACTCTGATAGGATTTTCCTGATTTTTGACAATATTGCAAAGATGAAAGAAGGCGGTTCTAGAAAGCTGTTTTAGTTGTGAATTTAAGGGTAAATCCTGGTACAAAACGAGTAGAGCGTCTATCGACAACGACGTCAGTCTTCATTAATTAAACGCTGCATACACCGTTGATTTGATCCGTATGTGTCTGAGCAGCCGAAGCGACCCGTGACCTCCGTGCTGACCATCCCCACGCTCGCCGCCAGACCTCCACGGCTCCCCGTCATCCCCAGAGCGCCGTACATCAGCACTCCACACACTCCTGGCTACATCCCTCCAGGTGAGTCACGGGGAAAACTACATCAGCACTTCTCTCCCAGCAGGTTCAGACCTGCCAGAAACCAGGTTCTGTTGCGGTTCCTCCACTGACTCCCGTGTTGAAATGAGCCTGGTACAAAAAAGAAAAAACGCTTTGGTGTCTATAGTTAGATTTCACTTCCTCCTACTGAGGAGCATCACGGTGAGGCGGCAGAACTCATCTGGGATTTGCAGGCGTGTCTCTCAACCATGACTTCCTCCAGTTATTCCAGTAGAACCAGGCAGGATCACCACTCATTAGAGGTCTTCACGGGTCCACTTTCATGGACCCGAATCCGAATGGACCCGTGAAAATTTGACCCGACCCGAGCTATTATTATTATTATTATTATTATAAGTCCGGTGGTCTGAACCCGAATTGACCTGCAATATTTGGACCCGGAAACGACCCGACCCGAGTCTTGAGTCTCCGACCACGAACCGAACCGAGTTACCCAAATAGAACCGAGACTATCCAGCCCATAGTTGCTCATGTTAAAAGTTGTCTAGCGTTGAATAAAACTTGATTTTCTTCCCTAAAGTTGTCTTCTTCTACCTGGTTCAGTTGCTACATAGGCTACATGATGTAAACAACAATAAATCCACGTCATCATTTTCTTTGTGGATTCAGATGCTATTGGTAGCAACTGCTAACGCTAATAGCCTACACCGGTCAGGACGTGTCCTGAACATATTCTCTCATCCATCGTTGTCATGTTGGTGATCCGTTGTGCTTTACAGCACAAACCGCTAATAACACGCTACGACAACACGGTTGTTTCATGACAAACATGCCACGTTAATTAATAATCATTTAACTGCTCCGAGTCCTGACATTGGCTGCCACCGCCAATATCTTTACTTCTCACGAGTGAACACGGACCCAGCCTGTCAGAGAGCACCGACCGGACCCGAGACTAACTGTACCGATTCCGACCCGAACCCGGAGTCACGTCTTTCGAATGGACCTGAGACCCGATTCCGGTCGGAACCTCGGGTTGTCGGGTTGTTCCGAAGACCTCTACCACTCATCCTGGGATTTCATGAGGTTCAGCTCGTTGATATTTTGTCCTGATCGCGCTGAAATGGCACCTTCTTAATCAGTGGGAGTTTGCATCGTCGCTTCAGAACAGGAAGTTCACGGGTCACGTAAAAGCTCCACATGCACGGGTAACGACCGGTGATGTCACCATCTTCGCGGTACTCAGGTTTCCTCCTGTTGTACGGGGGTGCATTTCCTGTACTGCACCATTAGAAAATTATATAAAGCAAAAATATTTATGACCAGCATACCCAACGGCTAGCAGTCATTCATACCTTAAAGAGAAGATGTTTTGCTGGACTGCCAGGACTGGCTGCGGATGTCCACCAGCAGCTCCTACAGTTGGAGCCACAACGGAGCATTTGGTGACTCTTCCATGCAGAGGTCTGCTGGGACCTGGAGTCAATCATCCCACAACTCACAAGCAGACGGCACTAGGCTTGCCAAAATGTTCATAGCGACCGGCAGGTCTCAGCAAAGCTCTGCTAGTCCTAGTTCCAGAAGCAGCATTTGGACAGATTTGATGAGAATGAACGTAAAGTAATATTAATTAGCATCAGAGATGGACTGATTAGTATTGAAGGACCGTTGCTCCTTACAGGGTCTAGTCGGGCCAGCCTTTTGGCAAGTTGACTGACCACAGGACCCAACGGGGCTCCGTTGTGACTCCCAGCTCCTTCAGCCGAGCCACGACGGACACCAGAAATGGCCGCTGCGTTTATCTGAGGATTAGCTCTGCTTTCTCCTTGGACCCTGACTCACAGCCAGTCGTGATGGTCTGTTAGTACAATTAAGAGCACAAAGAAAACCCATTCTCTCTACAACTTGGATGACTGTGTTGGGTTTTTATTCACAGCTTAGAAGTGAAGACGCTGCTGAGCTAAGGGAGTTGCCCATTAGCTATGTCTACTGTCAATCAAAAGACTTCGGTCCTAATTAAACATAAACTTCTCACCTGTGCCTCAGACTACATAATAAATCGGGGAAACTCGAGTACCGTGGAAACTGCATCCACTGGGTGGCAGCACTGGTCTAAACTAGTCGTTATCGCTGCATTTGCAGCTGTTGTGAGATATGCGAACTCCCACTGACTCAGAAGGCATCGATTTAGTGCGAAGGTGAGGACAAAACAGGGAAGAACGTCAACATGTGGAACCTCGCAAGACATCCCAGGCTGTGTTCCTGTCGTTTCGGCAAAAATCGGATCACCCCTGACTGAGACCAGTGGGAAACAGATCACCACTGGTCTCAATCAGTAGTGATCCCCTCTACTGTGACTGGAATGACTGGAGGAAGTCATAAGACGTCTCTACAAAGCCCCGGAAGAATGTCAGTTCTGCCCCCTCATGCAATTAAACTACGATAATTTAGTCAGTAACACGACATTTTCAGAGAAACGGAAACATGAGCATTAATCTGCTGAATGTGTCTTCCTCCGTAGGTTTTGGTGCTCCCTACGGCTACAGCCCTGCAGGTGCCCTCCCTGCTTACGGTAAACTCACTTTATCTGATCAGTAATCAACCCATCCACCTCATCCCAACATTTTAAGTTTGTTTTTTTGGTTTTTCCTCAGGTTTTCCCTCCAGAATGCCCTCAGTAGTTGTCCCCGTCATCAGAGTCCCCACAACTTACCCCGTCACCCAACTCTACCCCTATTAGCCCCACCACCACCACCACCCCACCCTCCTCCCAGCAGAGCACTTGTTAAAGGAATATCATCACTCTGGCCGTTGGTTCACATCACTTCATTCATCTACACCACGTCCATCAGACACACACACTACATTACCCATAAGGCCACCTTCTTAAGGGGCCAGGCTGGCTCACAACATTTCTTTTCTGCGAGAGAACGCACACAACATCCTGTGATGTTTCCGCAATTTTTTCTTGTTTTATTTTAATATTATATATTTCTGAAAAAATCCGGGAATAACTAAAACCGCGGAATTTAAAGCGCGAATTGGTGAGGGATCACTGTATCGCAATATATCGTGATATCGTGATAATATCGCATCATGACCCCAGAATCATGATACATATCGTATTACGAGGTCCTTGCCAATACTCACCCCTATCTCCAACTATACAATGTTAGACACAAAGGAGCTAAAGAACCTTCAAACTTGAGATTAACTACTAACAACAGTCCAGAACCAGAACAGGCGCCATGAAACAACTGGACCTGGAGATATCAGCTGGAGGGAACTAAAACCAGAAACACTGATGGGAACCTCTCTGTCAGAGTGTCGATTATTCCTTTAACAATTCCTCCAGGACGTGCACAATGTTTTCCATTTTATTTTTCAGTTTTGTACTTTTGTTTTTTTGTGGTTTAAAAAAAAAAAAAAACAAAACGAGCAGGTTTACAATGATTGGTTGCACTGAAAAAGCTTTTTGTTTGGATGTTTACATTTACGTACTGTCCAGTTAAAATACTCTTATTTTGACTTGTTTGTAGGTGATATTCTTTTTAAATAAATTAATATTTTTTGTCAAATAAGGTGGTGGTTCATTATGCTGTCAGAGTGTTTTGGGTTATTTTCCACTTGCTGCAACTTTCACAGAAGAAGTCAGTGCACCAACTCTGAACTCGTGTGCGGTGATTTCTTTCCCACTTTCTCACGTTCTGAAGCACCATGAAGATGTTTCAATATTTACCCACCTTTATCTAGCTCTCAGGGTCTCCTGAAACAACTGTGTTACTTTATGGCACAAAGTCAAACAACAGTTAACTGGCTCTCACAGCTGCAGAGAACGTAATGATGGAGGAGAAGACGACCGAGTAAAAGTAAAACTGACTTCAGCTCCAGGCCTATAGGGGGACCCGTAGAGTTAAAAATGGCAAAGGTGGCTCTGTGCTTTTTTTTTTTATTAATTATCCTAATTTCTAGGGATGCACGATAACTTTTTTAAAACAGATACTGATAACTTTCAGCTCCTAAAGGCTGATACCGATAACACACATATATACCTAAGATCATTACATCAATACTATGAACAAAACCAAAAACTCTTTTGACTCTTTAAATGAACAGATATTTATTTTTTCCTATTAAAAACTATTGGCAAGCCTCTCAAACATTTTCGTAAAGCTATCAAACAAACCTATTTGATAGCTCACATTAACTTAAATAAGGTTAATTACTGACTGATATAAAAAATAAAGGTTCCTTGAACTGATGGAAATACATGCATCAATATTACTAACTGAAAAAGTCCAGAAGTTTATAAAAAATAAATAAACATAGAAAATTTACGCACTGAGAAGTTAGAGTTAAACACTTCTGAGTAAACAAACTGAAAAAGAGCATTCCTCAATGACAATAAATAATGTTTCATACAATCACCGCAATGTTGTTTGTTTTCATAAGCACGCTGTGCTGCAGGCTGCATTCAATGTGTAACGTAAATTCCGACGTTCCCTCGTTTGCTAGTCGTTCCTTTGGCCTTTTTTATTTTGAATATGTAACATGTTGGAAAATACTACAAAAATCAATTCAAGTCAGCAACTACAAAAATTATGACCAAGTTTCGATTTTTCAGCTCCTAATATCGATTTTTTAGGAAAATTTTATTCTATTTATTTTATTTTAGTTATTTATTAAATGTGCAAAAACAATAATAATAAACAATAAATCAGTTGTTTTGAAGCAAATAGTTTTGACTCAACTTGTCCTCTGAATGATCAATATCATCTGATGAACATATACAGCAACTTGATTTTTCATCTCTACTTTTAATTCTGATATTAACTGGGTAGAATATCGCAATATATCGTGATATCTCGACAATATCGTAGCGTGACCTAAGTATCATGATACATATCGTATTGTGAGGTCCTTGCCAATACTCACCCCTACTCCCGAGTCCCGACTTATATTGATTTACAGTTGCAACCAGGAGTTTATTACACCCCCCCCCCCCCCCCCCTGTCTGATGATAAAACTGAGGAAAACTTTATTTTCATTACTTTCTTCAAACTCAGAAGTGTGCATGAAGTTGCCTGCGGCCTTCAACAGCTTGGAGAACTCTGAGGAGGTATTTTAAAAAAGGTGCAGCATCCTGCCGCTCAGGAGGGAGGCGGGTTCATCGTCACGGAGACAAACGTGCTTTTGATGTGAAACGTGCACAGGAACCCCAGAATGAAAGCAGGAGAGATAAAAGATGCTGACTGAAACTGTGAAGGGAGAATCATTATCGCCATGAGCTGGAAGACTGCACAGTTGGAGGAAGCTGCAAAACCTCCGTTTAAAAAGAAAAAAAAAAGCCAAATTACAGTTTACAGCTGAACTTTGGAAGAAAAAGAAGCATGGGAGTGGCAGTATCATGATAGGTGAAGACAGATGTGGTAATATGGGAAGAAAAAAAAAGATTCTGTGACATAATGAAGCAACATCTCAAGACATCAATCAAAGGTTTAAATCTTGGATGGTCTGAGACCACCCGAACCTTCTGGGCCCAATCAGACGGTCTGAAGCAAATATAAAGAGGAAAAGTTCGCTCAACTTTACTGTCAGACGACAAAACTGGTTCATGTTCTAAACTACTGGTTGCAGCTGCGTATTGACATGGACTGATTTTTTTGTTTAATCCCATATCAATCATGACTGCGTCAGAAACGGAGGCGAGTTGTTATTTTCATCTCTACTTTTAATTTTGATATTAACTGGGTTAAATATCACAATATATCGTGATATCGCGATAAAATCGTAGTGCGACCTAAGACCTAAGCTCCGTTGTTTTAAAATACCTCCTCAGAGTTCAACAAACAACGGAGCAATAACCCGATGATTTATCATACGTTCAACTGTGGAAATTTGTAGCAGTGCCAGATATTAATTTATATTAACTACTCACCAGAACAGGTGTTGAATTTCCCGCTTGGGGATTAATAAAGTATTTTTGAATTTGAATTTGAATTGACTTCTGGGAGGGAAGCACTGAAAACAAGAGAAAAGACTCCACTCCTCAGACTCAGTCCTGCTTTAACTTAAATTATTTTCTTACATTTATTACTGTGAAGGCTCAACGGGTTTCAGTTAGGGCTGTAACGATACACTAATCTCGCGATACGATACACGATACTCGGCTCATGATCCGATAAATATCGATATTCATCTTACAATACATTTACATCATTTTCCGAAAGATTTTAAAGGGACAAAGTGATTTTGGTGACATCTTGTGAGTGTTCCAATGACTCTGTTTGAATTAATTGAACTGAAAGCATCAATTACACATTATATGGCTGACAGGCAGCTTGCAAATGCTGGACAAAATGAATAAAAGATTTGTTGAGAAAAATAGTTTCATTTATTTAAACAGTGCAAATTGTTGCTTGCAAGCTTTTAAAGGTGAGACACGGGGGTTTTGAAAGAAGCTTAGAATATTGATACCCACGGCTGAAAAATCGATACTCGATAAAATATCAATATATATCGCAGAACCGATAAAATCGCTCAGCTCTAGTCGCATTATTAGTTTAGTATTTATTATTTTCTGCTGTTTGTTAAGATGAGGTTAAATCAGTTAAAATTTTCTTCTTTTTTTTTTACAGAGTAGGATAATTTCATGGTGCCTCTGCACGTATTGAGATCAATATCGTAACAGTTTTAAAGCGTAATTAGTCACTAATGAGCATATACATCACGTTCCTTTTGTTTAGGACTTTAAAAAGGTCATAAAACACATTAAATTTGATTTAATCTGAGCCAGAACGAGGCTGGGAGCTCAGATTTGTCCGTGTGCTGAAGCTGGCAGGATGCTCCCATACGAACAAAGCAGCATCATAATAATCTGATCGTAGCCGGATAGATATATATATATATACATATACACACGGGTATACAACCCAGAATCAAAGCTATTAC
The DNA here is from genome assembly GCA_018398805.1 of Hirundichthys speculiger. Lineage (NCBI taxonomy): Eukaryota > Metazoa > Chordata > Actinopteri > Beloniformes > Exocoetidae > Hirundichthys > Hirundichthys speculiger. Next base: position 1,967,163 of record JAGFBZ010000477.1, read on the forward strand.
CACCTGCTCAGCTGGTGAATTTATTCACGTCACAGCAATTAAATAAAAAAACTTCACCAGCGTCAACACTGATCCTTACTGAACTGTGACAAACCAGTGTCACGTTATAAAGTCAAATAAAATACAGTTGTCAGTCAGAGCATCTATGTTTATATGGACAGCAGTAGTCGATTTATTGGCCTCATTCTGGATAAAATAATTTATTAAATCATAAAATCATCATCTGGTCGCAGTTTCAGGCAAATAAATCTCAGATGCCCAACATGACTTTTTTTTTTTTTTTTTTTTAAAGCCACCATGCCATTATTTACACAATACAATAAGAAGCGCCTCCTTACTGCTTCCACAGGATTTAAGCAGGTAAGTTGCAGCTAAATCATCATCCTCGATGAGCTGATCATCACCAGGTGTCCAGAGCTCTGTAAAAGCACAAGCTGCAGGAGTGGGAGTTATTTAGACAGAGGTCAGACAGGGGAAAGGAGAAAGGCTTCCTCTTAGTTTAAAGAGATCATAAAAGCGCGACTGAGATCAGCAGGAGAAACTTCTGCAACAACGTGATTTACACAGACGAGACCAAAGTTGTTTGGCCTTAACGATCAAAAACACATCATTTCAGCATAAAAGCCTCAGAACCAACTGTCAAGCACGGTGGTGGAGGGGTGATGATATGGGGCGGATTGGGAGGAACATCGTCATTTTATACCCAAACACATCACTAACTTGTTCTCAATTATCATTTTCATGTTGCACTATTTACTGTATAAGCAGATACTTCTGTGTTGGTTCTTTTTTTTACTTTTATTTTAACATTTCTCATTATTTGTCACATACCAGAAAGACAACAGGCGTTTACGTACTTGGCGAATAAAGCTAGATGTCCCACCAGGTGTTTTTTTATTTTTTAAATACCACTTACTTTCACAGTTCGTCATCTGCTGCCATCAAATTCAAAATGAGCTCATATTTTTCATGAAATGTCTTACTTTGAACATCTGATATGTTTTCTATGCCGTGTTGTGAACAAAATATATAGATTTGCTTTAAACTGGTTCAGGTCCTATCTCAGGGACAGGAAATACTTGAAATTGGTAACTGTGTCTCAGACCAAATGGGCATGACCTGTGGGGTTCCCCAGGGGTCAATCCTGGGACCCCTGTTGTTCAATCTGTACATGCTTCCATTAGGCCGCTAATACGCAGCTTTAATGTGTCCTACCACAACTATGCAGATGATACTCAGATCTATGTGTCACTGACAGCAGGAGAACATGTAGATTCATTGTGTCACTGAAGTGAACAGATCAGTGTGTGGATGCAAAACAACTTTCTCCAGCTAAACTCAGACAAAACTGAAATCATTGTCTGTGGCCCACAGAAACAAAGAAAAAAGTGTTATAAGTCACCTTGAGACTCTCTAGAACCTAAAAATCAGGTCAGAAATTTAGGGGTAATATTGGATTCAGACTTGAACTTTAACAGACACATTAAACAGTAACATCAGCGGCTTTCTAGCATCTAAAAAACATCGCCAGAATCAAAGCAACACTGTCTAAACCAGATTCAGAAAGACTAATCCATGCGTTTGTCTCCACCAGGTTAGACTACTGTAACGGCCTGATCACTGGGCTCTAAACCAGCTGTAAGACAGCTGCAGTACATCCAGAACACTGCTGCACGAGTCCTGACTAGAACCAGGAAATACGACCCTATTAGTCCAGTCCTGAGGTGTCTGCACTGGTCCTGACTAGAACCAGGAGATATGACCATATTAGTCCTGTCCTGAGGTCTCTGCGCCGGTCCTGACTAGAACCAGGAAATACGACCATATTAGTCCAGTTCTGAGGTCTCTGCGCCAGTCCTGATTAGAACCAGGAAATACGACCATATTAGTCCAGTCCTGAGGTCTCTGCGCTGGTCCTGACTAGAACCAGGAGATACGACCATATTAGTCCAGTCCTGAGGTCTCTGCACTGGTCCTGACTAGAACCAGGAGATACGACCATATTAGTCCAGTCCTGAGGTCTCTGCGCCGGTCCTGATTAGAACCAGGAGATACGACCATATTAGTCCAGTCCTGAGGTCTCTGCACCGGTCCTGACTAGAACCAGGAAATACGACCATATTAGTCCAGTTCTGAGGTCTCTGCACCGGTCCTGACTAGAACCAGGAGATAAGACCATATTAGTCCAGTCCTGAGGTCTCTGCACCGGTCCTGACTAGAACCAGGAGATACGACCGTATTAGTCCAGTCCTGAGGTCTCTGCACCGGTCCTGACTAGAACCAGGAGATACGACCGTATTAGTCCAGTCCTGAGGTCTCTGCACCGGTCCTGACTAGAACCAGGAGATAAGACCATATTAGTCCAGTCCTGAGGTCTCTGCACCGGTTCTGACTAGAACCAGGAGATACGACCGTATTAGTCCAGTCCTGAGGTCTCTGCACCGGTCCTGACTAGAACCAGGAGATACGACCATATTAGTCCAGTTCTGAGGTCTCTGCACCGGTCCTGACTAGAACCAGGAGATAAGACCATATTAGTCCAGTCCTGAGGTCTCTGCACCGGTCCTGACTAGAACCAGGAAATATGACCATATTAGTCCAGTCCTGAGGTCTCTGCACCGGTCCTGACTAGAACCAGGAAATATGACCATATTAGTCCAGTCCTGAGGTCTCTGTACTGGTTCTGACTAGAACCAGGAGATACGACCGTATTAGTCCAGTCCTGAGGTCTCTGCACTGGTTCTGACTAGAACCAGGAGATACGACCGTATTAGTCCAGTCCTGAGGTCTCTGCACTGGTTCTGACTAGAACCAGGAGATACGACCGTATTAGTCCAGTCCTGAGGTCTCTGGCTTCCTGTCACTCAGAGAATAGACTTTAAAACAGCTGTACTTGTGTTCAAGTCTCTTCGTGGCCCCAAAGTCCATCTCTGACATGTTAGATCCATATGAACCAACCTGGACTCTGAGAACCTCAGGTAGTGGTCTCCTGCTGGTGTCCAGAGTCAGGACTAAACAAGGTGAAGCTGCATTTCAGTTTTCCAGAAGATGTGAGACAGACCTGAACTCTGACAATGTTCAGATCCAGACTGAAAACAGTTCTGATTAGATGTGAAGATGACAACTGAAAGGATTTTATCTGCACTTTTCATTTTTAATTAAATTTATTAATAATTATTTTTATGCTTGTATTGAATGATTCTATTTGCCTTCTTGTGATTTTATGCATCTGTAAAGCACTTTGAATTGCCTTGTGTACGAATTGTGCTCTACAAATAAACTTGCCTTGACTAGATTTTAGACATCAGGGTATCCGTTACTCACTACAGTCAGTTTTACGCAAATCAGATTCTAAAAACAAACGATCTCAACGATGAAGCTACAACTTTTAGTTCAGATTGACATGGACACAGTTGAGTTTATCTTTATGTCCTCAAAGTAAAAAAGGAAGCTGTCTGTTTGCTGACGTCGTTGACCCCGTTTGCTGACGTCGTTGACCCTGTTTGCTGACGACGTTGACCCCGTTTGCTGACGTTGTTGACCCTGTTTGCTGACGACGTTGACCCCGTTTGCTGACGACGTTGACCCCGTTTGCTGACGTTGTTGACCCTGTTTGCTGACGACGTTGACCCCGTTTGCTGACGTTGACGTTTGCCCCGTGCTGACCGTTTGACCCCGTTTGCTGACGACGTTGACCCCGTTTGCTGACGTGACGTTGCTGACCCGTTTCCTGACGTTGTTGACCCCGTTTGCTGACGTTGACCCCGTTTGCTGACGTTGTTGACCCCGTTTGCTGACGACGTTGACCCCGTTTGCTGACGTTGTTGACCCTGTTTACTGACGACGTTGACCCCGTTTGCTGACGTTGTTGACCCCGTTTCCTGACGTTGTTGACCCCGTTTGCTGACGTTGTTGACCCCGTTTGCTGACGTTGTTGACCCCGTTTGCTGACGACGTTTGCTGACGACGTTGACCCCGTTTGCTGACGTTGTTGACCCTGTTTGCTGACGTTGTTGACCCCGTTTGCTGACGTTGTTGACCCTGTTTACTGACGACGTTGACCCCGGTTGCAGACGACGTTGACCCCGTTTGCAGACGACGTTGACCCCGTTTGCAGACGACGTTGACCCCGTTTGCAGACGACGTTGACCCCGTTTGCTGACGACGTTGACCCCGTTTGCTGACGACGTTGACCCCATTTGCTGACGTTGTTGACCCCGTTTGCTGACGATGTTGACCCTGTTTGCTGACGACGTTGACCCCGTTTGCTGACGTTGTTGACCCCGTTTGCTGACGTTGTTGACCCTGTTTGCTGACGTTGTTGACCCCGTTTGCTCATGTCTCCTGTCTGTAGGTGGCCTGTACATCGACAGTGCCTATTACCAGCCGCAGACCATAGCCACGCCCATAATCATCCACCTGGGCCCTCAGGATCTGTTCTGACCCTCAATGCCGTACAGAGATTAGACTCTGCCTCCCGTTTCCTCCCTCACCTCTTTCATTACCCCCCACCCCCCACCTCCACCCCCCCCACACACAACACAGCAGCAATATTGAAAGCAATATGGAAGAAGACGTCACCTGGAGCAACACAAGTCCAGGTCTGGTATCCGACTCCACCATCCGGACCTGGATTCACTCAGCGCTCTGAGAAAAATGTGAACAACACACAAAGCAATACCTGGTCTGAAACCACCTGAACCGAGTCTGAAACGGACCGTCAGCACCTGCTCACTTGTGTAAATACATCATTTCCTGTCAGTACATATGGATGTGTGTGCTCTGAACATACTGTATACATGTGTGTGTTCATATATTTGAATATATATATATATATATATATGAATGTAAATACAACAGTGACTAAAAGCTTTGTATTTAAAGACCTCCCATATTTATATACATACAGTATAATCAATAACTCTGTATTGGTATGATGCCATAAAGTTCTCAATTAAAAAAAATACTGCAGATATATTAATTAGTGAACTTCCAGTTTGAATACAAAACGTTCAAGTTTTTTTTTTTAACAGGATAATGTCCCTCTAGATTTATTTAAATATAACCGTTAAATAGATTCTCTGGTAGTAAACGTTCCTGTTTTAGACTCAAATGTTGGGAATTGCTTGTTTTTGACTTATATCAGCTTTAATCATATTTCAGGATTAAAGTGTGTCATTTTTATATCACGATAATGATATCCATCCATTTCTGTCCTGGTCGCCTCTGCTGGACCAGAAGGTCTCTGATGCCACCTTTAGATCCACTAGAACCTGGATCTGGTGCTGGAACAAGACCAGAGCCGGAACCGTTTTAGTTTCCCATAAAGGCAGAACCACCAGAGAGACGTTCTGACTACGGACAGTTCATGTTCCAGAGGCCGGTGTGAATCAAACAGCAGATGGTGATTTGTGCGTGCAGGTTCCCGGTAAACTTCAGTGTTCAGACTCCCGCCGCTCCTCGACATGGACCGCACAGTCCAGACATGGCAGCTGATGTGTTCAGTAGGGCTGTGAATCTTTTACTATCTCACGATTCAATTTGATTCCGATTTTTTGGGGGGCCACGATTGGATTTAAAATCAATTTTCGATTCAAAACAATTTTTTTTTCATGATTTCTGATTTGATTTCTGATCTACTACCATCTGCTTTGCAAGACAGAATGACAAATGGAGACATTTATCCATGCTTAGATGGAATTGATGCAACTGTTACATAACGCAATATCCCAAACTGCTTTAGTAACAAAAATAAAAGTGCCACTTTAAAAAAAATAAATAAATAGTGCAGTTAAACATGCTGCCTTTTAAATTCTGAGGAAAGTGTCTTTACCAAAAACAGTGTGTGGTCCTTAACTGCTACTCTAGTTAGCTAGCTATGAAATAAGTAAGCAATAATGGGATTCGAGCAGCCATGTATCAGTTGTGTAGTGAGCAGTGAAGTTCACAGAAGACATATCCCACAATGCCATTCTGTTTCCTGGCCAGGTCTTTTGTTTCCAAACACGTGTTTCTAACCGGTTTTAGCGGGGCTAGTTAGCTACATTTCTAATATAAAGTGAAGACAAAACATACACGAAGATCAATGTTTGACACTGTGATATAGAGCTGAGCGATTTTAGCGATTCTGCGATATATATCGATATTTTATTTCCGCAGTGAGTATCGATGTTCTAAGCTTCTTCCAAAACCCCCGTGTCCCACCTTTAAAAGCTTGCAAGCAACAATTTGCACTGTTTAAAAAAATGAAACTATTTTTCTCAACAAATCTTTTATTCATTTTGTCCAACATTAACAAGCTGCCTGTCAGCCATATAATGTGTAATTGATGCTTTCAGTTCAATTAATTCTAACAAAGTCATTGGAACACTCACAAGATGTCACCAAAATCACTTTGTCCCTTTAAAATCTTTCGGAAAATGATGTAAATGTATTGTAAGATGAATATCGATATATATATCGTATCGTGAGCTGAATATCGTGTATCGCATTGCGAGATTAATGTATCACTACAGCCCTACTGTGTGTCATTTCCAGCTCGGTGTTTCCGGGCATTTGGTAAAAACTGAAATGACGCCAAATTTTAGCCTTTGGTGAAAACGTGGCAGGTTGGATCTCCTTTTCTTCCGTCTTTGTTGTTTCCTCTTTGTTTTGGCGTCTCCGTGTGTGCGTTACAGAACCAGCTGCGCGGTGGCGTCAGGACGTCCCGTGTAGAAACAAAATGGAAGCGCACAGCCATCGGAGTCTTTATTTTTACATTTTTTTAAAATCAATTTTGAGACATTTTATTTCGATTCTGAATCGTAGCAATGAAACTCGCTATTCTTACGCAAATCTATTTTTTGGCACACCCCTTTTAGAGCTCTGGATTCCACTAGTGACCTAAGAGACCTCTAGAGTCTCGTCTGCCACACGAAAGAGCAAAAATGAAACAAACAAAAATAGAAGTTCTCCGATGTGAAACACTGAGGCTGTTGACCCGCTTTTCATTTGTGTAAAACTGCCTGAAATCAAGAATTATTTGTACTTGAATCTCAGAAATGATGCGGTCACCCTCCTCTGTCTCTGGCCAAGCTTCTACACCGTAACCCAGGAAGCAAACCCCTGTTCTGGTCCTGTTCAGAAACCCCGGTTGCTCCATTTACAGATGTTCACTGCTGTGTGCAGCTGTGTTTATGATCACAGATATTCAGTGTCAAAACTAAACAGGACAGAGAAGGAAACAAGGAAACAAACCCTCTTGTTGGGTTTTTCCACCCTTTTTTTTCCCTTCAGAGGTTAACGGGGTTTTAAATAAAACAGCCAGTGATGAGGTGTGATGACGTGGCTCGCTGGTGTGGACTTTCTGCGAGGAAGGACAGCGTTGAGACGGACAGAAGCCACCAGCAGCCACCCAGAGGTCGTCTACGGCCGACACTTATCAGCTTGTTTCATCAGCCTGCAGACAGAACATCCTACAGCACCATCCTGGTCCTCACGGCGCCTCCAGAGATGTTCCCGATCATTTTGGGACAGATTCAACACCACGACGCCTCTATGTGTGTGAGATTGCATCACAGGTGGGGGGGGTTGTGTTTGTTTTTCTTCTGGTGGAGCTGGAGCATGGGGAGCCGACGGCGAGGATGGTATCAGATGGATGTCCAGATCCTGCTGGTATTTTTAGTGGTGAGAGCGGAGCCAGAAGGTGTTGGATTACGCAACGTGGGCGCATGCTGCCTCCGCTGATGGCAGCCTGTCGTCTTATATCAACGTTCGAGACCACCGTGCAGAAAGCAGAGAGTTTAAACCACTTTCTCTGACCAAAGCAAACAACCCTGAAATAAGTCCAGAGGATACCGATGAGTGAAGAGAAAAAAAAAACTTGACAGGGGGGCGCGTAAACTTTTGCATGCATCTGCACATCTTCACAATTAATCCTATTATAAAAGTGAAAATAGATTGGAACATTCGTCTCTTTTCATTTAAATGGTAAAACAGTAAATGGCTGACATGATCACCTGTTCAACTGCTCCTCAACACGAAGAGCCAATCACACGGCGGCAGTTTAAAGGGGATTTAAGCGACGTTGAATGTGTCCTGGTTGTCGGTCTGAGCGTTTCAGAAACTGCTGATCTGCTGGGATTTTCACTACAACCATCTCCAGGGTTCACAGAGGACGGTCCCAGGAAGAGGAAATACCCAGAGAGTTGTGTGGATGATAGTGGGAGACGACAAAAAGGAACCGTAAGACAAATAAGTGCTCCTTTACCGTTTAGGTATGCAGAATACCGTCTCTGAACACAGAACACGTTAGATCTGAAGAAGATGGGCTACAGCAGCAGGAGACCACATGAGGAGTCCCTCCTGTCAGCTAGGAACTAGAAACTGACTCACCAGAACTGGAAAACAGAAGACTGGAAAAACATTATCTGGTCTGATGAGTCTGGATTTGAGCTGCAACATTCAGATGGTTAAAGTTTGGCATTACATGAAATCATGGATCCATCCTGCCTTGTATCAACTGTAGGGCTGTAGAGAAACACAAATTATCCGATACGATACAATACACGATATTCGGCTCACGATACGATATATATTGATATTCATCTTAAGATACATTTACATCATTTTCTGAAAGATTAAAGGGACAAAGTGATTTTGGTGACATCTTGTGAGTGTTCCAATGACTTTGTTTGAATTAATTGAACTGAAAGCATCAATTACACATTATATGGCTGACAGGCAGCTTGCAAATGCTGGACAAAATGAATAAAAGATGTGTTGAGAAAAATAGTTTCATTTATTTAAACAGTGAAAATTGTTGCTTGCAAGCTTTTAAAGCTAAGGGCACAATGGAGAGATAAAGTACAGCAAGTGGTCTTCTTTGGCAGCTTTTCTGGCTTGATACTGATATGAGGTAGCTACAAGCCATTTTAGCCATCAGGTTAAGTAAAAACAGCCCTTTCAGGGTTTCAGTTTGACACCCCTGATGTAGGGGATACTGTCTTAGCCCTTTGGGTCTTTTAGTACCAGCTAATCATGGTTTAAACACCACATCTTACTTGCGAATTGCTGCTGACCACGTCCACCTCTTTATGACCACAGTGGACCGTCTTCTGATGGATACTTCCAGCAGGATGATGCACCATGATCATCTCAATGTGGCTTCTTGAACAATTAGTTGACCGTACTCAAGAGTCTCCAGAGTCTCCAGAGTCTCCAGATCTCAGTCCAACAGAGCAGCTTTGGGATGTGGTGGAACCGGAGACCCTCATCCTGGAGATGCAGCCGACAAATCTGCAGACTCAGTCATGTCAGTGTGGACCAGAATCTCTGAGGATTGTTTCCAACACCTCGTTGGATGGATGCCATGAACAGTTTGGGTGGTTCTGAAGACAAAATCAAGCATTAAGCTTCACATGGAGACCCATAAAAAGACTGGCAGAAGAGCGACAATGAGATCACATGCTACAACAAAAGCTCCAGTCACAGTAACAGCAGATCGGCTGCACAACCTATCTGGACTGTGGTGCTCCATCAGTATAGATGGAATCAAAGTTGCATAATACAGGACCTTTAGACGTCAAACACGGACATGATGCGGATTTATGGCTCGCAGCTACTAAGAAGAACAGACTCGAAGTTTTCAGAAGTTTAAGTTCAGCAAAATATATAAAACAAACGGCACTTTGACCCTGAAGCTCATGATTTGCGGGTTGGCAGACAGGCAGCTGACTCATCTGCAACATGCACGATGATCGCACAAATTCAAGGTTATCCATCTGAAAACTGACAGGAAAAAACCTTCAGAAATAAGTCTTCTACATCTTTGTTATCACAGACCAGACTCAAACTGCATTTCAAACCAGTATCTCCCAGCAGCTGCTGACTGAATGCAAATTAAAAACACACACATGCAAAACCCAAGTCTGGTGCAGTTCACCAACTGCTGGACACGTATGGCCCGTACAGCTGCACCATGAGCCCCTGAAGTAGCCAGAAACATATCTGCTATCTGTTTCCTGTTCCCTCCCCACATTCAGACAATCCTGTGCCGTTTTCTCATCTTCCTTTTTGTTTGTTTTTTTCCCTTCAGAAGGTCAAAATGAAAAGATCCTGAGCCTCAGTAAGCCCTGATACGGGCGTTTGAAGTTAAAAGCTGCAGTCGAAAAAACAAAGATGTGACCACAGCGCCCTCTGGTGGCGCCTCACTGAAGCGCTTCCTGCTCAGGTGCAGATTTACCTGCTGGAGTGATTCAAGATTAAAGATTTATTTAACTGAATTCCCTGTCCTGCAGCTCCCCCATCCTCCCTGATATCAAACGTCTGCATTTGTGTTTGACATTTTTGTCTTTTTTTTATGTCTTTATAGAAATATATATATATATAATTTCATAAGCAGGAAAATTTACAGAAGGAAGGAGAAGGATACAAAGAAAAGAAATGCAAAAAATTAACAAGGACAAAAAAAGGGGGAACAAAAGGCTGCACAGAGAAAATAAAAAAGATTTTATGCATTAAAAGAAGATAAGAGGGAAAAGTCAGGAATTGCTTGGGGGGGGTCAGAAAGAAAAAAAATAAAGGACCAATTTAAGGAAAAAATAAAAGAAGGAGCAGGAAAAGAAAAATGGGGGTAATCAGTACTCAGTAAAAGGAAGAATGGATTACAGTAAGAAAAAGACAAGTGAAGAAAGGAGGAAACAAGGATAAAATTAGAAAGACAGAATGAGCAGTTGGAAAGAGGGAACATGATGGAAGAATGAAAAATATTGTCCAAACAGACGTGTTGACGAACAACTGGAAGACAATCATTTTAAAGATGTTTAAAGATGCTGGAAAGGAAAAAAAAAAAAGGAGGTAGCTCGTTTGAGTGGCAGGTGTGGGGTTGAACCACTAGATGGCAGCAAACCTCTTGCAAGTCTGACTGAGCTGAGATCAGCTCTGAACACCGACTCCTTTGTCTCTTCAAACCCACAGAGGAACAAAAGACATTCTTGTCCTCGTCTCTACGAGCAGTTATCTCCGTGTGATCTCATCACAGCCTCGCTGAACCGCTGAACCGCTGAACCTTCGGGCTCCGCTCGGACTGTGCAGTCAGCACTTTCTTAAAAAAACTTCTTCACTGCCAGCGGTAAAGAGCTCTGCGTGTTCGTCACGAGAAGGCTCTGAAAAAATAACGATGCGGCCCGTTAAAGGTCAGGTCAGTGCCGCGAAGATCCAGAGCCTCGGGTTCAAGACGGATGACTGAGCAAGTTGTGTTGAGACGAAATAAAAGAGAAAACACAGCTTCAGAGGTCGGACATACATGGACCATGATTGTAGTGGCTCTTAGTTTTAGTAACACAAGACTGTTACAAGACTAAGTAACAGTGACCTTAATCTAACCCTAACCCTTGTAACAGTAACAGTCTTGTAAAGGTCACTGTTACTTACGGTACGGTTCAGTACTCCCATGACCAGTGTTGGGCAAGTTCACTTTCTACACAAACTAGTTCATTTCATAGTTCACAGAAATTAAAACAAACTCGTTCAGTTCACCATTTAAAAAAAAAGAACTAAATAGTTCATTTTTAGTTCTTTTATAAATTATTTTTTAATGTTGCTGTTTGTCAAAATGATTGCCATTGCCAATATACTACACCATCACAAACAGCAATTATTTTATCCATTTTATTGTTGAAAACTATGGGCCCGATCTTACACCTCCTGCTACCCATTACCTGCAGATTTCAGATTTAGGAACCTCTGCTAATCGCTAAAGCAATCTTCCGCTCCCTAAACCTGCCACCCATTATGCCGACTCCCTTACTCACATTGTGGGCGCAGCAATGGGCGTGTCTCTTGCGCTTTCCACAAATTCGGTATCTTGCGGCACCTGTATTTCGCAGATTTTGGATAGAGGGTAGTGGGTGGTCTGACCACCCACGTGGTGGGCGTTTCGCGTTTCGCTCTAAGGAAAGTCACATGACCGATACAGGTACTGTTTCGAACTGACAGTGACGCGCCAAACTACTTATAAGGAAGCGCATCTGTCGACGGGATGCATCTGCCGAGAGAATCTCCGATCTTTTGTAACACGTTGTCAAAATCAGCAATAATTCATGGACAAGAAAAGTTTCCAGCGTATGGCACAATTTTGATCTCATATCGGAAAATAAGGTATTTGTTTTAATTTCCTTGTTTCATCCTGTTCCTCTCAAAGTTCCCACTTGATCTATCTGAATACAAATTCATTTTAAAGTGACCCTTAGTTCACTGTTCATATTGCTTTCTTGCAGGTTAAATGTTGAATTTGCTCGAGAGAGCTTTCCATATTTGAACAAGTCCACCTCAGTGCTGAGACATTATAGGTCCAGGCATGAAAATGAAGTCCCCAGATCCACCCAGGATGAACTCAGGTACACGGCCATTCTACAACTTATTCAGTTGCTTTATTGATAATTAACTCATATGAATTTATTCTTTACTTATTTTTTAACCATTAAGCTTCCAGGAAGCAGATGCTGGATGAAGCTCTGCTAACTTTCATCCTGAAGGACTGCAGCCCCTCAGCATTGTGGAGAGTGAAGGATTCAGGGAACTGGTCCAGGTCCCAGGATCCTTTCAGATACTGGGACGACCAAAAGCCAATGTATCCGCATCTTAGCCGGCTTTGCAGACCAGCATCATCTGTCCCTTGTGTTCTCCAGTCTTTTCCAAAGCTGGAGAACTTTTGTCCCAAAAGCAAAATAGACTGAGGTTCAATACATTGGAAAAAGTTTTTTTTTTTTAAGTAAAAATTTGTGAAAAAAAAAATCACAGTCCACAAACATCTTCATTCACAAACATGGTCACTTAGATTTTCAAGTTATGATACATGTATCTGTATTCTGTATCTGAAGATATCACATATTTTAAATTTAAATGAAGATATGTAACGATGCCATATACAATACAGTGACATACATTTTATTATTGCATTCTAGGTCGCCATATTGGTGTCAGTTGAGTCTGACAACTCGGTTGCCTGTAGGGATTTTTAATGTCCAGCAGGTGTCAGTATTCGGTGACACAGTATCTATACGTATCAATTAGGGATGCAACGGTACTCAGTAAAATATGGTACGGTTTGGTACAGAACACAATCTTCCACCTTCCTAAACCCGGATCTTACCTGCGTAAGATCCAGTTGTTACCAGCTGTGCGTCTTGGCGCGGAACATGTCATTGGATGCGCATTTAAAGATCACAAACAATTAATGTTCCTGTCCCTCCTCGACCACCAACAGTTTCAGACATAGGCGTAATTTATGGGGGGGATGGGTGGGTAACCCACCCAATAATGTAAACCAGCCACCACAACCCCCCCAATATCATATCATTATTATTTAAAATGAATGTTAGGTATTATAAACACGACAATGTGGTAGATTTTCTCATCCTCCCGCGATGAGATTTGGTTTCGCCCACCATGGATCTGAGGTTCGCTCTTTCGTTATGTTTTGGAAGTATCCGCAGTAGTATGAGGCGAGCTGAAGGGAAAAAGACAACAATTAAATTGTTGGTTGGGCAAAAGAATGAAAATGTCTTCCCAACAGGAGGTACGATTATTGCAGGGATTCAGTGTCACCACTCACAAATCAAATGTTGAATGAATGAAAGTTAGTCCTCCTCTCTGCTGTCCTGTGTCTCTTAGCTGTTATTTAACACATTAGGCGCCAAACGTCTTAGTGTTTTTTTCACAGCAACGTTATCCTGTATGTCCTGCTTTGCTCCTCTGTGAATATCAGACTTGTAGCAAAGAATGCAAAATATAAAATTTAGTTAGCAAGTTCAAAAAAATATACAATCCTGTTGGATTGTAAGGTGTGTTGTATTGTAAAGTTGAGGTTTATGGTTAAAACCTTTGATACTTTTATTATTCTGTGTGTTCTTTGGACAAATAAACCTAAACCTAGTCGTAAATGCGATTTATGCTATATTTTAACTATTGATCAGTCTCTCTACCTCATGCAGCCTTTGCAACCCCCCCAATGTTCAACTCGAAGTTACACCCTTGGTTTCAGACATATCGGAAATAAATTCCTGCATCCAACCTTTTCCAGCTTGACACCAGACACAAAAATCTCCTTGGTTTCCTCCACAGCAGACATCTGAATGAGAGCTGCCACAGCTGCACATTTATTCCATCTGGACACGCTATTTTACACGCAGACATGCGAGTTGCGCTTTCCGCAAACTCGGTATCTTGCGATCGCTTGTTTAGGGTAGCAGGTGGTCTGAAACTGTACCGAATCCGTACTGAAACCGTGACATGAAAACCGTGGTAGGGACCGTAGCGTGAGTCACCTGTACCTTTGCACCCCTAGTATCAATACAGTTCAGCAATGTGTTGAAACGTTCCATGACGCGTCATCAACCCATCACTGCTACTAGCCATTCTAGCCACCAGGTTAAGTAAAAACAAACCATGGCAGCCAACAATTCAAGTCCATTGGAGCAACATTTAAGCCATCTTAAAACTGCACCCATCTCAGCAGAGTAGCTGGAGGACTTACTGGCTCCCCCGTGGGACACGGGGGTTTTAAAAGGAGCTTAGAAAATCGATACTCTCTGGGAAAATAAAATATCGATATATATCGCAGAATCTATAAAATTGCTCAGCTCAAGTCGCCTAGCACACTTACATCCTGAAACATATTAGCATTCGCTATTTCCCTTATTCGGTTATTTTACAAACAGGTTTGTTTCTGTTTACAACATATTCCCACATGTGTGTGTTTCTTTTACCTTTGCACTCCAACAACTGAGTCTTTTTACACGCTTGCATGTTTTCAGTCCCACGCGCGGCGAAAAAAAAAGAAAAAAAAATCCAAGATGCATCTCGCGGTGTAACAACAACAGGAGCTCAATGCTGCCACCTTGTGACTAAAAGGTGTGGCTACATTCCAGCGTCTATCTGACATTATATGGCAGAAAAACAACGAACAGAAGAACACATGATGACACAGGTAATTGTACGATCTAAATGTTGTGTATTTACCACCCTGGTTACACTGTGGTTTCTTGGAAGTCGGAAGTCGTTCTTCCATGTTCTTCTTCTGATAGAAGAGACGAGCGACAACGTTTCACATCCTCTCCCTTTACCAGGAGTCAACGTGTGGTTAGCCTCATAGCTTGTAGGCAAAGATTAAACGGGCAACAGGCCTGGGATCAGACAAATAAAAATTCTAATTTCATGAATGAAATTGTTCGTATCCACAAAAAGCAAAAACCTGGGTTTTCACGACATTTAAAAAGCCATGTATATATAAGGATTTATTTTTCAATGAATGGATGCAAATATGCTTCAACTTACCAATTGCGTATTAAAAACGAAGCGCTGTCTAACCGAACGTGAAGCTGAGAAACAGAAATTTGGCTTTATTTTTCATCTCAGTTCAGGAATCATGAACAGAAAAAAAAAACTGCTGCGATGGAAGAAAACAAAAAGTAAAACAATAAACAATTAGCTGTGCATGTTCATAAAGGACCAGGTGGAGATATAGAAATGAGAATTACATTACAAACCAAAAAAAAAAAAAGAAGAATGCATCATTTGACAGCCGCACAGTTATGGAAGGAACAACAGCTGCTGTTTTATCTGCAACTGTTCACTGATCACAGAGCTTTATGTGGAAACGATCAGGAGGGAGACACAGATGTACAGATGGAGCGTGGCATGATGCCCGCTTCCTTAAATAAACCATTTAGAGCTCAGAGTAGCTTCAAAAGAGATGAACAGTCATCTGGCGCCAGAAAATCAGAGAGATCTCCAAACCCTTTTTAATATTCATTTTAAAACCCCCAATGGTAAAATCCCCAACCCCCCACCCCCGAAGCATCAGTCTTTTCTACACACATTAAGTCTCACAATCGCTCCTTCAGACTCTCAGAAATGTCCCACACAAATAAATAAGAGGACGTCTTAACAACTGAGGAAAGGTACGGCGGAGTATTAGCGCTACACTGAGAAAAAAACTGTGGACAGTGATTTTTTTTTTTCACTCCTCACTTAGAAAATAAAGTCGAAATGTCAAGAATAAAGACGAAATGTCGAGAATAAAGACGAAATGTCGAGAATAAAGACGAAATGTCGAGAATAAAGATGAAATGTCGAGAATAAAGACGAAATGTCAAGAATAAAGACGAAATGTCGAGAATAAAGGTAAAATGTTGAGAATAAAGATGAAATGTCGAGAATAAAGTCGAAATGTCGAGACTAAAGTCGAAATGTCGAGAATAAAGTCGAAATGTCGAGAATAAAGACGAAACATCGAGAATAAAGACGAAATATCGAGAATAAAGGTGAAATGTTGAGAATAAAGACGAAATGTCGAGAATAAAGTCGAAATGTTGAGAATAAAGACGAAATGTGGAGAATAAAGTCGAAATGTCGAGAATAAAGACGAAATGTGGAGATGAAATGTGGAGAATAAAGATGAAATGTGGAGAATAAAGACGAAATGTGGAGTATAAAGACGAATTGTTGAGAATAAAGTTGAAATGTGGAGAATAAAGTTTCCAGAATTCCAGATTATGTATAGTTTCTTTTTCTGAATACGCGCAATTTCTGACACAATCTCTTCAAAGTACGAATACTTATTATAATACTGTGTCTATGTGATAAAAACACATAGACACAGACATTATGTTGGTAGAGTAAAGCTGGTTTGAATAAATCTTTAAGACAACTTTATTGTGGAAACTCCATTTCGACTTTATTCTCATCATTTTGACTTTATTCTGGAAACTGCATTTCTAATTTATTCTCGACAATTCAACTTTATTCTCGACATTTTGACTTTATTCTCTAAGTGAGGAATGGAAAAAAAAAATCATTGTCCACAATTTTTTTTTTAAAATTTCTTATAGGTTTTCCCCGTAGATGAGAGTTATAGTGGTTTAAAAGTATGAAAATGTTTCAGGGGAGGGGTGAATCAATCGGAAACCAGAGGACAAAGCGTCAATCATCTGCCTGTGAGGTTACATAGGTAACGTGGAAACTATTCCACTTTTCTTTCTTTTACTCTCTCCCTCTCCATCCATCTCTCCTTTTTTTTTCCCCTCTTTTCAGCCTAGAATCAGACATGAAAATGGATTCACCAAGTACAGAGATATTAGAAAGAAGCCTGTGTTTCTTCTTTTATGTTACCGTTAACTACACAAGCTGGACGCAAACTTCTAGCAGATAGGAGCTGTTTTTCAACGGAGCTTTGGCTAGCTCTGACAGTGTTCAACGTTAGCTGTAGCGAACGGCTGTAACTTTCTTATACCGCACAGTATGAAGACGACTGAAACCATAACTCACCAAATTCAATCCACTGGTAAATGCAGGTAGGAAATGTGAACGTACGCTTGTCTGCCTCGTACCCCGGCGTGGACAGCACTAGCTTCTGCTTCTAGTCCCGCTTAGCAATGTAACCTCCAAGTACTCCAAGTACACATGAATAAAGAACATTCATATGACTGGAATAATGGAACAATCTGACCTGATTGGTTCTGGACAGGATTTACTGACCGTCCAAGTGTCATTTAAAGGGACGATTTCTGAAGTGCTCAGTTAGTTTTTTAGGTCAATTATATGATAATTAAAAAAAAAAAAAAATCTCCCGACTTTGACCCCCCCTCAAAAAGGAAAAGTCCTTGGATCTACACAATTCTCGTAGCTCACCCTTTTTGACTTCAAAATGGCAAATTTCGCCGAAAGGTGAGGGATTTTCATGCCTGCTAGAAGTCAAGTAGCTTTAATAGCTGTTAAATCTGAGGTTTCAGAAATCTGATGTCATCTTGTTGTCGTCAACAGAGCAGAAAACTGTTCCAAGATTTCACTTTTTTTGTAAAAGTAATTGAACGGTGATACGTCGCCGTTGCCAGTTGGTTTCTGCTGATGGTAGCTACAGGAGACTGCAGGACGCTGGACAATGGTTCATGAAGCTGGTTTCAGACTTTTTTTGTCTATTCAGATAACCACACCCTGTGTTTTGTATTCGTCAGTCTTAGCACACCTCCCGCTAGCTGCTACCATAAGATCGCTAATGCAATCTTCCGTTACCCTAAACCCGCTACCTGCTATGCTGACTCACTTACTCACGTTGTAGGCGTGGCAATGGGCGTGTCTTTTGCACTTTCCACAAACTCGGTATCTTGTGATCGCGGGTTTAGGATAGCGGGTAGCGGGAGGAGTCAGACCACCCGCTACCCGTGATCGCAAGATACCGAGTTTGCGGATAGCGCAACCCGTATGTCGGGGCGTAAAAGAGCGCATCCAAATGGCATAGATGTGCATCTATGTGGACGTGCACAAATGGCTCTACCTCTCGATTAGCGGGTTGCGGGTAGCGCAACCTGCTCTTAAAGGCAATGGCTACTGACACACTGATTGGTTAAACAGGTGGAACGCCCTAACCACTCCCATGCATAAATATAGCGGTTAGCGCAGGTAAAATCGCGGGTTTAGGGAGGTGGAAGATTGCGTTTTTTGCGGGGGAACACCCCCTCCCCCTACACGCTATCCCTTAATAGCGGCTTTAGGAGGTTTGGCGGAAGATCGGGCCCATAGTGTCATTACTCTGTTCACATTACATGACTGATCGCGGACAGAGGGACTGGACTGAGCGATCTAACACCCACCACATCAGCACGAGACAACCAACGGACAAAATATAGCTAGACAAACATTTTAGCTAACATTTGAACAAACAAGCGCTGACAACTAAAGCTGACTTTATTCTTTATTCTCACTTTTTAGGTGTTTATCGCTACAGGAGGAGCAATGAACTCTTTAACTGAATGTGCCATCTTCTATCATCCAGTCCTTACAGATCAGCAGCTTCTCAGCCGTTTCAGTAATTTGAGCTCATTATTCTGAGCACGTGGGACTTGGATTGTAATATCTCATAATTTCCTGATTAGTCTCTAGAGTTGAGCAGACAGACTATTTTGGGCAAACCGAGTGAGTCACATGCGAGGGTGAAGATGAATATCAGAAACGCAGTGTGATGGCAGCATCGCTGTGCTTCTGGATTGGCGTTTGGCGTCTGCACCTGCAGATCATGAGGCCGAACTGATAACAGAGCCGCTGTCTCTCCCGCTCAACACTGGGCCGCATTGTGCTGAACCAGCCGGAGGCTAATCAGTCCCAATTCAACCCAGCTCCCCCACAACAGCCTCCCGGGAAGTGGAAACAGGACAGATATGAACGCAGAGGAAAAACCCGTCCGCTAAAACAAAAGGTGTTTTATTGAATATCCACGAACAACAGTGGAGGAAAGGTTTCTCAAGTCACGAGCTTGTTTCAAGCTCCAACGTGAATTTGTTTCTGAATCTGAGTATCTCTTGTGTCTGTGTGTCAATCTGAGACAAGAAGGATCGAAGACATTTTCATACAGATCGATTTGGTGCGATTCAGTCTGAAGCAGACTTAAACAGTTCTTAACTATTTATTTCACAAATAAATTCTCGGAGCGGAAAAAAAAAAGAGCAGGTAGAGATGTTCTGGTAGCCAGGCCAATCTAAATCACTAGCCTGTCTGACTGGTCCAGTTTGTAATAAGCTTGTTTCCAAAAGGTCACGACCCTGCCGTTAGCTAGCCAGTAGTCATGTGAGAAGCGTGCTAGCTCTGAGCCTCCCAGGTCTCCTGGGCTTCTGAAGGTGTATTTTCGAGATTCTGTGTGTTTTGTAGCCCCAAATAAATGACATGATCAATGAGTCAGTTGTTTTAAAAAATGAACTGGAAATAAATATTGGAGTGTTTTGGAAAAGTTATAAGAATCTAGGCAAAGAAACCATTTTGATGGCATTTACCTGGCTGATGAGTGAGAGGGGTAGCGTCCTCCAGTTTTCTATATTAGCTATAAGTTTGTCCAGTTTTTCTAGGTAGTTTACTTTGAGGAGGCCATTTGGTTTTCTATATACAGTAATCCCTCACACTTTGGGGTTATGGGGCTGTGACCCCACCGCGAATGATAAAAACCGCAATGTGAATGTGCATGTACATGTACATGTATATGTACTAGGGCTGGGCAAGTTAACCCATTATTATCCCGTTAACTCATTAATTTATTAACGCCAACATTTATTTTATCGCTCCTTAACGCATGTTGCTCACATACAAACCAGAAGAGAATTGGCAGGTAAACATGCAAACTTTACAGTTCAGGTAGCAACTCAGCTAGCAATATTAACAATTCTGTCTAAAAAAAAAATTCTGGACAGCAACAAAACTTTTGTTTCATTCCTCCATGTTCCATCAGATCTGCTCCATGTGTTCACTGTCCTGCTGTTCTCTAGCTGGTTACTGCAGTGCAGCTCCATCTAGTGGCACAGATGTGTAATGACAACAGAAAGTCCAGTCCTCTATTATAAAACAAATCCAGTCTTGTGGCCTGTTTTTCATTTCATATTTTTGATCCAAGTCTAAAATTGAAATATATAAAAAAAAACAATTTTTTTTCGTTTTTTTGTGTTAGATTAAAAAAATGAAAAACGTAATAAAATGTCACTTTTTAATTTTTTTTTTATTTTTGACACTTTAGTTTATATGGCAGCAGAACATTTAAATAAAAGGGCATTTTACACTACTTTTGAATTCATTATTTGATTTTGCGTATACAATGCGATTAATCTTGATTAATCAGGGAAATAATGCGATTAATCGCGATTTAAAATTTTAATCGTTGCGCAGCCCTAATATGTACATAGGGCCTGATTTACTAAAGGTTTGCGTACGTAAAAACGTGTGCAAACTTGACACCACCCGCAAACCAATGTGCAAGCTGATCTACTAACAGCGTGCAAAGAGGACTGCGCCTCTCAAATGAGCAAAATAGCACACGCTGTTCATTTAGTACTTTTGCCCTGATGAATAATCAATATGGGGCGTACCCGCCAGAAAGCGCTAAATACTGGGAGGGGAAAATGCAAATAGGTTCATTTACCACACGCAATGAGATTTACCAACCCTGAAAGTAATTGCGGGGATTGTGATTGCGTCTGTATTTAATACGTTCGAAAGGAAGGTGCTAATCTGCCCAGCATTACGCACCGATGGCTGCTGTTATTGTGGCAAGGAGGCGACATCGCCAAAATCAAAGAATACGCAGAGAGAGAGTCTTTCGGACTCGTGTAAATTTGTTTGGAATGAATGAAAACCAGATAGTTGAAACTTAAGGGCTGATTTGGAGCCGGTCACAAGCACATGCAAAAGGAGAAATATTTTATTTGAAATGTTAAATCGAATATTATTCAGCAAAAGGTTGCCACAGGAGGCACATTCATTTTTTTATTTGTGATAATAAATAAATCACGTGTTTTCATGGAGAAAAAAGTGTTTCTTATTGTGCGCCTACCTTGTTCTGCAGTTGGCTCTAGCGTGTCATACCCCAGTATCCCAGTTATCTGCTCCTCGCAGAAGGTGAGCTGCACCTGCTGCTTAAATGCTGGTTAGAGGCATCTCTTCCGCAGGCCCTCCACCTGTCTTGTTTGCCGAAGTTTTATTAAAGGCCACTTTTTCTTTAGTTCTTCGCCTTATATCTTGCCACCTTCTTTTAACCTCATCTGCCGTTCTTTTTGTCTTACCAACTGCATTTATTCTATCGCAGATTTTCTCCCATATTGCGTTTCTTTTGGTGATGTTTAAATTTCTTTGCTGTAGTTCATGAATGTGTTTATTTGCCTCTTCCACTAATATCTCTAACTCCAACTCGTCAAATTTCATTTTGCGCTTGCGTCTATCCTGCTTTCCATCCAGACTCTCCATGGCGCAAACCGTAAGACACGCAACACCTCATTTTAATACTGCGGTTTGCACCCGTTATCAATTGCGCGAGCATTCTTAGTTGATCACCCGCAAAACACACAACAACAGCACGCGCAAACTTTTTCAGTGCACACGCAATTTAGTACTCTTTATTTAGGATCTTAGTAAATCAGGCCCATAGAGTATAAATGTACGCGTGTATGCAAAATCTACGGAAGGTACACTCACTTTGATGATCTCTCCTCTGTGCGTAGCTGACAAGAGCAAGAGATGGAAGATGTGGGGACGCGTGTCAGCCAATCAGCGTACAGACGACCGACAGCACAGTAATGTCCGTCGTAGCAGCCAATCACAGGCCTCGATTTTCGTTCATGGGACATCCCGTGTTGTTGCTTCCCGAGACTCATTCTTGATGCGATGTGATTCGCTTCAGCCTCGCGCGCTTTGTTTGAATCTTTTTCAAGATTTTTTTTCAAATATATTATTTCGACAAATATTTTTGAAACCTCCGCGATGTACTGAGACAGCAATTGCTGAGGCCGCGAAGTGTGAGCGATTACTGTATTTTGATGGCCAAGTAATTTACATAGTCCAATGTTAGTTTGAATTGCAATGTAGATAAAAACTTTGGATATAGGTTTGATAAAGGCATAAACATTTTACACATTTCTTCCTACAACATCCTGTGATGTTTCCATGATTTTTTTCTTGATTTTTTTATTATATTATATTTTTCTGAAAGATCCGCGAATAACTAAAACTGCAGAACGTAAAGCGCGACTTGGCAAGGGATCACTGTAGTCACTACTGGTAGTCGCAGGTAGCTTGGTTGCGCCTGACGATTCAGCACCAGGCCCTGTGGGAGCCGGGTACCTGAGTACTGTGAAAATGGTATCCACTAGGTGGCAGCAAAAGTCCAAACCGGTCGTTACTGCTGCATTTGGGGTGTTAGCGAGATTTGCATACGACCATGAGAACTTTACTGAAAGGCGCTGATTTAGCGTGAGGATCAAATCAATTCGATCAAGTCAGGAAAAATTCAAGGCCACGTTACCGTCAATTCGCCAAAGAACAGATCAACACTGACTGAGAGAGGAGTTGTGATCCCAGCGGAGAGGGGCGCACGTCTGCAAACCCCCGAATTAATGCGAGCTCCGCCCCCTTTCAGGTCACACTCCACATCAGTCCGGTTCCATGTGCATCTGCAGGCTGCCCTGTGTTGTTCAACATGTGACATGGCCTATGGTTTTATTTAATAAATCTAATTTTGAAATTCAATAAATGTTCAAGTTGATCAAATTTAGGAGCAGTTTGTTATTTTTAAACTGTTACATCATATCTTATGCAGAGGAAAGAAAAACAAATATCCATGTATAAGCCTAAATGCTGACATTTAAACTGCAGGCTGGTTTTTGCAGCCACACAGTAAATTCACCAGTGTAAATATAATACTTAAAGAGTTAATTTCAACACTACCTCAGTGAACATATGGTCCCTATCTATAGAGTGTAAAATGTACACTGAACACAGTTAAACTTGCAGAGTTAATTTTACTCTGGTTGGAGTTAATGTTTTACACTACACTAAGTAGTGTAATTCAAGTTTTACACTATAAATAAGTAACACCCAAAGTGTCATTTACATTCAACACTGAGGAGTTAAGTGTAACTAGCTTTAAACCTACATAACACTATATTGATTAAAGAAAGTACTCCAAAGAGTGTTGATTTTCAACTGACTCCCACTAATGTTAGATATGATTGTGCAGTGCAGTGGGGAAAAAAAACACACAATTATGTCCATCCCTTCCCACCAAACATTGCAGGTCGAAAAGACGTGCAGATGACGTCAGTTTTAGGTCGGTCCGTCAGAGACCAGATCTCGACGTCTATGGAACGTAGAAAATAGGTCGAAACTTCGACGTCAAAATATGACCCTTTTTAGATGTCGCTATGACGTTCAGAATCTGGACGTCATATAAAGACCAAATATAGACGTTGGCTCAACGTGCATAATAGGTCGAGATGTAGACGTCATTATTGGACCTTTTTTCGACATTTGCGACGGACCGGCTCCCGCACTGTGCGCGCGCAGTGCGGACCGCACGGAGTCCGCACGGAAGCGCTTAAACACGCACAGACACTGGAAGTGATTTGGTCCGACGAGGACCTCATTTCGACGTTATATTGACGTCCACTTGTGGACGTTATATTGACCTCCACAAGTGGTCACCAAGTTCCAGACACCTTATGCCCAATGTGATTTTTCCCCGCCTGAGAAATGAACTTTTATTCCCACTTTTATTGCGGGGGAGAGGCTCCCGCATTGTGCGCGCCGCCGCACACACGCACACCGCCGATCGGACCTCATCTCGACGTTATATCGACGTCCTTAAGTGGACTCATCTGGACACCGCTGTCGACCACGATATGAGACTCAAATTATCTCACACTCCACGTTGTTGCATATCACAGCTGACTGTAAAACATCCTCTGCTGCGAGATAAAACCCTGGTCCACGCTGAATGTGTTTAAAGAGTATTACTGGAAATGTAAGTATTTTGAGGGTTCTCGTACAAATTACGGGGCTAAATGAAAATTATATTCATATAATGTAATTAAACATTTGTGTTTGTATTTTTTCCTCCCATTCGTTGGTTTTAATATTGAAAACATAATTTTCAGGTTAGTACTGCCCCGACATACCCTTCAACATCCCACCATCATTTCATCTTTCAGTCTCTGAAACGTGAATACTTAGATATCAAAGGGAGAGCCTGCAGCGGAGCATACCAAAGCGATGATGGGGGTGTTGCCGTTCTTCGCAGAGATGGGTGCCTCCGCGGCTCGGTGTTCAGCGGTAACTATCAAAACAGTTTTCATTCTTTTCTAAGTGTGTAATATCAAACTAAAAGAGTTAGGATTTTTCTGCTAAATGTCTTTTACGTGGTATTAAATCCCACAAGATGCTTTGAACTGTCAATCTTGGTGCTCCTCTTGATTCTCATTTGAAGCCAGCTTGCTAATATTGTTAAGCTAATTGTATGCTAATCGTATTTGTTTTTGTAGAAGTTTTCTACGAGAGTTCAGTTACAGGGACATGGTGACAATCCACAACTTTTTTCTAGATGCTGTCATGAAGGCCTACCCCCTGGCGACGGAGGCAGAAGTAAAACAAGTCGTGACCGACCACCTCAAACATGCACCAGCCAGAAGGGGAGGCCTCAACACCTAGTTTAACTGGACTTGTGGTTCATATGCAGATGATGTACGTAGTGTAGAGATTATGTAAATAGTTTAAATCATTGTTAATTTGTAAATGTGTAGTCTTAATCATTTTTAATATGTAAATTCTGTATAGTATGACAAATGTTAATATGTAAATAGTGTGAATCAATATTAATAAAGTTGTTTTTTGCCTTTCTTCCTAATTCTGTGAGCTATCATCTGTTGCAACACGGGTAATGGTTATATTATTTTGCACTGCATGTAATGCTATAATTTTACTGAATGTGTTAATTTTACAGAATTGTTACATTTAAAAGAAATTGCAATGTAAATTTGGGTTGGTTTCTAGTTTGCTACCTTAGAGTAAATTACAGAATAGTCCAGTTTTAACACTTTAATGAAGGTAGTTAGTGGACGTTAATCCAGCCCCGGATGAATGGAAGTGGAGGTCCATAAAGCGTCGAGGGAAAGATGTCCACACGACGTCGGGAAAAGACGTCAAAAAAACATTTCATTCTGCACCTTTTCGAGACGTGATTCCGACGTCGCAAAAAGACGTCAAATAGACGTCTTCTGAACCATAAATTGCGCAGTGGGATTTATTCCAACAGAATATGAAATATTGACATTGAAAGTGAACATCAATCAACAGTAAAAGCTCAAATGTTATCACATTTTCCCTTATACAATCATTCTGTTGAACTCTGGAGAGACTTCAAGATTATGTATTATTTATATATTATTAACAACAGGAGAAAGAAGCTTGATCGTTTGGGTCCGCTTGTGGCCTGAATTGTTCCATGTCCCAGCACTGAGGTGGTCTGGACCAGTTACACGTCACATCTGCCATGTTGCCACATCTGGACTTGAACGTCAACGCCGGCTTCGAGGCACGATCCAAATCTAATGTAAAGACCGGCTCATAATTATTGTGGCCACATATGGCCTCTGGGCCGTGTCCTGGCACACGTAACACCCATCAGTGCTGTCAGCATTCAGGAACGATGATGTAGCTGATTCACCAAACCTATATCACACGACCATCGCCAGATGATAACAGACAGACACGTCGTTATAACACGGAGATGCAACAGCAAGCACCTCCGACTTTGTCGTCCTTGACGTCACACAGAGAAGATCTGCATCTAATAATATTCCAACCACCCAGACGCACAGGAGGAGCCATTACAACCGCAATCTGCAACTAAGAGTAACTGTCAGAGGAGTTTTCAGCCCCTTTTAATCCGTAGGTCCACGCGTGGCCATGTGATAGCGTGGTGTAATGCAGCGTAACGTTAAAATTAGGGCTGGGCAACGATTAAAATTTTTAATTGCGATTAATCGCATTATTTCCCTGATTAATCACGATTAATCGCATCGTATACGCAAAATCAAATAATGAATTCAAAAGTAGTGTAAAGGTCACTTTTATTTAAATGTTCTGCTGCCATATGAACTAAAGTGCCATAACATTTGTTGTTCAAACACTTTTAACATCAGCACTTGTCAGTAACACATATTTAGTGTAAATCTCATCTTAAAAAATGTCAAAAAATTAAAGCTTATTGCCACTGCCAGGGCATTAATGTCATCCTGTTTTTATAAAAATAAAAAAAAGTCTACAAACAAAATGAAAATGTCCATGTTAAAGTTCAGTAACTTTACCAATCCGTGTATCATTCATTCTTTCCATTTTCAATTATCAATCAAAAATTTTAAAAAATTAAAAAGTGACATTTTATTTTGTTTTTCGGTTTTTAATCTAACACAAAAAAATGTCTGTTTTTTTATATTTCAGTTTTAGACTTGGATCAAAAATATGAAATTAAAAAAACGGCCACAGAACTGAATTTGTTTTATAATGGAGGACTGGACTTTCTGTTGTCGTTACACATCTGTGCCACTAGATGGAGCCGCACTGAAGTAACCAGCTAGAGAACAGCAGGACAGTGAACACATGGAGCAGATCTGATGGAACATGGAGGAATGATGCACAAAGTTTTGTTGCAGTCCAGAATTTATTTTTTTAGACAGAATTGTTAATATTGCTACCTGAGTTGCTACCTGAACTGTAAAGTACACAGATTTTTACCGTTCTCCATGTCTGTTTTAGCTTTTCCTTAAGTTTACCTGCCAATTCTCTTTCCGGTTCCGCAGCAGCCAGTAACAGACTTTTCAAAAAAAAAAAGCATGTGAGCAACATGCGTTAACACGCCATAAATAAATAAATTGATGCGTTAACGCGATAATAACGCGTTAACTTGCCCAGCCCTAATTAAAACACATATGTGGATTGGTTTACTTTTAAAACAAATAGAAACTCAAGTGCTCCCGTTTCCCAGTTTCAACAGAGCGTGTCATGAATGACATCATATCCTGTAGTCAATGTTCACATTGAATACCTTCCCCTCCAAGTGGCTTTTAGTGCTTTTATACCCCTTTGAAACTGTTGGTGCTGTTATGTCTGTTAAATCCACATAAAATGCTGCAGCTGGTGTGTGTAGAAGCTTTTTTTTTTTGTTTGTGAACAAACTTTTGCAACCTCTGCAACATTTACAGACGCGGATCCGGGCTGACAGGCGCGAATCTTCAACGTAAAGGAACGATGAAGAAAAAGAAATGCAAATTCACGTTCGGACCCAGAAGTGAACTCTGTGCTCACTCAGCAGCAGCAGGAAGGTGACTGCAGCCTGAAATATTAATGCCACCTCAGAACCGAAGCCGGCAACATGGTAGAGGAGCTTCATCTACAGCTGGGGAACGCAACTCACTTTGAACAAAGACGCACCAGTTTCAAACGGTATTAGCCATCATGGAAGATTAACAGCCGTGCTGCAGCTGCCATTAGCTGTGGCCGTTTCTGATGTGCCTTCATGACACCAATAAACAATCAATCAAATATATTGTTGGGGAGCCTCTACTGAAATCAACATCTGCGTGTCCCCTTAAAGCACATGTGTCAAACACAAGGCCCGCGGGCAAAATGTGGTCCGCTACATCATTTTATGTGGCCCTTGAGAGCTTGTGCATTAGTGTCTTAAATTTTAAACCGAATATTTTAAGACTTAAAATAAGCTTTATGCTGTTTTAAAGCACGTAATGACCATAAACTACTTCTCCCATAATACATTTTGTTGTTACCTCCAACAGATAACAGTATCTCACCATGAGCAAGACATCAAAAGTGATGGTGAACGTCAAAGTTTCATGTGCCTGTTTACCAAGCAAATAAAAAAATTAAAATTCTAAAACCTGATGAATATAAGTGAAAAATGCATTAAAAAAAAGCCTAAGTTTAAGCTCAAAGATGGGCCTTGTTTCATGCCTGGATCTTCAAACCCTTTTTTTTTTTTTTTTTTTTCTGGACTGACTAATTTCTGACATTTTATCTTGAGAAGATCTAAGAGTCTGTTCAGAGATGTTCCAGGTGTTTGTCAAACCCTGTGATAGTTCAGAACGTTATTACAGATCTACCTCCAAACAAAACCTTCGACTTCTCCCGCAGCGTCAGTGTCAGCTCTGGAGCTGCACTCCTTCATTCAATGCTTCATTTAAGCCGGTTATGCATTTATTATCCTTTGATAAATAATTTCTACTTGCTATATATCTCATTCTTTGGAATGAAGAGATTTAACTGCTAACTGTCATGAATTCTAATAAATTACCCTTTTTTTTTTACTTAAATGACATAATGTTGATGTATGCATCTAGCAGAGGCACAACCGTTGAGCTCCGTGGAACGTTTTCACCCATACGTAGCCCGAGTCTGCTGCACCACCAGCTCTAATGTGACTTTCATGAAAGAAACAAGCCTGAGGGAGAGAAATCAAAGAAGAAAGAGGAATTAATTGGTGAAAACTTGATTCAGCGACTTGGCTAATTCAGCACTGCAAGCTGAAAACAGACTCATCAATCTATGCTTGTTGGCCGCGGTTATGCGTTGGCTGCAGCGCTCTCACGCTGATTAATTACCGTTTTCAGGGATAATTCAGCCGAATCGGTTCACAGAGCTGCCACTGTTACATGACAAAAAACATTCATACCACCGCTATTGCTAATTAGCAGCCATCTGATTTCATCTCTGGTGCTTCAGGAGTAAATCTGCATCCAGCAGAACTCAAAAAGCTCGTTAGCTCATGTTAGCTCACGTTTTTTTTAGCTCACGTGATTTCAAAACTCCGTGGAAGCGATGGTTCTGTTTCAGGTGGCTGGTCGGGTTTGATGTATTAAAGCTTGTGCTATTTTTCCCTCCTTCGCTTGGAGCATTTGTCACAAATAACCAGCGAACTATCTTCCTCTGAAACTTTAACAAAGTTCCATACAATCGCCGCCATGTTTTGTTTTTTTTTTTTATCAGCGCACTGTGCCGCGATGCTGCATTCAAGGTGTAACGTAAATTCCTCAGTTCCCTCGTTTGCTAGTCGTTCTTTCGGCCTTATGGATTTTTTTTTTATTTTGTATGTGTAACATGTGGGAAAATACTGCGAATATCAATTAAAGTCAGCAACTACCAAAATTATGACCAAGTTAAGTTGTTTTCTGGCATGAGGGAGTATTCTTGATTTTCCTTACTTAGAAATCATTTTTCTGATTATGCCGCCATCACTTGAACATAACATTCACTGCCGGTGTTCTGTCAATTTCTGCTACTTGTCGAGATATGCTACTTCGGGGTTCTGCGCATGCGCAGAGCGAATTCCCGAATTACATTTTCCACGCCCATAAATTTGTTGCCGAGTTACAACAAAGCATACTGAATTTACATACTGAATTAACATTTTCAACAAGCACAAAGACGAAATAATATGAATTTTAAGGCTGTTACTCACAGTAAACCGGCGACTAGTCCCGCTACGTGGACGTTCCTCTTTGCACTATTGTTAAATAATTAATACGACACAGTGAGTGTCATGCAAGGATAATATGACATTCCATATATTGAATTCACATGCTGAATGAACGTTTTCAACAAGCACAAAGACGAAATGATATGAATTTTAAGGATGTTACTCACTGTAAACCGGTGTTCGTTTGTCGCGCTGCTCCCGCTAAAAAGGGTTTCAAAAAATGATGGGCGTGGAAAACATCATAGATAGCATATCTCGACAAGTAGCAGGAATCGACAGAACACCTGTTATTCAAGGCTCAAAGGGAGCGAAGCACTGCTGTGTTGGTTAAAATATATATGTTATGGGAGCTATTTGTCATGATATCGGACTTATCGGGATGACGTCATAATTTCCTGTTATCGGCCCAATAATTATTGGGTCAATAATTATCGTGCACCCCTAAAGAATATGACAGTGGACAACAGAACAAACCACCACAACAAAGATAACAGCTGGACATCTCTGCTTGGTTAACACAATACAAACGTGCTGTTGTGGAAAACTGAAACTGTACATCTCTGCAAACAGGTGTAGAAGTGAGAAGTCAGTAAGACATCTGCAGCCAAGAAATACAACAGCCACCGACTTCTGACTCCATAAAAGGCTGACAGTTCTTTTAAAAAACCAGTGCTGCACTAGACCTTGTTTATAAGACAGGTTTCTGGGAAGTAATGTGAAAAAAAAACCCAAATATATTTGCCCAGAAAGATAAACGGCACCACTGAGCCATGGTCTTCTATTGAGACACCTTGGAAATAAAAAAAAAAGTGCTTGGTAAGAAGTAGGAGCGGATCAGATCCTCGATCCTCGCCGCAGTCATCATTTCTGACTTAAAAAAGAGCAGTAAAGCAAAACTGACCACTTTACACATAGAAATATTACAACATTGAATACCTCGGTTCACCTACTTGTTTGAGCCTCCGGTCACGACTAAGAGGATAGTTCATCACGATAAGACTGCAGACAAGTTAGGAAACATGAAAAGTCTTAATACAGCCACCTTAAAGTAGCACCTTAAAGAATCATTTATTTGCATGTCGTAATTAAACCCAGACTGACATATTCCCAAGCTTCTACGGTCAAAGTTGTAATGTTTCAGGAGAACCGGAGGGTAAAAATGTTCATTTCTGTGTCAATTTCTTATCGTGAAATGACAAACTGAATAGCTGCAGGATATCGAGCTGGTTTACAAATCACTCTTGTGCAGTGGAAAAAGTAATTAGTGGGCCGTCACCTGGCTTTACTGATGGACTGGTGAGATCATTTTTCTGCGTTCACCTGACACCTGGACACCCAGGCAGCCCGTCCTGTAGGGGGAGTAACCAGAAGGAAGAGGTCCGGCGGACCTGCTCACCAGCCTCCGCAACGTGACCGAACTGATTTTCTCTCCACACGACATCATTAATACGAGCGCGCACGCACTCTGCATATTCCCCGCACATTACACTCCCGCTGTTTTCAATGATTAATTAGCTCGTTCCATTATTGATGCTCTGTTTGTGTGCAGCACAGAAACCTCCATGAATAATGGATCGAAACCCGACTGTGCTGCTTTTGAGGGAGGAAGGTGGAGAGGAAGGCAGTCGGGATGGAAGGAAACAAATTAGGATGGAAGGAGAAGAGGAAGGAAAGGTTTATTTACTGTGCCAGCACAGAATGAGTCTATATATTTTCTTTAAACTCCTTAAGTATCCTTTTTTTTTTTTCTGCTCGTGATTGGTGGATCTGCTGATGTTCTGAGTCATCTTGGGGTGCAGGTCTAGCTACGATGTCAGTAGTCATGGCAGCTGTAGCTCAGGGGGCGGATCAAACATCTGCCAATCAGAAGGTTGGAGGTTTGATTCTCTGCAGGCGACAGACCAAAGCGTCCTTGGAAAACACTCTCAGCTCCACATCTCTAATATGTTCCTCGGTGCGTGACTGTGTTTACTGAGGTCTATAAAGGACATTGTGTTTATCTTGATTCAGGTGGTAAATACTGTATACCCTCCAATACACCCCCCCTCCCTTATAACAGCACTGCATGAAATGACTGCTGCTGTTAGCATGCCCAAGCTAACCTAAGCTATGTATGTCCTCAGACCATTACAGCCAGTCGTTATGGTCTGCGTAAAAAATGAAAATATTTATTTTATTTTAATTCAATTCAATTCAATTCAATTTTATTTGTATAGCGTCTGTTACAATGACAATTGTCTCTAGGCGCTTTACAGAGACCCAGATTTTATTTATTTATTTATTTATTTATTTATTTATTTAGATGGGACAATGCATATTAATGGACACCACATGAAGCAGTGTAAATACACCGGATTTAGCAAGAATGCTAATTTCCATCCGCAGTCCCCACATGATACACAAGGTTAAAATAAACAATAATGACAAATAAACCAGCATAGCCGGTCATAAAAATATACACAAAAAGACAATGAGCCTTGTTGCTCATGACAGACCAGGATGTGATCATTGAGTGTTTAAAGTGCAAAAATGCTAAAGTGCTTCAGTGCTAAAGTTTTAAGGTGCTGAAGTGCATATTGCACACTGCCCAATTGCACATGATTTTGCACACACAGACTTGTGTGTGCAGGTGATATTGCACAAGTTAGCATACATAGATATAATTATGTACGCACAAAAAACACAGAAAATTGCATACATAACAAGTGTATGTAAGCATACAAAGGTCACTGGAAGGCATTAATTAGGAGAAATACGGTATATTTATTTCTGCTGCAAACATTCAAACATGGAGGTCAATGAAGACTGACTCACTTTTGTCACCAGCTGATGACAAACGGTGTCATCACCTTTTGTCATCAGAAGGTGATGATTGTAGTTTTCAAGAAACTACACTTTTCTGGGATTTCCGGGAAGTCAGATGAGCAAGGGGTACCTTGGTATGGTTTTAAAAAACAAAATGTCTCTCGATGACTTCTATAGGATGATTTATACTATATAACTGACGTGCACCTCTCTCCAAATGTAACTGCACGTCGCGTCAACAACCAGAAATCTAACTGGTAGATTTGTAGATTTCCCCACCACTACTTTATCGTCGTCGTCTTCAAGTTGAGTGCAATGTCTGTAAAAAACGACTGATGCTCCACATTTATAAGTGCCAATACGTGTAAAAATATACTTTATTTGCTCTGTTGTTATGCCCGAACTACTAACAGGAAGTGAATATAAGGAAACAGCGAGCTACAGCGCTGCAGAAATGAACCAGCGTCCTTGTCTAGTGGTTGGCGGTGTAACTACAGAGCAACACAAACAATAGTGCACGAGTATCAATGCCAGAGGCGGTGCGGCGGGCGTGATTAGCCGCCACGCAGAAACATAAATCAGTCTTATCTGGTAAAAAAAGTAAAGAGAGGGCTTTCTAGAAAACTTCTTGGAGAAACCCACGTGTTGCTTTAAGTCCGTTGTTATCACCATTAATTGCTATGGTTGAGGTAATTCATATTTTATCTACGATAACCAGAATATTTACATTGGATTTGAATTTATTTATACTCAGTTAATTTAGAGCTGCCGCAGACAAGGAGCTGGCGCTGTTACGATACTCGGAGCTCAGAGGGAGAAACAAAAAAGTGTTTAAAAAGAAAAAGGTGAAGCCCTTTTGTTCAACATGCAGTCCGGTCAAACGTTGATTAAGAGCGTTCATGAAAGATTGAGGGTCCAAAAGGACTTTAAGAATCACTCAGCAACATTAAATCCTCTCAGTGTGCCCTAAGTTTGAAAGGGAAAACAGTGCGATGGTTAATGTGGTTTTTCCAGCAGGAAAGACTGGACTCGGATGGTGCCGAGTGTTATTACAACATTTACTCAGATCAATTGAAAGTGAAAACAGCTTTCTTCATGTGACATCTATGGCCCGGCTTCTGCCAAAGCTGCACAATAATCTCATTTGTCGAGCTTGACAGAGGGAATGCGAGTTCATCAGCAGAGAAAAGACTCATTATGAACTGTGGAGAAACCCTTAAAGGCCAGTTGTCTGTCCCGACTATTTTTGGCTCGGTGCTGTTGCTACTGCTAATTAGCGGTGCTTGCAGTCTGGCAGCGTGTTATTTAATCAGTGTTTAACAGACTTCCACATATACCTGGCCAGACTTCTCTTTTAACTTGTTTTTGTTTAAATGAATTTGACTAAGCAGCTCAATGTGAACCTTTAATTTAGTGCACGGACTAAATTATAAATGTCACTGTTACAACCGGCCGAAACGGGTGGACAGAAGTAAACAGAGCTGTCTCCATTTCCCTTTCTTACATGGAGAGCCTCACACCAGCCCAAACCAAATACTCGCTCCCTCCAGTGGCCCGCACTACAAAAACAAGTTGAACAAATGCAGGATATCGCTTGGTTAAACAAACCCCAACAATCGAGAACGAAGCAAACGCTGTTAAAGTTGGCTCTACACTCGATAAGTCAACCCAAGTTTTCCAACACTGGCAGGACAGGAAGGAAAACTGGTGAGTAGGATTGTTTCAGTCCTGCAGCAGGCCTGTACACGAGCGTTACCGCAGCGCTCGACGGCGGCTGCGTGATGTTTTGGTGCAGTTGTGTGATGTTTCTTCCTGCTAGATAACACACGGAAAATCCCTCCACCATATTTATGAACCTACGTGACACGTTTATGGATGACTGAGAAAGGCTAGCTGCCAGTTAGCATACAGTAAAGAAAATTAGCCTGCATCCACAACTGGAGCTGAGCGATTTTATTGATTCTGCGATATATATAGATATTTTATCGAGTATCGAATATCAATTTTTCAGCCGCGAGTATCGATATTCTAAGCTTCTTTCAAAACCCCCGTGTCCCACCTTTAAAAGCTTGCAAGCAACAATTTGCACTGTTTAAATAAATGAAACTATTTTCTCGACAAATATTTTATTCATTTTGTACAGCATTTGCAAGCTGCCTGTCAGCTATATAATGTGTAATTGATGCTTTCAGTTCAATTAATTCAAAGTCATTGGAACACTCACAAGATGTCACCAAAATCACTTTGTCCCTTTAAAATCTTTCAGAAAATAATGTAAATGTATTGTAAGATGAATATCGATATATATCGTATCGTGAGCTGAATATCGTGTATCGTATCGTATCACGAGGTTAGTGTATCGCTACAGCCCTAACTACAACCAGACAAATGAAATGCATACCACGTCTCTCCAGGAGTTATTTCTGAGGTTTGTGTCATGACATAACCACAAAGTTAATGATATGATATAATATAATAATCAGACCACAACTTGATTGGCTGACAGAGGCTGGATAGTTGTCATATGACTGGCTGATTGTGAAATAAGAATTTAGTATATCTTACTGTTAGCAGTAATATATACAGTGTTCTAGTGAGATGTTCAATCAGCAGTTAATTACACTGACCTCAACAGAGGTGCAAAGTGAGTTTAATCTCCAAGAGGTCGTTGACTCACATCACAGAGTGAAGGATCCTAAGAAATGACAAATGGTCAGTAAGAAACAGCCGTTTTTAAACCATAACATGAACCACGTCAGGACCTTGAGATAAGTTCTCCAGACGCCTACGTGTCTAAGCTTAGGGACTTGGTGGAGCCAGATTGATAAATCAGGAGCAAGGGCCTTCAACAGGCCAAAATCTAGAGGAAAAGTCACGGACTTATGAATCAGCATTATATAATGAGGTCCTGTCGACCCCAAAATGTGTTTTTTTACACAACACTGACGATTCTGTTATGAAATGTTTGACGTCCCCACATTCAAAGTAATATCCACATGGGCCTCATCTAGAATAAAAGTGGGATACTTGAGTACAGAATTGGCTTGGTCTTGAGGTTTTACAATCGGACCCTGAATGGGAAGCCTATGTGGACAGGTGAGGGATAGAGGCACTAAAATTATTGGGTCTTATATAGTTTCAGTAACATCTGCCAGCTGGGCTGACATGGCTGACCTGTAATCCAAGGAAGCGATGAGTCTCGTAGGTACAGCTGCATCAGGATCAGTGCTCCATTCAACGAACATACTAATACAGCATCCACTGAGCGAACTTATCAGCTAAAAGTGAACGTAAGTCCCAAGTGATAGTCAGCGGGTTAGTCTGCCAGAGTCGGGCTCTACAAGTCCAAGTGCAATGCCATACAAGGCTAGGCTAGGCTAGGTCGTCCTCGGACGAGCCTTCCATCGTTGCTTCCAGGCATCCCGATTCTCCATACGTCAAGCCATACAACAAGACCAGTTAAAAAGACTAAAAACTATTTAAAACCAGCCTTCATCTCCAGTATTCAGGGAGGAAACCGAAATTGTTGGGTCTTATATAGATTCAGTAACATATGCCAGTTAGGCTGACCTTTATTCCAAGGTAGCGATGAGTCTCGTAGGTACAGCTGCATCAGGATCAGTGCTCCATTCAACGAACATACTAATACAGCATCCACTGAGCATACTTATCGGCTAAAAGTCAACTTAAGTACCAAGTGATAGTCAGCGGGTTAGTCTGCCAGAGTCGGGCTCTACAAGTCCAAGTGCAATGCCATACAAGGCTAGGCTAGGCTAGGCTAGGTCGTCCTCAGACGAGCCTTCCATCGTTGCTTCCAGTCATCCCGATACAACAAGACCAATTAAAAAGACTAAAAACTATTTAAAACCAGCCTTCATCTCCAGTATTCAGGGAGGAAACATTTCTTATATAAGGAGTTTTAACAGTCAGGATTAGTGTAAGGGTTTGGTGTTTGTCAAAGCGACAGCACCGGTGGGAGCCGAGCATCAGGAGCCGAACCGTGAACCACTCAGCCGTGATTCAGCACAGTCAGTCTGATATGCAGTCAGAGCTCCAAACAGCCCCTGAACAAATCTTCTTAATGAACCGATTCTAGCCGTTCAGGGCGCTGAAAGGAACAGCCATGCCTATCGCTGTAGGGGGGTCGTCTTCAAGACAGGAGTCAGATGTTAATGTCCTACATGCTGCAGGTGTTGCTGAGGTCTTGACTTCTTAAACCTTGAGATAAACCTGAAGTCCTGAAATCCTGCTCTGTAATGTTCCCATGTGTTTCATGTCACAGATAACAGTGATGGATCAAGTCAAATTTAGGATCTGTCCTTTAAAAAGCCTGAGACATTTACCAGTCCTTGTGCACAACTGGTAAAACAGCTGCTACAGTCTCGTATCTCTGGTTCGTACAACATCTACAGTACAGCGGCGGAGCATGTCACTGCCGGGCCGGGGGCGGGGCACATGACCGGGCCCTTTAAACCCAATAAAGCTTGTGATTACATCATTTTACAACATACACATGCCTGCAACAGCGGGGCTTACAAGCATTACTACATTTTTGACACATAGCTTAAAGCATTTGATAGTAAGAGTTCAACACCACGAAGAGCGACCATGTCATTTAGAAATCAATCAAACCTGTAGTATTATATATAATATAATATATTGTCTAAAATGTATTCGGCGGTACGCTGTGGTGACATCACGCGGGAGACGCACCAGTTATTGTTGTAGTAGCTACCGGCATTCATTCATTCATTCATTCATTCATTCATTCATTCATTCATTCATTGATTCATTCATTCATTCATTCTGCTCGGTACCAAGTGCCGATTTCTCCTGATGTGTTTCCATTGCTGCTAATAAATACCAACTCCAAGCACGTCGTTGTACGAGCCTTTTTGATAGAG
The DNA here is from genome assembly GCA_018398805.1 of Hirundichthys speculiger. NCBI lineage: Eukaryota > Metazoa > Chordata > Actinopteri > Beloniformes > Exocoetidae > Hirundichthys > Hirundichthys speculiger. The sequence goes on from JAGFBZ010000477.1 coordinate 2,004,702, forward strand.
TAACCCGACAAAACCGACATTAAGTCTAACAAACCATGAGAACAACAAAAACATGAGGCTACCTGGCCCCTAATAATTAATTAATTAGGCGGTCGGGCTACTCTGATAACAACCACATCAACAGTTTATAACTAACTCCCTTTTCTCACTATGTGGGAGTTTTTTACCTGCCATTATCACTGATTGGATTTAATATTATAATTTTAGTTAATGATATTTGCTTGGGGGTCATGCTCTGGGTCTCTGTAAAGCGCCTAGAGACAATTGTCATTGTAACAGACGCTATATAAATAAAATTGAATTGAATTAACTCACATATTGTTTTCAGTGACAGTGATTGTGAGAAATTGTACCTGTAAATTTATTTTGCATGGATGTCTTCATTTCAACCATCTGAGGGTAATTTTCTCCTCATGCAGTTACACTCAGATAAAATTGAAATGCAGCCTCATTTCTGAGCAAAGTGGCTCTTTGGGTCGTGTAATTGATCAGATGTTGATGGTGATTTCAGTTTTGGCTCTCAGGGCTCACAAACATTGTAATTGAGTAAAAACAGTTATTTTTATGTCTTATTTCTGAACGCACACGTCAGGTTTAGACCCCACTTGTCCGGAGGAACGCTTCCTTCCTGCTGGTTTTGTGAAACAAAAGGGATTTTATTCAGTAATATCAAGGTCATGCTGGTGTTTCTGCTCTACCAGCCTGAATCATTTTCATTCTCACTTAAATTTAGTTTGCTTTGCAGTTTCAGTTTACCACAGAAATTAAAAATAAATAACTGCAACATTCTTGAAAAGTCTGAGTATAGTGGTCTTTAATAATCAGCAGTTCAGTATTGACCACAGTAATCATGATTAGGATTATTTTTTTCTGTTTTTCATGAACAAGCAGTCCTAACTTGAGTCAAGCATTCAAGTTTTTCTTTCTGTCCATCACCTGCTCGTCTTGAAGTTCTGATTTTAAAATCTACCTGCGTTGAAATAAATGTCTCCACCAAAGAAAGCGAGATGTGTTGGAACCAGTGTTGGGTAGTTACACGTTATTAGTAACGCTGTTACGTAACGCCGTTACTTTTGTCGGTAATGCTGTTACGTAACGCCATTACTTTTGTCAGTAACGCTGTTACGTAACACCGTTACTTTTGTCAGTAACGCTGTTACATAACACCGTTACTTTTGTCAGTAACGCTGTTACGTAACACCGTTACTTTTGTCAGTAACGCTGTTACGTAACACTGTTACTTTTGTCAGTAATGCGTTACGTAACACTGTTACTTTTGTCAGTAACGCTGTTACGTAACACTGTTACTTTTGTCAGTAACGCTGTTACATAACACTGTTACTTTTGTCAGTAACGCTGTTACATAACACCGTTACTTTTGTCAGTAACGCTGTTACATAACACAGTTACTTTTGTCAGTAATGTGTTACGTAACATCGTTACTTTTGTCAGTAATGTGTTACGTAACGTGTTGTTTTTTTTGTTTATTCAGTAACTCCGTTCCCGTTACCAAACGCTGCGTTACTCCGTTCCTTATGGCGAGGTTTTACAACGGCACACAGTTCCCGATCAATAAAGTTTAATTGAATTGAAAAACAAAGCACCTCTAGTGTCACACACGCGATCAAACACATGCCATGAACAGGACTGGACTTAAACAGAAGTTCTTAGGTGCTGAGTGAAAGCACATTAATTTGTCCAACTTGATTCTAAATAATACTTCAGATTGTTTATTTATATCATAATATTGATTTCAGTTATTTCTATCAGAATATTGTTTTCAGTTATTTATATCAGAATATTGTTTTCAGAATGTCTATATTTGCTTTTAAGCCACTTTAAGTTTTGGCAGTTTGTTTTAACACCAAATAAGAAAAATAGCCTTGCAGTTTTTAGCCTATGGAAGACTTTACACCCTGACTGAAATAAATAGGCATTGAAAAAATACTTTGGTGTTTGTGTCAAGGTTTGTGCTGGTGCACAACGGATCATATTGCTTGGATGATTCGATTCAGTAATGTGGATGCAAATGAATTGAAAGGGTTGTTTTAATCAACAGTTTGTATTATTCAGCATCAGTACAGAACTGAAATGACGGTGAAGAGGAGAACTCAATCAGTCAACCTTTATTTAATGGGAGCACTGGAAGAACGTTTTACAGTAACTAAAAAGTTACTTTCTCAGTAACGCATTTCTTTTGGGTTTAAGTAACTGAGTTACTTTTTTACAAAGAAACTATATTATATATATATGTATATATATGTATATATATATATATATATATATATATATATATATAAATACAATCCTTTATTGTCACTGTTCGCATTGTTACCAACATTAACTGTGAAAATCAGTTTAGCAGCTCCACATGGCAGCGGGAGAGAAAAACAAGAAAACACAAAAGCACGATATCACAATAAACAATATAAAAACAATATAAAATATAAAATAAGTATTTACAAGGTATAAAAAAAATGGGTATGATAAATACGGGTATCAGTGTATACTGTAGTGCGAAAGAGCTTACATTATAGCAATGTCATTATTTACAGCAGGTAGGTGTCTTTGGGGGGGAAGGGATATTGCACTTGGTGGTGAGTGTGACCATTGTCAGTCTTTGAGTGGAAGTGGGGTGATGGCTTTGACGGCCTGGGGGAAGAAGCTGTTAATGAATCTTGTAGTTCTGGTAAGAAACTAGTAACTGTAACTAGTTACTATTTTTTAGTAAAAAAATAATATGTTAATCTGTTAATATGCGGAGATGAAAAATGCATCTGCTTTTTCTCCTTAACTGGAGGATGATCTTGAGGGCCCCATGGACCGAGCCGTGAAGGTGATGGTGGTCCATCATCTGGCTGATGACGGTCCTGCAGACATGACAGTTGTGATTGAGGGAAACCAAGTATTGAGCAGGTACAGAAACCCAACTAATCCATGCAGGCTACTGATGGGAATAATCTATGGAGAAATATCAGAAGATACTAAAGAACACCTTTACAGTGTCCAAAAACCTTTTCTGGAGATTGATGGAGCAAACCTCCTCCTACTACTAAAAGGTCCAAACTCTCCAAAGCAGTCTGATGGAGTGAAGCATCTGGATCCAAGTCCTGACACAGACAGTCCCTGTTCATGTCAGATGTGTCTGGGATCTCCAGGAGCTGCTCCAGCAGGTCTGGGTTTGTGACCAGAGTGATATTTTCTCTAAACTGCTGAAACTAAACTTTAGAATTTACAGTCTGCTGTTTTCTAAAACATGCATCCTTTCTCAGAAAGTTTCTCTTCCTTTTCTCTGATTTGGCTGCTGCATCTGGTCATATTAGGATTTTTATTTTTATATCTAATTGTGCAGACGTATTACAATAATGTAGAACGTTTGGAGAAAAGGCTCAAGAAATTCAGCTTTAATGTCTAAATGGGACACAACTGCACTTTTAAACTGCAGAGACATTGAGTTGTTTTTTACTTTTAGATTAAATACATGGATATATATCATTTTTTTATTTTTAATTTGATATTTTTCTTTGAGCCAACAGCTCAAACTGTAGAAATGTTTTGTTTCCAGTTGCTCCAGAAACTTGGAGCCTCGTGTCAGAAGACGTTCATGACCAGAACATCAGACAGTTAAGACAATGTTTGTCTTTAATATGTTTTATGATCCAGATGTGCAGAAAGTGGCACATTTCAGGCTGTTATTCTCTCTTTTCTCCTCTTCTCTTCTCTCTGGGTCAGGTAGAAGATAACTCAGGAGCATCATTTCCTGTCACAAAATATGTCTCAGCGTTTATCTTACTAATGGAATTAAAAGCCAATTCAGCTCTTTAGAGACCGTTTTTCTTCTCCGACTGTCCCTGCGTGGCGACATCTTCAAACACAAGTGAAAAATCCTCCCCTAAACTAAAAACCTGATGTTTGGATATGCCGCCCTTAGGTTGTGGCTGTGTTTTTGTTTCGATCACTCTTCCGTGACCTCATAAATTCAACTGAGCTTTCATGCAAAAATGCAAAAAAATAAAAATAAATAAAAAAAAAGGCCACAGTTAAGAATCTCCTGTTTGTTCGTAGAAATCCAGACACTAGTTTGATAAAAACATGACAGAAAAACAGTCTTCATCCCTTTAAAGTTGCCATCTGAGGCACTCGAGCAGAGACACTTTGATGTGGTTAACAGCCTCAACACAAACTCCAAATCAAAGAACACTCACATACTTGAAATACTTCCTTGACACCTCAACGTTAAGCATTTCTGCATTCATAATTCTAGTTTTTCCTAAAATGGTTTGTTAGAGCTGCTAAAGTGCCTCATTTGATGCGAGAAGAGCCTGAGGCTCCGGCTGCTGCAGTCCGGAGGTCAGAAAGTTAAAAATGCTCGCAGACCAGTCCAGGCAGACTGGAGGAGAGGAGGCTTTCATCTTCTTCTACTTTATTGATACACAGTTCACTCACTCCTCCGTAGGGCTGTAGCGATACACTAATATCGCGATACGATACGATATATATCGATATTCATCTTACAATACATTTATATAATTTTCTGAAAGATTTTAAAGGGACAAAGTGATTTTGGTGACATCTTGTGAGTGTTCCAATGACTTTGTTTGAATTAATTGAACTGAAAGCATCAATTACACATTATATTCAAATTCAAATATACTTTATTAATCCCCCAAGGGGGAAATTCAGGTTTCAGTACACCAGTCTGGTGTACTAGAGGAGCTGCCAGCGTCCAGCGCTCCTTTTCATGCCCGGTCCCGTGGTCCGAGTGCTAACTCCAGTTAACAGCCGTTAAAACAGTTAACAGCCGTTAGAACCAGTATATCTCCATAATGATGACAAGTGAGATATCTCCAGGTCAGAGGAGGAAACACCGATGAACCAGACCGTCTCCTCTGGGAAGACTGAGCTCCTTCAGTCCGGCGAGCGACGGAGCCGACCGTCCCAGAGCCCGGTTCATCATGCAGACCGGACCGGGCCGTTGTCGTCTCCCCCGGCGGTGCTGGGCCCCACCAGGTCACCAGACGGCCCCTGCCAGGTCAGCTGACCCATCCGGCATGTAGACTTCTGGAGAGGCAGCAGCTGTTTGCCGGTCACAGCCACGCCGCCGCTGCTACGTCGGGGGCTCCCGTCCCAGCTCCGTGACACTGCAGCCTGGATCCAGTGGCGGTGGTTGCCGCGGGTAGCAGTTCAGGACTACTTAGCTTTCCCGAACCGGCCTCTAGCGACACTGCCCATGTCGGCGGCGGCAGGTCTCCACCAGCCGCAAGAGGACCGATCCGCCCCCCGCAGACAGTATGTAGACATCCGACCGCAGATCACCACAAACCGGGCACAAACTGGAGCATCCAGAGCGCAGGGATAAATCCCCGGAGCAGCAGCGAGTAGCCTCCATGCCAGGCGTCGTCCGGGCAACAACGGCAATAAATAATAATAATAAATACCTGATACCCGTGGCTGAAAAATCAATACTGTCTGGGAAATAAAATATCGGTAAACATCGCAGAATTGATAAAATTGCTCAGCTCTACTCCTCCGTCTGTCTACCTGTTGAATCACTCAAAGTGGTCGCTGGATTGGGTACTCTGAACCCGAATACCATTTTCATGGCCTCTGATCGGGCCTTAAACCAGCTGCAGTACATTCAGAACGCTCTGCACTGGTCCTGACTAGAACCAGGAGATACGACCGTATTAGTCCAGTCCTGAGGTCTCTGGACCGGTCCTGACTAGAACCAGGAGATACGACCATATTAGTCCAGTCCTGAAGTCTCTGCACCGGTCCTGACTACAACCAGGAAATACGACCATATTAGTCCAGTCCTGAGCTCTCTGCACCGGTCCTGACTAGAACCAGGAAATACGACCATATTCGTCCAGTCCTGAGGTCTCTGGCTTCCTGTCACTCAGAGAATAGACATTAAAACAGCTCTACTTGTGTTCAAGTCTCTTCATGGCCCCAAAGTCCATCTCTGACATGTTAGATCCATATGAACCAACCTGGACTCTGAGAACCTCAGGTAGTGGTCTCCTGCTGGGGTCCAGAGTCAGGACTAAACAAGGTGAAGCTGTGTTTCAGTTTGTATGGAATGATCCTACTTGCCTTCTTATGATTTTATGCATCCGTAAAGCACTTTGAATTGCCTTGTGTACGAATTGTGCTCTACAAATAAACTTGCCTTGCCTATTTTATTTTTCATTTCAAGTCCCGGCCAAGACGGGCAGCGGCAAACACGAAACACAAAAGACAAGTAAAAAGTTAATGAAAAACAAGTGCATTTTGTGGAGTCGGCCTCAAGAAGTCTCAGTTTGGATTTTAAAGCGCTCAAACTCAGAAAGCACCAAACGATGCTGAACAGAGAGAATAAGGATCAGTGCTTCTCTGTGCCGTTAAACTTGCAAATGTAGGTAGGTAGCAGTCCGCCGGTTGCCTCGTGTGAGTTAGTCGGCTGCAGAAGAATGAGAGGAAGTTAGAAAAATAAACAGAAAGAGAACTCAGGAATTTATCAGCTTCTCTCCATCAAATGCTTTAACCAGGGACCTGTAGAGCTGGAATCAAATCATCCAGAATACACCGAGACGATAATGTTCAGCAAATTATGTGGCGCACATCTCCTCTGCCAAACTGGCTCAGGACCAAAAACCACTGATGGACTTAAAGGTTTTAGAGCTGGAATAGAAACTGACAGTAAAACTGGATGACAGTCACCTGACGTTCTGCATTCTTCATCTCTGCATATCATGCTGACGGAAGAGATTACAAGTTTATGAATTACTTCGCAGCAATATTAATGAAGTTAGGCATCCAACAGTCCACAATTAGGCAAACCGTCTGTGAATGGAGACGGCAGAATCCTGAATGAGGTAAAGAACGAGCCGTGAGTGACGGCTAAAGCCTTGAAACACCTCCGTCCATGATTTTACTGTGACTCAGTCTTCCAACCATGACAGAGCGGCATGAATGTGCAAATAAAGAAACAGTTGTAAAGGAGCCAAATATGTTGTAGTTCAGTCTGTGTGTCTGTGGGTGTCGCTGTGTTGTTACCTGAGGGTCAGGTATAAAGGTAGCTGCCTGTTATTGGTTAGGTGTTGGACCCGGAAGAGCAAAAGGTTTTTGACCGCTGTGGTGCTAACTGCCGGCGTTATGGTTGTCGGATCAGTTAATGGAATAAATTAATATTTTAACTGCATCGGAAGAACATCGTTCCGGTCATTTTTCGATCAACACGCAACGGTAACGTTTACGAAATGTGAGTTAGCGAAGCGCGTTGACCGGGTTACTCTTGGTCAAACAGTAGCTTGAAGCATTAGCCTTAGCTCCTTCAAGTTGAACATCGTTCCGGTCATTTTTCGACGTCATTGTTCAATGTCCTCCACCATGCTAACATTACGATGCCGATGTTACAGGCTACAAATTCACACGAAACACAGTCGCGAGTCGCTCGTAGACGTGAATAAGGCTGATATTACATATCCAGGTAATCGACCTCGATAACGAGATAAAGTCAAACATAAACGGTAATCGTTATCGCGTAAAATTTTATCCTGCTTTACTGTAATACCGGTAAACCGTTCCATCCCTAACGTGCAATGTCCTTAAGGGAAGGTTCTCAACAGAAGCAGTTTATAACCGTTACCTGACTTAGACGACGTTTCAATGGTGTTAACTTGACTCAAGTCTGGACGAGAGCCAGTGAGGTGTCTCCGACAGTCAACCAGACCGGAGTAATGTTTGTAGGTGGATTTAACAGGTTCAAACTGGTTCACTGAACAAGCCAACCTGCAGGACGAATCATGCAAACGTCCGCATTAACAAGGCTGATGCTGCAGCTTTGATTGGTGGCATCATCATCTGGGGTTTTCATCTTTGTAGACACACCGACAGCCTATGCATCTCATTTATAGCTAGGGGGCGCCATCATGAACCAATAGTAAGAACTGTGATGAATAACCAACAGAAAATGCTGCAGTAAATTACAAATGTGTCTTTTCCTTTCAGTGCTAATTTACAGTCGTCTCCCAAATGTTTGACAGTGGTACAAATTCTGTTTTTCTTTTTTTGCTAAATTAGTTCATGCTTCTCATGCATTCCCATGATTTACTGGAGAACAGTAATAAGCATTTTCAAGGTTTCATTGTCGAATACATCAAATACAGTCAGGGTTGACATCCTCTTCAACACTTCTGCAGTTCACTTTGCTGGATATCAATTTCTGGGCCAAATCCTGATCTGATGGAAATCCAATCCTGCTGCATTTACACCCTGAGCTTTTCCACCCACTATTTCAGGATCGATCACATGCTATTAAAACTCAGGAGAGTTCTCTGGTGATCAGTCCAAAACTTCGAGAGCAAAATGACATTTTTGGTGCTCCATTTCACGCTGGAAAGCGCACGGATCGCCCACCCGACTGATCCGGGCTCGTCAGAGTAAGTCTCGGCCTGCAGATCCGTTTACAACCACCAGCTTCCAGCTGCTTAGCACTTTGACACGATTCCTGGACTGAAACCTCACGAGGAAACGATCCTGGTACTCGCTGGACACTCTTGGACGTCCCACGGCTTCTTTCCCTTTAATGTTTTAATATCATTAGCAGCAGTTTTCTTTTCTGGCAAGACCATTTTAAAACGAGGCAATGAGGTGTTGGGACGGAAATTTCTTAACTTTTCAGGTCCAGAATTAGTGCAGCTAGTGGTTCTCATTTTTCTACGGTTACACATTAGTTACATGTTGGTATTAATATTGTTATCAATGGCATTATTAATATTCTGGTGTTGGAAGCATAAATAACATTATCTCTTAGTTTTAAATCACACTGTTTTATTGTTTCTCATTGTTTTTATCATATTATTTTGTTTAATGTACCATATGTCCATATCACAGTAGGGCTGTAGTAATACACTAATCTCGCGATACGATACGATACATGATATTCGGCTCACAATACGATATATATCGATATTCATCTCACAATACATTTACATAATTTTCCGAAAGATTTTAAAGGGACAAAGTGATTTTGGTGACATCTTGTGAGTGTTCCAATGACTTTGTTTGAATTAATTGAACTGAAAGCATCAATTACACATTATATGGCTGACAGGCAGCTTGCAAATGTTGGACAAAATGAATAAAAGATGTGTTGAGAAAAACTGTTTAATTTATCTAAACAGTGCAAATTGTTGCTTGCAATCTTTTAAAGGTGGGACACGGGGGTTTTGGAAGAAGCTTAGAATATCGATACCCGCGGCTGAACAATCCTTACTCACTGGGGAAATAAAATATCGATATATATATATCGCAGAATCGATAAAATCGCTCAGCTCTACATCACAGTGTCAAAGATTGATCTTAGTGTATGTTTTGTCTTTACTTTATATTAGAAATGTAGCAAACTAGCCCAACTAAAGCTGGTTAGAAACACGTGTTTGGAAACAAAAGACGTGGCCAGGTAAATAGAATGGCATTGTGGGATATGTAGTCTTTCTTCTTTTTCAGAAAATACCGGCAGCGGATTGGATCAGACGACGATGATGTGGCGAACAACGGATTGGACGTACGAACGGAGGACTGGACCGGCCAACGGAGGTTCCTCCCCATCTAGTGACGCACATTTTTGTATAAATTGTTGTTTTGATTTGTTCGGCCTCTCATGCTAGAGACTTGCCTCTGGCCAGGGAGCGGTGATATCACATTTATTGCAATTAAACATCTGTGTTGTACTGAGCCGACAAAGACTCTCCTTTTCAACATCTTTCAGAAAATAGATCCTAACAGAGGACAACGCGCTTTAAAATGGAGGCCACCACCTCTAAAGCCAGAAGACGACGCCCTCCTGACTGGCTTCCTTTTGTAACAGTCAGCGTGCTCTTATTATTCAATCAGAAAGACAGACTGGTCTCAGCTGACTGTCCTCGTTCATAATTCCCCCTGTGATGATCACTGGATCGCTGAACTGATGCTAGTTGGTCATGTTGTGCCAAGGCCAAAATGCAGCTCATTGTTTCTTTTTTTTTTTTTTTTCTTTTTTCTTTTTCCATGATCAAGTGCATTCAATTACGCCGCGGAAACATTTCGCAACATTACGTAAGTGCATCTATTCAATTTACGCAACAATCCAGAACTCATATGTGCTGAACGTCTGCCTTCGAGCACTCCAGGCTCCGCGCTCACATCCTGGTCTCTCAGAGCTGTTTCCATCCCCCCCCCCCCCCCCCCCCCCACCCACCCCCACCCCCCCCCCCACCTATGACCACCACCTGCTTATCATTCAGGCTGAGATGTTTCTCAGCCTAACAACAATAAAAAATTCCAACCAGAAGCGAGCAGAAACACACAGTTAAGGGTTTTATGGCAAGTTCAGCGACAGACAGACTTCTCTCCGTTATATTAAACTCATTAACCGGTAGAAGTCAATAATTTACACCAGTCGTTTCCAAACTTCAGAATACCAAGGCCCAACTTGAAATGTGAAAAATCTCCGCGGCCCACCGAAACCTTTAATCACATCTGTGATCAACATTTAGGACTAGAAGTTATGTTCTGATATTAATGTAAGGGGTCAACAAATAAGGTGACACTTGTCATATTAAGTTAAGATGACAGTAGAATAACACTTAACTGGTTTGTTTTGTTACTTCTTAATCTTTTTAAATCATGTCATTAATATTTTACAGTAATTAAAAACATATTTAAAAAGATTGAGGATTTAAAACATATTTGTTTAATTTTAACGACCTCTCACGGGCCCACCTGCAGTACCGCGGCGGCCCACCAGGAGGCCGCGGCCCACACTTTGGAATCACCAAACGGACCTGGGTTACGCTTCATAGTCTCCACAGTTTTAACTCAAAGAGCTTAAAATAGGGGCTTATTTTCATTTCAAAAGAAAGGACAGATGTTAGAGAATAATAACTTGGACATACCTGATAAACACCAGAAGTGACAAATGATTGTTCCTGGGATTTCTAGGAAAACAAACAGAAACGTCAAAATAAAATCTGTGACACGGGATCCGTCTCCTTCCTGGCAGGAGTTTGTTTTTTTTTTTTTTTTTTTTTTTTCCAGCGAACTCCTAAAACGTTTGTCAAGAAATTCAAGATTTTCTTCCACTTTTGCCTGAATAATGTGTTTACGGAAGACACGTCTTCCTCCAGGAAACGCGTCTTATGATCAGTTGATGTCCGTCGGCGAAGCCAAGGAGTTAGCGGCTAACAATAACAGGATTACTTTAACATTATTACAGTCTGAAGGCTGTTTAACTGTACTTTCCAGTGGTTATAAAACAAACATTAGGCCAGTAATGAGGTCGAAGTGTGTTATGTCACACATCTGTCCCACATGTGGCAAACGGTAAAGCACTGCTTGACAATGAAAATACTCTGAATTAAGTCTGATTAGATAAAAGTATAAAGCAGTTCAGAAAAGAGCAGCATTTAGTGGAAGCTGAGGGCAGAGCTTTCCCTTTTTTCCCTGGATGATCCATCACACAGACTGGATTTTCAGTAGTTTGAGCAGGCGGCCCACATCCTCCTGCAGCGGTCACGACCCTCTGGCTGCATGACTTTCCTGTCATTGCACTGTGAATAAAGGCCATGAGAGCCACACAAAAAAAAACTTAAAAGAACAAACTAAACCCCAGAAATAAGAGGGAAAAAGATCATTCAAATAAATAACTACTTTCTTCCAGGTACAACCAGTCTGCACATTTGTGAGCTCACTAAGTAAAGCAGTCATGAACGAACTCACTGGACGTTCTCACAAAAGGCACCAGTTTGGGAAAAATATAATATAAACAAATATAAGATAAACCCAGAGTCTGAAGAGAATAACAACCCTCCCTCCTCTCAGCCAGCTCCTCCAGCTCTTCCAGGGGGATGTCGAGGCCTTCACAGGCCTCAGCCAAGAGATATAATATCTCCAGCGTGCCCAGGGTCAGCCTTGGACGTGCCCGGAGCACCTTCCCAGCCGGGCAGCATGCAAACCAGATGCCCAGTGGCTTAACTTCTAACTCCCTCTAAGATGGAGTCCAGTCACCCTGCAGAGGAAACTCCCCTCCCACAACCAACGGCCACAGGTGAGGGAGGGAACATGGAGTCTTCACCACAATAGACCGGTACAGAGTCTCACCTGTTGATCTCCTGCTACATTCTTCCCTCAGTCGTGAACAAGACACATGAACTCCTCCCACTCGAGGCAACACCTGACTCCTGACTCTGACTCACGGTTCTTCCAACAGAGAACCATGGTCTCAGATTTGGAGATGCTGATCATCGTTGTTTCTGCTTCACACTCCACAAAGACCCGTTTCCCATTACTGGGGGTTCCAGGGTTTTAAAGTTTTCAGGAACCGTTACGGCGCTGAAATGTAAACCTGATGATGTTGTGATTCTACCTCTTCCTCCCCTCAAGGCCCATTTATACTAGGGATGTGAAAGAAAATCGATTTGGTGCTATATCGCGATCTTCGGCCGCCCAATATAATATCGATTTTTCAGTTCCTTATAACGATTTTTTTTTAGGAAAATTCATTCATTCACTTAAATGTGCAAAAACACTAATAATAAACAATAAATAGGTTGTTTTGAAGCAAATATTTTGACTCAATTTGTCCTCTGAATGATCAATATCATCTGATGAACATATACAGCAACTTGATTTTTCATCTCTACTTTTAATTTTGATATTAGCTGCGTAGAATATCGCAGTATATCATACTATCATATTGTGACACAAGTATCACGATACATATCGTATTGTGACGTCCAGGGACGATTGTAGGGTCAGAGCTTTAGGGGTGCTGAGCACCAATGAGCCCCACCACAACCCACAAGTAACGTTAGTGAGAAGAGGACGATACCATTAGGCAGGGTCGTTTTCATTTTTAAAATATAAACTTAAACCACAAACTATGGATTAAGTTTTGGACATTATCTAAGCCTGTCAAATGCGAACTAAAATTTTTGAATAACAACATTTCTTACTCCAGGTTTTTGGGGTGCTGAATTTCAATTTAGGGGTACTGAAGCATCCCTAAAAAAGGCCTAGCCTCGCCCATGGTGACGTCCTTGCCAATACTCACCCCTACTCATTACTAACCAGGCCGCAGCATCTCGGGGAGTATAGCCACGATGAGGCTATTTAAATACATATATATTAGCAACAGCAACTTGATTTTTTATCTCTACTTTTAATTTTGATATTAATTGGGTAGAATATCGCAATATATCATGATATGTGATGTCATGATAATATCGTATCGTGGCCCAAGTATCACGATACATATCGTATTGCGAGGTCCTTGCCAATACTCACCCCAATACTGTATGTTTAAAACCCGGCTCTGACCTGTTTGACCTGTTGCCCTCAGGAAGATGCTACAGGGTCATCAGGTCCAAAACCAACAGACTAGAAAACAGCTTCTTCCCCAAAGCCATAACCGCCCTGAACCTCTCCGTGCGATATTCCACCACATGTGTAAACATCTGTATATAGTATCTGTTATACCGTCTCAGGACTTGACTGTGCACTTTACCTCCTCATACCCCCACCCTCTTTTATTTGTACTACCTCGGTTATCTGCACTATTTTTCTCTACACTGCATATCGTTTTACACTGATCTGCATTGTTTTGCACTTTTTTGCACTGTTACAAGAGATGCTGCTTTTAATCTCATTGTACCTATGTAGAGTGACAATAAAGGATTCTATTCTATTTTATTCTATAACTACAGACGAAACGGAGCGATACAACCAGAAGTTGTGGGGGGTAGTAGTGAGCTTACTACTAACCGAATACAAAGAAAAAGAGAAAAATGTGATCAAAAATGGCAGAAATTTTGAGAAGTGGCTGTGCAAGCTTGTCCGAAGTTCTACACATTTATACGATGTTACAACTAGAGCTGAGCGATTTTATCGATTCTGCGATATATATCGATATTTTTATAATGTGTAATTGATGCTTTCAGTTCAATTAATTCAAACAAAGTCATTGGACCACGAAAATCATTTTGTCTCTTAAAAATCTTTCGGAAAATTATGTAAATATATTGTAAGATTAATATCGATATATATCGTATCATGAGCTGAATATCATGTATCGTATCGTACCACGAGATTAGTGTATCACTACAGCCCTAGTTACGACCCCATGAGGGAGACTGTCACGGACACCAGAAAATACTGAAAATGATGTTTAGAGGAAAGAATCCCCACTGATGTAGCAACTTCCTCTGCTGTTTTTGCTAGCGCAGAGATCGCCATGTCCGTTGACATCAGTGACTTGACTCATCACTCACCCCTCAGGGATGCGTTGCTAAACAACCATACAAACACAAACAGGTATGAGGAGCAGCAACGGAGACGACGCTTGACACAGATGTGCGGAAGTGGAGTATGAATGGGCCTTCAGACTTTTCTGTCGTCCTCTTTTATTTATTGGCAGGCAGCTAACAGTGGAAATGGCGCACTACTGCCACCAGGTGGTATGGAGTGGTACTTCGTTAAGTCTTGGCTCTGTCGTTGAAAATAGAGTTATAGCCTCCTAGGTTTCCCCTTGCCAGTGGAAACACAGATATTGAGGGCTGAAGATCCCAGTTTGATGACACCAACGGGACCATGATGACCTTAGAAGACAGAGATGAAACTCTGAGACCACGAAACTGGACGGAGGGAGTCCATATCATGATTATATTTGATTCTGGACTCTGTTGGACTGAATTGAAAAATAATTTCAACTCAACTGCTGTGAACTTTCTGTGTCAAGAGCCTCGACACGACTTGTTTTGAATGAATAAAGATGGTTATCTCCTGAAATGTCTCCGTCTCCACTGGAACTGTTACCTTAAATCTGTTGCTCAGGCTTTCTGACAGACACAGGTTTGGACATAAGTTATAAAACATCTAACGGTGAGCTTTGCTTCCATGCCAACAGATGTCACATTTGTCAGCTCTCACACTGGAAATTATGGCGCGTATGTGTGGAAGAGACCCAAGCTGAATGACTGGAAGCCAAATACAAGGGAGGAGGGGGGGAAAAGAAAAATAAGATAAAATAAAGCACATAACCCACCCCCTAACCTTAAAGCCCCCACAACCTCCCGCCTCTGCCTGCTCTCAGTCCTGGTCCAAATTTGGCACTGCTGGCTCTGTGAAAAGGCATTTCCTCCTGGGGATTGAGGAGCTGTGGAAGTCTTGATTGCGGTCCGAGTCAAACAACATCGTGATTTTCCCACAGGAAAATAAAAACATAGACTATGACATAACGTGTTTTTGAATCGGGCAGATCAAAGCGTGAGATCCATGTGTGCCAGGCAGCAAACTCAACATGATGGGGGGTGGGGGGGGGGGGGGTACCCTCCAAAAGGGTTTTTGGGAAAAAAAAAACAAAAAAAAAAAAACAGAAAATCAGAAGTACAATCTCCTCCTCAGGGCTCCTCAGGTCGACGACTTGGTCGAAACGACTTGGGGCCTGATTTACTAAGATCCTAAATAAACAGAGTACTAAATTGCGTGTGCACTGAAAAAGTTTGCGCGTGCTGTTGTTGTGTGTTTTGCGGGTGATCAACTAAGAATGCTCGCGCAATTGATAACGGGTGCAAACCGCAGTATTTAAATGAGGTGTTGCGTGTCTTACGGTTTGCGCCATGGAGAGTCTGGATGGAAAGCAGGATAGACGCAAGCGCAAAATGAAATTTGACGAGTTGGAGTTAGAGATATTAGTGGAAGAGGCAAATAAACACATTCATGAACTACAGCAAAGAAATTTAAACATTACCAAAAGAAACGCAATATGGGAGAAAATCTGCGATAGAATAAATGCAGTTGGTAAAACAAAAAGAACGGCAGATGAGGTTAAAAGAAGGTGGCAAGATATAAGGCGAAGAACTAAAGAAAAAGTGGCCTTTAATAAAACTTTGGCAAACAAGACAGGTGGAGGGCCTGCGGAAGAGATGCCTCTAACCAGCATTAAGCAGCAGGTGCAGCTCACCTTCTGCAAGGAGCAGATAACTGGGATACGGGGTATGACACGCTAGAGCCAACTGCAGAACAAGGTAGGCCCACAATAAGAAACACTTTTTTCTCCATGAAAACACGTGATTTATTTATTATCACAAATAAAAAAATGAATGTGCCTCCTGTGGCAACCTTTTGCTGAATAATACTCGATTTAACATTTAAATAAAATATTTCTCCTTTTGCATGTGCTTGTGACCGGCTCCAAATCAGCCCTTAACTCATTCGCATTCAACAGCTCCAAGATGGAATCGCTAGATAGTCGATATGTTTCAACTATCTGGTTTTCATTCATTCCAAACAAATTTACACGAGTCCGAAAGACTCTCTCTCTGCGTATTCTTTGATTTTGGCGATGTCGCCTCCTTGCCACAATAACAGCAGCCATCGGTGCGTAATGCTGGGCAGATTAGCACCTTCCTTTCGAACGTATTAAATACAGACGCAATCACAATCCCCGCAATTACTTTCAGGGTTGGTAAATCTCATTGCGTGTGGTAAATGAACCTATTTGCATTTTCCCCTCCCAGTATTTTGCGCTTTCTGGCGGGTACGCCCCATATTGATTATTCATCAGGGCAAAAGTACTAAATGAACAGCGTGTGCTATTTTGCTCATTTGAGAGGCGCAGTCCTCTTTGCACGCTGTTAGTAAATCAGCTTGCACATTGGTTTGCGGGTGGTGTCAAGTTTGCACACGTTATTACGCACGCAAACCTTTAGTAAATCAGGCCCTTGGTGTCATAGCTCTCAGGCTGGCTTCACGCCAGCCTCGTCACGTGTGGAACATTGTTATTTGCGTTTCAGCTCCCACGTTATCCGATTAGAGCCGATCAACTCTCCGAGCTTCACTTTTTGAGTCACATCAACAACAGGGCTGGGCTGAATGCCGCTGCATGGAGGTCCAGTGGAAGTTTAAAACTGATATTCAAAGCTGTACGATTCACAGACCCAAAGACTATATAAAAAGAAACTGGAACTTTTTCTCAGAAGTGCTTATCAAGCCTCTTTTTCCTCGTACTGCATCATGTTGAAAATGGGCGGAACCAGTGGGGCTGAAAGCTGGCTGGGACACGCCCACCTAATGTCACTCAAAGTCAGCTACTTGTAATTGGCTGGCTTAGCTTATGCTAACCTACGATGGCAGTTAATATTACTTTATATCCATTCTGATGATCCAAACAGTAGACAGTAGGCCATGACCATCGACTGTATATAACAAGAGCATTGCGCTATATTGATATACAGTGGTACCTCTACTTACGAACGTCTCTACGTACGGAATTTTCAGGTTATGACATGTCTCAACGGGAAAATATTGCCTCTTGTTACGAAAGAAATTTCAGGATACGAAAGGCAAAAATACAGTACGCGCTGCTATTTGCAGCTCCAAGAGTTTACCGAACGTAAATATACTTGTAGCTGCTCTGCCATTGGCTATCAGCTAGCATCTTCCTGGCATCCCTTTGACATTTTAGGAAAATTCCATGAAGTTTTGGAATTCACTGAAAAGAATCACCCAGAAAAAGTGTTCACTAGTCGGGCTATCACTCATTATGATGATGTTTGCCTTGCATATTTTCGAAGGATTGTTAAAAGCCGACAAAAGCAGTCATCCTTGGATCGATTCTTTACAAAACGTCAGGCAAAAACCACTGCTGAGAGGGAAAAGGTGATGACGATAGCAGTTAAAAGATAAATGAACATACAGGTAATTTTTATTCTTTACTTTATTCTTTGTTTTTTGTTATGTACAACTCTCTTATTTTATATTATTGTGCAGTAATCTAATTGTTACGAAACTACTTCCAGAACCAATTAATTTCGTAAATATAGGTACCACTGTATTCTGTAACAGGAAGGGTTTTAGGACCCTGAAGCTGGGAGCTCCAGAGCAGCCAGAGGCCTTTGTCTTTTTTTAAATATGTTTATTGCTGCTATAAAGCTGGTCAATTTTTAACATGGGGATCAATGGAGTGGAGATCATCTAGCATTTGGAGCCTGCCCCCAGTGGTCGACCGAGGAACTGCAACTAAACCTACTTCCTGGTTGGTGCGGAAATAGCAAGGGCAACGTAGCTCCGTGGCCAGACTGGAACAAATGTGGCTCGCACGTGCGCGAACAGAACGAGTGACGTCCTGAACAAGAGGGAAGAGCATGAGCTTCGCACATGGCAACGCCGATACAAATGTGATGATAGCGTACATAAAGAAGTTCGCCAGATGGAAAGTAACTTGTACGCCATTGAAGTCTTTTCTTGGAAATATTGTGATTAGGGATGAGTAACCGGCCAGTTTGTCAGCACTCAATTACGCTGTCATTCCCCAAACGACTAAAACCAACTGAAGTGTCACTGCAGGTGTCACCGCCACCCGCCAGAAAGAGAAAGCACAAATAGTAATACATGAAACTTTTCTTCTCCCAGTGTCTAAATCGCCTGTTGACTTATCAGCAGCAAAAGCAAAAAGATACTCATTTGTTCAGTCACACGGCCGTCCCAGTTTTCAACAATGATATCTCTTATCACCTGTTTTTCTAACGTTGTGCAGCTTTGTGTCAACTGACAGTTTATGTCAAAACCCTGGACCGTGATGATGGCGGCCAGGACACGAGGTACACCGATCACGCTGCAGCTGCACCCCAAAACTTAAGAAAAACAGCTCTTTGTAGTGAATCGATGAGTGGAAAAAAAAAAGCCACTAAAACTATTTGAAGATTACATTTTTTCCAGCATGACAAAATGAAGAACTCTTGAAAAAGGTCAGAAAATCCTCTGAATGCACCGTGTTGTTCTTCGGTTCAGAAAGAGTCGCTGATCCAAAAACAGACGTTTTCATCTGTTTTCTCATGATGACCCTGAGATGCTTCTTTTTCTTTTTTTAACGATGAAGCACACAGAAAACAATCCAGTCGACTGCAGCCCATAATATTAGTGTTGGCTTTTTCAGACAGTTACATAATCTCAGCCGTTTCAGACTCGGGCCTACATCAACACAAATTAACATTTTTCTCCGTGTTACAGGTGTTGGGAGGGTCCTGGACCTCGGACGGGAAACGGTCCGGACTGAAGCCAGGAAAACTCCTTGGTACCGTTCAGGGTGCCGAGTGCAGACGGTCAGAGCGAGTCCCGATCAATAACTTTCATGTGAGCCTGTTGCGGCAAACGCAGCGGCATCATGTGAGTGCAGCAGGAACAGTTGCTTGGCACAAAAACAGAACAGTCCTGTGAGCCAAATTAAGCAAAACTCTTCTGAGGGAGGCCGAGTGGGGGGGATGCATTATCGCAGATATCGCATTAGGAATGCTCTCTGCAGCCGAGGAGCCGAGCAGCAACCGCATTAACACCGATCGTAACACACGCCTGCAATGAAACATCTGAGCTTCACGTTTATGGATAAAGTTCAAATGGGCTCAAAGATACAGAGGCTGGACAATGAACCTGAAAACACCTGTCATTTTAGTGTGGGAGGTTTCATGGCTAGAGTGGACCAGCCTGGTGGCCAGTCTTCATTAATTCCACACAGCACCAGTAAGAGCAGAAGGTTCAGTTATCAGGGTAAGAGCACAGTTTTGCTCAAAATATCGCAATGCACACAACATCATGGGTGACATATCAGAGTTCAAAGGAGGAGAAATTGTTGGTGCACGTCTTGCTGTGACCAAGACAGCAAGTCTTTGTGATGTATGAAGAGCCACGGTATCCAGGGTAATGTCAGCATACCACCAAGAAGGACAAACCACATCCAACAGGATTAACTGTGGACCCAAGAGGAAGCTGTCTGAAAGGGATGTTCAGTTGCGAACCTGGATCGTATCCAAAAGACATAAAACTACAGCTGCCCAAATCACTGCAGAATTAAATGTGCACCTCAACTCTCCTGTTTCCACCAGAACTGTCCATCAGGAGCTCCACAGGGTCAGTTTACACGGCCGGGCTGCTATAGCCAAACCTTTGGTCACTCGTGCTAATGCCAAATGTTGGTTTCAATGGTGCAAGGAGTGAAAAATCTTGGGCTGTGGACAATGTGAAACATGTATTGTTCTCTGATGAGTCCACCTTTACTGTTTTCTTCACATCTGGGAGAGTTAGAAACCCCAAATAAGCGGACCACCCAGACTGATGCATGCCCAGAGTGCACCATGGGGGTGGATCAGTGATGGTTTGAGCTGCCATATCATGGCATTCCCTTGGTCCAATACTGGTGCTGGATGGGTGCGTCACTGCCAGAGACTACCGGACCATTCTGGAGGACCATGTGCATCCAGTGGTTCAAACATTGTATCCTGAAGGCGGTGCCGTGTATCAGGATGACAATACACCAATACACCCAGCAAGACTGGTGAAAGACTGGTTTGATGAACATGAAAGTGAAGTTGAACATCTCCCTTGGTCTGCAGTCACCAGGTCTGAATATTATTGAGCCACTTTGGGGTGTTTTGGAGGAGCGAGTCAGGAAACGATTTCCTCCACCAGCATCACGTAGTGACCTGACCACTGTCCTGCAGGAAGAATGGCTTTAAATCCCTCTGACCACTGAACAGGACTTGTATATGTCATTCCCAAGATGAATTGATGCTGTATTGGCCACAAAAGGAGGATCTACGCCATACTAATAAATAATTGTGGTCTAAAACCGGGTGTTTCAGTTTCTTTGTCCAACCCCTGTACTTTGAGTTGTTTTTTTTTTGGTTTTATGATCTTTTCGCAGACACTTTGAATCCATTTTTTCCAGTCAAATTATTATAATAATTTACATTCATTTTTGCCTATAAAAGCCTACAACAAAACAATTCGACTAGTTTGGAATGTTGCCATTCCTTAATGCAACGCTTAAGTTGCATTTATGTCTTTGGAAAAAAGTTTTTTATGCATTACTTGACCTTATCGCAGAAGTATTTATGACCCCACACCATCACAGAGCCTTTCTTTTGGACTTACTGCTGTTAAAAGGCTGGATGGTCCTTTTTGTCTTTGGTCTGGAAGACACAGACCCTCTCCGGACCCCACATTAAAATGGGTCCTAGTTGGTCGACGCTAATGAAAGAATGCATTCAGATCTGATCACTCAGGATGCATCTGAAGGTGGTCTGGGACATTTGTCTCCACATTTCTTTCCAGTCTGAAAAGCTTCCGGTGACAGATTCAGGGAATGTTTAATAGACTAAGGTCACCGGTTTAGACAATGACTCACTGCAAAGAAGCTGTTTTTTGCCATTCGAGTTCTCACTCATGTTGGTAGGGAAGTCTTTCCTGCTTTGTTTGGACAAATCCTTTGATGAAAAAAGTTTGGAGAAAACAGTTCACCAACCATCTCTGACATAAAGTTTACGACCAAAGCGAACTGTCAAGTGCAGCTGCTCAGGACTGGAGGAGGTGGCATCATCGTATTCCTCTGTTACACGACCTCAACATTCGCCCAACGTCACGTTAAACTGACGTACGTTCAACTAAACGTAGGGGCTGACGATCAATTGTTCGCAACATCTGCTCCCTCCCTGGACGCAGTGGACATAAGGAGGGTTTTTAAAACGTAAGTCAAGGATTTCTCAACAGGACTTTTTTTATTCCTGTAGAAAAGTTTACTGGCAATTTTGTCAGCTCACTTTCTGAGGCAGACATGAGCTTGTTAACAAAATATCAGCAAAAAAACAGGTTAAAAACTAGAAAAGCACTCAGAGAGCGCAGACCTCCGCCAAGCACAACAGATCCCCCATATAGTGATTTACAGATTGTGATAAAATCCGCGTTCTGGATCGGATCCGGATCAGCCTCTGAAATTTAATAGAGATTCCCATTATCAATCCTGGAGTCAAATTTCATTAGTTTTGGGCAATAATTAACGGAGATATTGAGAAACAAAATCTTTAGCCCCATTGGCCGCAATGTTATTGAAAATTTGAAAGTGATCCAGAATCCAGGATTTCTTCCAGATCACACCCAAAATAAAATCAGTTCTTCCTTTTCACATTTCTGACAACTCCTGAAAATTTCATCAAAATCCATTCATAACTTTTTGAGTTATCTTGAAAACAGACAGACAGACAGACAGACAAACTAACACAGAGGAAAAAAACTCATGCAGAGGTTGGATAAACGCAGGCAAAAACATAACCTCCTTGTTGGAGGTGAAAAAAAGGGAAAGCCTCTCAGGAAGGAAAAAAGCCTGAGTAATCAAAGTTTAGTTTGCCAGAGAATAAACTACAGGCCTGAGAAACCAATCTTAGTTTATTAATAAGGTCATAACTCTCAGCTCATTGTGGGATTTGACTTCAAACTTTGGGCCCATTACATATATATAAAAGATACATCATGCCTTAGATATATTTGGTGATCCCCTTGATATCATACCACAAATTATATTTTAAGTTTTCCAGGTATGCCCATGTCGTTGGGGGGCTCATACATCTTGGGAGCAACATTTTGATTAAGATCCTGTTCAGACTGCATCCCAGCATTGTATAAAGGAAAGAACTGATAAGGATTTTATTTTTTCCCCAGACAACTCCTTCAGCAGTACGCTCTTTAGAAACCCCAGCCGTCCTGAAAAAGACATTTGTTGTTGTTCACTTCATTGCATCTTCTTGCCCTCCGTGCAACGTGACAATGAATCAGGAGAGTAAGACAGAATGTAGTTTAGTTTATCAATCCTGGGATTAATATAGAGACAGTAGGCTGATATGGACCAATCTAAAACCATCATTAACGTTGAGAACATCAAGATGATGTAATCGATCAGAAGGATTATTATTGCAGTGGATGCTGAAAACCATCGCACCGCAATCTTGCAATTGCTCCCAAATATACTTTGAGGTCGCACAGACAAAATTTCACGGTCACATGCTACTAAAACCGTCGCAGCACGGAGCCCTGAAATGTAAACCTTCTGAGTAACTCATGAAACTTGTACGCTTCAACATCATGTCCTGATTTCCACAGCTGAATGTTCCTCTTTGTCGGGCAAAAAACCCTGAAGAACTTGAAAGGATTCAGCCGATTAAAAATGTATGGTGTTTTCGTTTTGGTTTTAATTTATTTTCCCGCATTGATTTGTCTGCCCACATGTTTAGTCAGAGAATGTTCTATTTGTAGCAGCTTATTACATGCTTATCTCTTCAAAGTGACCATGTGTGCGTGTTGAGGATTTTCAGCATCAAATCAGTCCAGAACACAGAAAAACAGAACATCCCATTTTTAATCAGACAATGACACTTCTCTATTTACAATAATTTGCAGGAGTTTCATAGTTCAGATCACATGCTGAATATCAAACAGCGAAGTTGAGGTTCCAGCAAATGCAGCCCTTTCATTCAGATCTTATTTCCGGTCGTCGATTTATGTCGCTTCAAGGCTTTATTGCACAGACTCAAAGGTCAAGCAGTTCTGCGACGCTGTCAAAGGAGAAAAATAACACAAAAACGCAAACGACTGGATCTAAATGGAAACCTCTGATGCTGCAGGACATAAAACGCGTCGAGCCGATAGTGTTGCTCAGCTTCCCTCCATGGGAGTGACGGATGAAGGAGAGCTGGACAGTTTCCTTCTAGTCATTATTGTTCTCTGATACAACCTCACACTTTTAAAAATGGGAAAAACAAAACACGACACATTAGACATATTTACATTTTTGTGCTGGAAAAAAAAGGCAAGTTCAGACCGGGACTCGGGCCAGGAGTTTTAGTCCTTTTGGGCCAGGCGGGGCTAAACTCTGGCACAGATACAGTGGTGTCAAGGTGGGAGGTGGGGTTTAAGGTGGAAAACCGAGTGCATCAAGAATGTAGCTGGGAAAATGTTTCACCGGCAGACAGGGTGAACTGGTCATCAGTATTAGCATCAATGACAACGTGCACAAATCAGACCGACAGCTGAACTGCAGAAGTAACGAACCACGGAGTTGGCGAAGTCGAATATCCAAAACAACACACATGCTGGGCGTAATTTATTTCCCTAATTTAAGAGCAAAATGCTTTAGCTGCCTGTAATATTGTGCTGCCGCTTCTTTTTTCTTTGGTTTGCTTCTCCAGCACACTTTCAGCCTGATTACTGCAACTATCTGCTGGTGCTGTGTGTCATCCATAAATCACTTATAGTTTAAAATCTTTTTTAAAAGCTGCTGCTTGGACGTGCCACAGCAATCACACCTGACCAATCAACACACGATGCTTCTTCTATCTCTGCTCTGTTGGGATGATCAGAAACAGAGTCAGGACAGCGCTGTATTATTTACACATTTTAAATGGTGCAATAAACATTATATAGAGGTGATAAATGCATTTTGCCATTTTGTTTTAGTTTAGAAGAAAAAAAAAAACATTCAAAAACAACTAAATATCAGGATGCAGCACTCAAAAGCCTATCTGCCGAGCATCCGGGTATCCAAGCATACGGGTATCCGGATATCCGAGCATACGGGTATCCGAGCATACGGGTATCCGGATATCCGAGCATACGGGTATCCGAGCATACGGGTATCCGGATATCCGAGCATACGGGTATCCGGATATCCGAGCATACGGGTATCCGGATATCCGAGCATACGGGTATCCGAGCATACGGGTATCCGGATATCCGAGCATACGGGTATCCGGATATCCGAGCATACGGGTATCCGGGTATCCGAGCATACGGACATCCGGATATCCGAGCATACGGGTATCCGAGCATACGGGCATCCGAGCATACGGGCATCCGGATATCCGGCTATCCGAGCATACGAGTATCCGGGTATCCGATCATACGGGCATCCGAGCATACGGGTATCCAGGTATCTGAATATTCAAGCCTAGCTTGGCCGTCATGTGTCATGCACTTGTTGATGAGATTAAAAAAGAAAAAAAAAAAAAAAACAAACCCAGACGGTTGACCGGTTAGTTGATGTAGGAACGTGAACTGTATTTTTCAAGTCCGTCATGTATCGCTTATATTTTGAATCTACGGTGAAAGGGGGTTTTGCAGATACTGGTAAGACAGCAGAAGGAAAAAAATAAATAAATATCAGTATATTCATGCTGAGCCCACTGCTGTGTTGCTGTGATTTTAACAGAGAAAGACAGACAACACCAGTTGTCATACGAGCCTTGTAACCGGCATCCATCCATTCTCCAACCTGATCACTGCAACAACGTATACCGTGAGCAGGTTTTAGGCCGTGGACTAAAAACGCGCTCTGGCTCAAAGACAGCCCCGTCTGCCCCAGCCCAAGACTGCGACTGTGGTTATGATGCGCTGCACAACTCTGCTAGGACACAAACACAGTCAGTAGAGCGTCGCCATTAAATTACTCTCAGTAGCGTCGTAAGGTATAAACACGGATCCAGGCGAAACCAGAATCATGCACGTTAAGATCTGTCAGGAGCACCATTAACAATAAATCAAGCTGGAAACAGACATGTCAACATTTTGCAGTAAAGTACAATTTCAAAGCACATTCTGCATACACAACACAAACCGGTACATAGAAATACGCCGCACAAGAGCCAGAGACGTCGGAGGTACAGCGTGAAAGTTTCTGGTACAGATGAAGAAGTGTCTCTGAGCCGCATCCTGAAAACCCAGCGGTGAAAATGCATTTGTCTCTGTTAAGAAAAAAACATCTTTTCAAGTGACAACGAAATAAAACCAGAAACATCACATTTATTACTATTACAGTTCTACCAGAACATATTTTAAATAATTCAAATATTAAACACCCAAATGGCCAAACGCTCTTCAGCAGAGGAGCTGGAGACAGAAATCGTCAAAAGTGTCACATTTACTCGCTCGAACACAAATTACAAAACCAGAAAAATGACAGTTCTGCCCCCTGCCACTGTACGGTCTACTGGGGGTTAATGAGTATATTTAAATTACCGTAAAATCAACACAACGACAAATTCAGACACTTTGAAAAAGGAAAACCAAAAACGAGATGTTTTCAGGGATTTTGTGTTCTGGGCGGCTGTCTGTTTTTTTGTTTTTCTTTTAAGCTTTCTGTAAAGTTTTCTCGTGTTTCCCGACTTTGGTTTTTGTAGCTTTTTTGCACCTCAGGGCCACCGTAACTTTTTCACCCTAATGAATCACGTGGCCCGTCTGCAGCAGCAGCGCCTCTCTGAGCTCCGTGAGTCAACAAGCTCGACCTAGTTCGGCTGATTCAATTTCATTTAACTTAGTTGAATGTTATTTATTAAAATCGTAACTTGAGTAATTTCAAGGAACTTTAACACTGTGGGGTTTTATCTTTGTATAAGGAGAGAAATGAACCAACCTCTGCTGGAGCACGTTATTGAGATTATTGAGATGTTAAGTCTTCAGAAAAAAAGTCGGGGTTTGACTCAGCAGTTGAGGAAAACATTTAAATACGTGCATGTGCCGAGACAAAGTGCGGTTCTTCTGCGTAATAAAATGCTCCTCTTTATGAAAGAAGTAGCTTCGTTAGCCTTCTGGCCTTTTCATGCTTCTTTATAAACGTGTTTGTTAAAGAAGAATCGAAGATTTTTAAAGCTGAGCCCCATCGTGTCTTGGCTCAGCCAACCATCCGAGTTATTTCCTCTTCCAGACAAAGAACTGGAAGGTTCCTCTGGTTCCTAATTTAAATTCCCCGGGGACGGCACCAACAGGTGCACAAGCAACCGTCTGAGGGCGCCGTTGGGTGGGCATGCAAAAGTGGCTTCCCTGTACGAGTCCCCCGCCCGACCTGCTGCGTTCTGTACAGGTGGCACAACCCACAGGATGGCCAGACTAATTATGTCTTCTGTTAGGCTGTAAATTGTCTCAAACGCAAGAACGCCACGAACTGGCAACAACTAAACAGGTGCGGTAACCTTCAGAGTATTCAGACTGCTAAAACGTCTGGTTAACTCAGTTTTAGCCTCTTGAACTCTCACTCAGGTTTCAAGAACAGCAGACTTGTGCTTTAACCTTCTCCATTAAAGGAACAAATAAACGGCTACGTCACAACACCGGAGCTCTGATGGCTCTGATTCAGCTCCATTCCGGAGATTTCTGCATCCCGTTTTCACGGATTATCTACAAAACAAGATTATCTAAAACACTGTGCCACATATCACCTTTGGGCATCTTGCGGTCGGTTTACTTTAACACGAGTTAAATCGGCCCAGACAAACGCCAGACTGCGCGACCTTATATGGTTGTGTCTCTGCGTGTTTTTTTTTTCCTCCACTTTCACATACAGTTTCTTTCTCGTTGTACGTTCTTTTTATTTTTTCCAAGACCAGAAATTCACCAAAACCAGGAGCAAGACGCTCTAGGAGACTTCCTCATGACTTCCTGGCTATAAATAAACTGGATCAGTCCAACGTGCAGCATGTCAGACGTCTTAAACAACGCTTTGTTTTTTACCCTGGAGGTCTCACATGAATCTGGGGTCTAAAATACCTCGAGAAGGGCCCAGCTGACTGCTCCCTAAATAGTCACTCTTAAAAGTGTATTTACACAAAGCTCATTATCATCAACCCCCCCTTTAAAACTCCGAAGCCCTCCTCTCTGAGCAACAAGCAGCTACTGTGGGACGAGAGAAGCACGAGCAGATTTGTTTGAGATTTTCTGAGATGATAAATTTTACAAAAACACCACCAGGCTGGTGAGAGTCAACAAAGAACTTCGGTGGAGATCTCCCCAAATAAATAAAGATTTATCGTCTCCTTGATGAGGACTCAACTCCGTCGGCTGGCTGAAAAGCTTCCGAGCAATCTTTGACAGTAAAGCTAATTCACGAATCAATATTTTCACGTGAAACCCGGAGGCTGCGCGTGAAAAACCCGACTTCAAAAGAGAGCGCTCTCTTCGATAGAAATCACCAGATTCTTTGGAAACGTTTTGGACAGATTATCAGATTATTTAATGGTTGATTTGTTTTCATGAACCCTTTAGGAATCAGATAAGAGTCATTTTCCAAGTGTTTAACATTTTTTATGCAAAACTCAATTCCACCCTGAAAGTCACTTTTCAGATTTTTCCGGCAGTCATGAGACAAAATTTTTTTTTTTTTTTTTGCATCTCAGGGAACTGGACAGTGCAGGTCGAACTGTGCTTTCCTTTCTTTTTTTTTTTTTTTTGCATCTGAGAGTTTTTGAGTCAAGTGCAGGCAGGAATATTTATTAAATCCACTGAACTGGCAGAAAATGAATATTTTTCCTACTTTCTTTAATCCTCATCTTCGGCTTCGCAGCCTCGAAGCAGCGTTGCGGCGCCAGCATCCAACAATGTTCCAGCAGGAACTTGGCAGCCTCCTTTTCCCTCAAGATCTGCCTTTGAAAGGACCAACGAGCACCTGCGAAGGTGACTCGCCGTGCTCCACGCAGGGGGTCCTCAGCGCCGGGAGACCCAGATGACCTGCGTCGTGCTACACAGCTGAGAGCAAAAACGACCAAATCGAATCATCCGGGTCGGGTCTCACACTTGGCATCGGGTGTCGGTTCGCAGGGTGACGGGCGCGGGCGGCTTTTTGGCGTCCCTGCAGCTGAGGCAGGACGGGAACAGCGGGCTGAAGAGACTGCCGAGTCCTTTCCGGAAGACGCTGTTGGAGAGGCTGTAGATGAGGCAGTTGCAGAAGCTGTTGCTGATCGCCAGCCAGGTCGTGAGAAAAGACGCCACCATGTGGCGGTACAGCCCGGCGCTCTCCAGGAGGAAGTAGAGGATGTAAGGCATCCACAGCACGTAGAAGACGCTGGTGATGCGGAACAGCACCATGGCGTAGCGTTTGTCCGTGCAGCCGTCGCACCGCTCCCCCCGCTCGCCCTTGCTGGCCTCCGTCTGCGAGCTGAAGCGGGCCTGGCGCTGGGTGATCTCCCGCGTGTGCTGCCGGCAGATCCGGAATATGCTTCCGTAGGTGAAGCAGACGGTGAGCGCCGCCGGCGCGTAGAGCAGCGCCACGATGAAGGTGCTGAAGCCCGGGTTGGTCTTCCACGAGTTTGCGCACCACTGAAATATGTCCCCGTGGTATCCCGGCTTCCCCCAGCCGAAAAAGGACGGCAGGAAGATCAGAGCAGGAGTACGCCCAGATGAGGACGATGCACACCCTCAGCCGGCACGGCGTCACCAGCGTGGCGTACGACAGCGGCCGGGTGATGGCGATGTAGCGGTCCACGCTGATGCACGCCAGCGACGCCATGGAGACGCTCTTCAGCACCGAAACCATGTAGCCGAACACCTTGCAGGTGAGCTCCTCGTTCAGGCCCCGGAGGTAGTGGAGGAGGGACAGCGAGGGCACGAGGCAGCTGACGCCCACCAGCAGGTCGGCGTAGGCCATGGTCTGGATGAAGTGGCTGGTGGTGTGGTGGTGCAGCAGCGGAGCACAGTGGAAGACGAAGATCACCACCAGGTTGCCTGCGATGATGAGTACGGTGAGGAAGAGGATGACGGCCACCTCCAGCAGGCAGGTATCCAGGCTGTGGGAGTAGCCCACGGCGCCCAGCAGACAGAACAGGGGAGAACCGCTTTGGTTTGCATCAGAGGAAGAGTTCATGTTTGGAGGGAGCGGTTTCAGCTCGCCGCAGCCGCCATCCTGTCGTCCGAGTCTCTGGAGTTGTTCGCCCCGTCTGCTGCTCCAAAAACAAAGCGAGCCTCCTGTTCTTCTCAAATCAGCATCTTTGTACCCTCAGCGGTCGGGAAGCCTCTCCTTAAAGTAGCACTAATCCACGGGAGCTAACAAAAAACGCAGCTCCTGCTGCCAGACGTGAAGCAAGTCCATGTGTGCAGCTGAGAAAAGCAAATATAAATAATTAAAAAAAAAAAAAAAAATGCCCACCATGGAGCTAGAGATGCCAGTCTGATGCTGCAGTGCAACCCGTCCTCCCCTCGCAGCTGTTTATCACACCCCCCCTCCCTCCCTCGTCTACAAATCCTGAGGTAAGCACTCTTCTCCAGCGCGCAGCCACCAAAAACCAACAGCCATCCACTTTCACTCTTCAAGTGCCAGCAAAGCAAAAAGAAAAAAAAAAAAAAAAAAAAAAAGAAAAGCAAATGCCAAAAATTCCCCCGGCTCCAGTGTTATCACTTCTCTGTGCTGACAGCGGCGGCTCCCTCAGCAAACATCCTCGAAGAAGACCGAGCAGACGGGCGTCTGTCGGGCCGTTAGACTCGCGGAGCAGGACCCCTGTAGACTCCTGCACACGGACGCAGCCGGGAGTGATGGGTAATGTCGCCGGGATCTCTTCCCCCGTGGAGCCAGCTGGCTCACTTCCAGCCTGACTGTGCGTGCACGGATGTGTGTGTGTGTGGTTGTGTGTGTGTGTGCGTCTGAGGGAGAGGTAGACCGTGAACTGCCTCTCCTCTCTGCTGTGATGATGCAGCGCTGCCAATGCTACTTTGCTCTCCTCCCCCAGCTCTCTCTCTCTCTCTCTCTCTCTCTCACACACTCTCTCTATTTGCTGCTCCCTCCCCTCCTCTCACACACATTTTCTCTTTCACACACTCATTTTCACTCCCCTCCTCTTCCTCGAATTTCCCTGTATTTTTTCACTTCTTCCGTAGCGGGTTTCCTTGTACCCGCCGCTCCCGTGTCATTACAGCAGGAAAGCCATTTCAGATGAAACGACTATCCCAGATAGGATGAACTATAAAACAGAAACATTCAGGACGGCAGATCATCAGTAAAATCGTTATTGTTCTGTGCAACCATATAAACCATTTGTAGGGAGAGTAAAGTTTCATCAAAGGCAAACAAAAATGAGCTATAAGGATACTGTTGTACGAAGAGAATCCCGATTTTTCTCTGCTGCTCTACAAGCCAGCACAGGAAGTTACGCAATACTGCCTCGCAACTTCCTGTTTTGGGTCGGCAGGTGCAGAGGCCGTGGCGCGTGTGCCGTCGGACCAAGCTGGCCGTCTAGCATCAGCGTTATTTCGGCAACATGGCGCCGTTTCGGTCGCCGCCGGGGAAAACTTGCAACGTGCGAGGCTTGCGGGTTAAAGAGGCGGCACGAATGTTGCTAAAGATAACCCGAGCGAAGCCGACTGAGCAACTGAAGGTGCCGTCAGGTGGAAAGAGCACAAGTTTATAGAGTCGAGGGGAAAGAGGGACGTACCACAGCGGCGAACTCTGGAGTCTGCTGTTTCTGAAGTGAGAGGAATCCCCAAAGAAAGGCAGAAACCATCCCCTGTTGGTCACTGAAAATGGTGGATTTCTCTGCATGATTCAACATCTAGAGCTGTCGTGAGAAAAAAAGACAGTTTCTGAAACTGCTCTCCACTAATGCTGTAAGACCGATATTTCATGTCAGCTGAAAGACGTGCAAGCAATCAGCTTTACGTGTTCAAACGTGAAAATACAGAAACACTGGCCAACTCCAGCAGCGACGGTGAAACAGAGGCCAGCACCGCTGTGAAGCACTGCTCCCTGGATCTGAAGGGAGAAAACCCAACTCATTTTATACTTTATTCTCCAGAGACACCAGGGACTAGATGCTGGAATAAAAAGATGATGCAGTCCTCAGATCGGAGAGCGCTGTAATGCTTCATGAATCCACTGGAGATGCAATATTGTGCCTGACAACTGCTGTTGGAGATTCGATGTGGAGTGAAGAAAGGATCTCCAGCGCGACTTTATATCTGAGTGAAAGTGTATTTAGCCTTCCCAAGCAGGAATGCTTTTTTTTTTTGTTCACTAGACAAACGTCAGAGAATTATTGATATACAGTCGTACCTCTATTTACAAAATTAATTGGTTCTGGAAGTAGTTTCGTAACCTGAAAATTTCGTAAGTAGAGACCCGTTTTCCATGTAAATGCTCTAATCCAGTGGTGCGCAAACTGTGGTACGTGTACCACCGGGGGAACGTCATGACTTGTCAATGCATGACAACACATTATAAATACGTTTCAAATGAAATTCAGTTAACAATAAATAACCACAATAAGGAATAAACATCTTCCCTGTGTGTTTAAAGTTAATTAAGAAGGCATATATGGCTTTATTTTTAAATTGGTCATCATGGTGGTACTCGGAGAGCTCAATAGTTTCTCAGGTGGTTTGCAGCATTAAAGGTTTGAGAACCACTGCTCTAATCCGTTCCAAGCCCCCCAAAATTTGGACATAATTTTTTTTTTATAAATTATAAAAATGCATCAAAACATGTAACAAATACATGTTACCATTAGATTACTGCACAATAAATATAAAATGAGAGTTGTACATAATAAAAAAAAAGAACCAAGTAAAGAATAAAAATTATGTTCATTTACCTTTTAATTGCTATCGTCGTCACCTTTTCTCTCTCAGCAGTGGTTTATGCCTGATGTTTTGTAAAGAACCGATCCAAGGAGGTCTGCTTTTGTCGGCTTTTAACAATCCTTCGAAAATATGCAAAGCAAACATCAACATAGTGAGCGATAGCCAGACTAGTGAACACTTTTTCTGGGTGATTCTTTTCAACAAATTCTGAAACTTCATGGAATTTTCCTAAAATCTCAATGAGATGCCAGTAAGATGCTAGTCGATAGCCAATGGCAAACCCGCTACAAGTAGGTTTACGTTCGGTAAACTCTGGAAGCTGCCAGTAGCAGCGCGTACTGTATTTTTTCCTTTCGTATTCTGAAATTTCTTTCGTAACATGAAGCAATATTTTCCCGTTGAGGCGTTTCGTAACCTGAAAATTCTGTATGTAGAGACGTTCGTAAGTAGAGGTACCACTGTATTTTATTAATTGCCAACATTAAAATCATGATTAAAATTTGATTAAAGCAATGCCCGACAAGCAGAGATGCCATTAGATGGCCGTTGTAATAACTAGGCCTCGGTGGATGGAAACCCACTAAACCAGCGCAAGTAGAAAAGATATTCGAGACAGCAACTTTGAGACAAATAACAACAACAATAAGCAAGGTTGGATTTTTTTAAGAGGTAAAGTAAGAGCCGATACGAGTCTGGTGTTTCCTTCGATGGTGAGAAATGAGGGGATAGAAGGACGGGAATGACTTTCCAACAGGAAGTCACGTCGGAAAAATTAAGTCGAGTCTGAGGTCACTGGCACCTGCCACTCGAGTCCAAGCCTCCGACTTCAGTCTCTGCAACAACAGAACATACTCCTGTGAAAAGATACAGGGAGTCTGGTGAAATCCCCGCGCCACAGACCGGAAACCACCACAGGATGACCTTTAAGGACTCAAACACTGCATGACAACAAAGTCACGCAACAACGATCAAAATGCCAGAGGAGCTTTGGAGTACCATGGAGCGCCATCGTCACTCAACAAAATCCACCATTCTGTCATTTGTTTCCTACTATTGATGTCTAATGTAACTTCCTTAATGTCAAAATGTCATTACATTGGTATTGGTTTCAAAGATAAGTCATCGGCTTTGGTCTTGATATTGAAAAATACATTTATATGGTTGCACAGAGCTGAAGGACAGATCTAGATCATCAAGAAATGGTGTCAACTTGTAAAAAGAAAACAAAAGGGGTCGTATTATGTCTAAAGATAATTGACTGTCTGTTACATCAGACATAGAAAACTTTTCCCTCCATCAACTCCCTTACAACATTCGCACAACACTAAACAGCTTGAAGCACTCTTTGGCCTGTTCTTAAGAAAAAAATTTACTTCACCTCACCTCACAGTTGGATGCAAACAAATATTTTCCAATGAACGCGCAAGACGAGGTTGACCCTCATGTCTCTGCTTCAACCAGCGACTGCAGGTGTTACTGCTAAAAACATCAGCCACTTCCTGTTTACCATTTGACATTTTCATTTTGAAATCAGCCGGTGTGGTGCGCTTTTGATTTCTGATAAATGCCAACAGCAAAAACCTTTTGTTTTCTTGTTATTACTCAGCAATCGCCTCACCATCACGAGAAAATGGGATTTCTTATCTCAAGATAATGAGATAATCGGCCACGATCCTGAGATTTGCGGCACTGCCGAGCAATTTCACGGCTGATCCACTGTGCTGATGGCGAGGAAGGGAAAACAATGTGGGCCACTTTTACCGGGTCTGAAAAACATGCATGTGCTGGCCAGTCATAAGTGGCGCAGGTGAGGAGTGTTCAGCTCTGCAGGCGGGGCTCCAAACATGCAC
Source organism: Hirundichthys speculiger (assembly GCA_018398805.1). NCBI lineage: Eukaryota > Metazoa > Chordata > Actinopteri > Beloniformes > Exocoetidae > Hirundichthys > Hirundichthys speculiger. The sequence continues at coordinate 2,038,724 of JAGFBZ010000477.1, forward strand.
TGATCAAATCAAATCAAACTTTATTTATAGAGCGCTTTTCATGCCCTCAGGCAACACAAAGTGCTTTACGTAAAAAATAAAGATAAAAATTAAAACATTAAAACAAAATAAAACCCGTCACACACCCCAAAATCGCAAAGCCATCCTCCCATTACCCCTCACCGTCCCCATGCACCACAAACAAAACAAAACTCCCTCTTTTTTTGCATCTTAAAAGAAAAAAAACAAAAAGGAGGATGAAGTACTTCTATTTAAATAAATAAATATCAAAATATCAAAACAAATATCAAAACACAATTATCAAAACACCTGGCTTGGCACTGCTGTGAAGTAACGATCTACGAACACAGGTGCAACAGCTTAGTTTCGAGAACAACCAGCGTTGCCAGGTGTACAAATACGATAATTATCGTACAAATATGATAATTATCGTATTTGTACGTAATTATCATATTATATCAATTACCGTACAATACGATAATTATCGTAGTTATCGTACAAATATGATAATTATCGTATTTGTACAATAATTTAGCCCTTTGTACAATGTACGATGAATAATCCAAAAAAGGCAAAAAGTACAATAATTTAACCATTTCAAATTATTGCCTGCCGCAACTGTCTACCAATCGTGCTTTGCTGAGCGTGAGATACAAGTGTTTGTCTCAGAACAACGAGCATGATAGGCTGAACGGTCAGCTTTGCCTGCTGTTCAATGCTAGAGTAATTAAATTTGACTATAGCGCGTCATCTGGCTTGTTATTTTGGTTGCGACAGATGTACGATAATTTCCCTCAAAATACGATAATTTTGAGTCTCTGGTACGATAATCCTACATTTCCCACCTGGCAACGCTGGGAACAACCAAGGAAGTGACCCAAGAGTGCTGACGAGCAACTGCCCACTCATTTGCTACCTGAACAATTTGCAAGATAAACGGTATATCTGAGCGGTACTCTAAAAATGATTGACATGCATGGAGAATTAACCCTCCCCCAGCTAGTGCACATACTTCTACTGAACTTAAATGTACAGTGGAACAAAGTGGCACTACAAAGCTTGTCCATCCAACACAGAGGATGTGTTTGACAACAGTTTATTTTTATAGACTTATTCATTTGTTTGATTTTTTTTTTTAAGCGTAAATGTTCCACAAAATAGCTTTAGGACATTATAGTACAATCCATCTCCATTCAACTCTCTGAATTTGCATGGAAGTGCAGAAAAATCAAAAATTACATGGAAGGGATTTGCATAACTGGATTTGTTCGCATGGGTTAAAATTGTGCCATTTGCTCTCCTGGTAGATTTATTGCTGTATGACTTTCATACCATGAGGAAAAGCTACAAGTGTTGTTTTTGTGTCGCTACAAAATATCAGACGTATAGGCCAAAGAACATCTTTCCCTCCCAGGCTGTTGGTGGGAAACAGACGCAACATTCAGATGTTAAGAGCTTGTGATGTTGAGTATTCTAGGAAATGTGAGGATCTGACGGTCAGAGCAGCAGTCACAAATAAGGTAAAATAACCACAAACTTGTTATTCAGAACCGCTCCTTACAATAGACTTTATGCACATTACGAGACATCAAGACCTTAAGTGTTGCATTTGAAGAAAATCAATTGCTTGGAAATTAGCTGTGTTATGCAACAAAGTACAACATTAAACAGTACTGCACAGTGCTCCATTATGTCACATTAAAAACTAGGGCTGGGCAGCGATTAAAAATTTTAATCGCGATTAATCGCATGATTTCCCTGATTAATCACGATTAATCGCATTGTATACGCAAAAATCAAATAATGAATTCAAAAGTAGTGTAAAATGCACTTTTATTTAAATGTTCTGCTGCCATATGAACTAAAGTGTCATAACATTTGTTGTTCAAACACTTTTAACATCAGCACTTGTCAGTAACACACATTTAGTGTAAATCTCATCTTAAAAAATGTCAAATAAAATAAATCTTATTGCCACCGCCAGGGCATTTATGTCATCCTGTTTTTATAAAAAATAAAAAAAAAAACAAAATCCAACAAAATGATTGTGTCTCAGCACAATCAGAACATTAAAACAGGTAATTTCTGAGGTAACAGCAGAAACTTTTAACGGGGAGTTCAACTTGTCAGTTGTTACAAATAACCTTGTTTCTGTTGAATCCTCCGTCTGGGAGAACTTTAAAATGTAAAATGTCCGTGTTAAAGTTCAGTAACTTTACCAATCCGTGTATCAATCATTCTTTCCATTTTCAATTGTCAATCAAAAATACCAAAAAATAAAAAGTGACATTTTATTACGTTTTTCGTTTTTTAATCTAACACAAAAAACGAAAAAAATGCCCATTTTTTTTTATATTTCAATTTTAGACTTGGATAAAAATACAAAATGAAAAACAAGCCACAGGACTGAATTTGTTTTATAATTGAGGACTGTTGTCATTACACATCTGTGCCACTAGATGGAGCCGCACTGCAGTAACCAGCTAGAGAACAGCAGGACAGTGAACACATGGAGCAGATCTGATGGAACATGGAGGAATGACGCCAAAGTTTTGTTGCAGTTCAGAATTTTTTTTTCAGACAGAATTGTTAATATTGCTACCTGAGTTGCTACCTGAACTGTAAAGTTCACAGATTTTTACCGTTCTCCATGTGCGTTTTAGCTTTTCTGCATGTTTACCTGCTAATTCTCTTCTGGTTCCACAGCAGCCAGTAACAGACTTTTCAAAACAAAAGCATGTGAGCAACATGCGTTAACGCGCGATAAAATAAATGTCGGCGTTAATAAATTAACGAGTTAACGCGATAACGCGTTAACTTGCCCAGCCCTAGTTATAACACAAAAGAGACCAGGACTTTTCAAATAACACCAAAGCCAGACCGACCACCGTTTACTGACTGATCAGGACCAGACAATACGACGTTGGCTGGTGTCCATTCAGTCCAAAGTCAACGTGTATCTAACATTCAAGAGGCTTCACTAATCAGGCCATTTTCAATCAGGTTCCTGATCTACAAATTCATCAGCACAATCAAATCTCCCTCAGTCAAGTATTTTATTAACATAAATATTATTTAAAGATCCCCTAACTGATCGTCCTTTGACTCTGGGGACCGCTCCAGTCCATGACAGCTTTCTCAGTACACTTAAAGTCTTTGCTGAAGAGGAACAGATGACTTCTGGGAAGACTGAAGCAAGAACAACCATTTCACTTTTCATAACACATCATAACTCTGCTGCTCTGATACACAACCAATCAAAATCATCCTTACAACTTTGACCCTCTGTTGACCCTCGGAAATAGAAAAAAAGAAAATTCTAGTCAATGCAGCCGGTCCAGCAACATGGGGAAAAAAAAACTAACAATTGGAAAAGATGACATAGTTGTAAAGTTTAATCTTTAAATAACCTTCCTTGATTGAAGTCTGTATTTTGTGACCATCACACACACCGGATGAAACGAAAAAGAATGAATCTTATGATTAAATGTGGCTTTCAACTTCTAAAACGATGGTTATTTGACAATCTGACCTTTATCAGTCAGGCTCTTTTGTCTCTGGTTGCAGTGCGAGACATCCACATTTGATGCTTCTACTTGACATTTAGTGTTTAAACCAGATTTAAACCCTATAAAAACATACATAACCTTTTTTCTATCTCACTGATATCAAATCAGACAAAACCTTTTCTGTTTTGGTCAGTTGGATGAACAAAATGATTTCTATTTGCTATATGCAGAATAATGAGACAGAGGTTTTTTTCTAGAGAATATATTACATTTCTTTAAAATCATAAGTTTACGTACACAAAGATTACTGTGTCTTTAAATTATTTGGGAAAGCCCAGATAATGTCACGGCTTTGGAAGCTTCTGAGCTTCCTGTGGATGTATTTTAAGGCATACTTGAGACATAAAGCTTACTTGTGTCATGGGTAAGATATCAGCAAGAGAACCGTGGACCTCCACCAGTCTGCTTCAAGACCGAGAACACCATCCCAACTATGAATTATGGGAGTGGCAGCATCATGATGTGGGGGTGTTCTGCCGCAGGAGGGACTGATGAACTTCACAAAATCGATGACACCATGAGGAACAAACGTTATGGAGAAATGTTGAAGCAACATCTCAAAATATCTGCCATGAAGTTAAAGCTTGGGTGGCAAACGGGTCCTCAGATGGACAATGACCCTAAACACACCACCAAATAGGGGTGAGTATTGGCAAGGACCTTGCAATACGATATGTATCATGATACTTGGGTCACGATATGATATCACGATATATTGCGATATTCTACCCAGTTAATATCAAAATTAAAAGTAGAGATGAAAAATCAAGTTGTTGTTCATCAGATGATATTGATCATTCAGAGGACAAATTGAGTCAAAACTATTTGCTTCAAAGCAAACTATTATTAGTGTTTTTGCACATTTAAGTAACCATTACAACATACTGACAGCATTGTAAAAAAAAAAAAAAAAATCGATATTAGGAGCTGAAAAATCGATATTATATTGGGCGGCCGAAAATCGCGATATATTGCCAAATCGATTTTTTTTTTTTCACACCCCTACCACCAAAGTAGTTACAAAGTGTCTTCAAGACAACAAAGTCCATGTTCAGGAGGGATCCTGAACTCAGTCCTGGAGAACATCTGTGGTCAGACCTACAAACCTGACTCGGTTCCACCAGATCTGTCAGGAGGGATGGACCCAGATTTAGAAAACCTGAAATTATTGACGCAAGTCAAAGTTTAAAGAGCAACAATAACAAATACTAAAGAAATGTATGTAAGCTTCTGACTTTGAAGAAAGTCATAATAAAAAAATTCTCTCTCTCATTATTCTGGCATTTAGCAAATATAAAAGTTTTAATAATCCTAACTGACCTAAAACAGGAAAGGTTTAGTCTGATTTAATGTCAGACAGTGAGGGAAAAAAAAGTGTTGTGTCTTTTTATACAGTGTATGTAAACTTCTGGTTTCAACTGTAAATGCTGCTTCAGCTTGATTTGATCTGGGACATGATTATGAGAAGAATGTGTTAAAGATTTTATAGGCAATTTAATCTGAATCTGTCTACAGAGACCGCTCCAGAGCAGGTTACGAGTTACCAACGTGATCTTGCCAGGTCAGAAGAAAGCCACTTTTGTATCCCTAGAAATCCTGGCTGAAGACCCACAACGAGAGTTCACCAACCCACTTATCTGGCTTTGTGGCAGCCCTCTGGTGTAACATTCGACCCCATTCCAGTAGCAGCAAAACGGCCGCCCGCCATTAAGAGAGCCAGGAGACCAACTATTACAGAAGTGGTCAGTGGACACGCCAACTCTGTCACACACACACACACACACACACAACTCTTACCCTCTCAACCCCCCCCCACCCCATCGATACTGCTCGTTAAAGTTTGGACATTGTGAATTGTATAAAACATTAACTAATGCCTTTTGCATTGTGTTTTTTTTTCAAATGTTGTATTAAGTAATAAAGATTTTAACTTGTGACTGATTTTAAAAGACGTAAAAGATGTTTTTGATGTGAGACCATGTTAGCTGGCTGTGTTAGCTGTCTGTGTTACCTGACTGTGTTACCTGAACGTGTTACCTGGCTGTGTTACCTGGCCGTGTTACCTGGGCGTGTTACCTGACTGTGTTACCTGGATGTTTTAGCTGGCTGTGTTAGCTGGCCGTGTTACCTGACTGTGTTACCTGAACGTGTTACCTGGCTGTGTTACCTGGATGTGTTAGCTGGCCGCGTTACCTGGGCGTGTTACCTGACTGTGTTAGCTGGCTGTGTTAGCTGGCCATGTTACCTGACCGTGTTACCTGGATGTGTTACCTGGCTGTGTCAGCTGGGCGTGTTACCTGGGCGTGTTACCTGGCTGTGTTTGGGGGTTTACAGCTGCTACCACTCCTCTAAGATGCTGAAATAAATTAGCCGTGCAGCTACCTGAAGACGTCATGGACAGTAGACAAGCTGCTTTCTGGACTCAGGTGCTGCAGGTGAATGTATTTTTACCCTCCGCCAAGTAGGGTTATGTTTTCGGTGGCGTTTCTGAGTTGTCAGAAATGTGAAAAGGAAGAACTGATTTCATTTTGGGTGTGATCCGGAAGAAATCCTGAAATCTGGATCACTTTCAAATTTTCGATAACATTGCGGTCAATGGGGCCAAAAATGTTGTTTCTCAATATAATTATTCCCCAAAACTCATGAAATTTGACTCAGGGATTGACAATGGAAACCTTTATTAAATTTCAAAGGCTGATCCAGATCTGATCCAGAAAGCGGATTTTATCGCAATCTGTAAATCGCTATATGGGGGACATGGGTGAGGCTAGCCCTTTAATTAAAAGCAATAGCTGGAAGAATATAGGTGCTAAGGTCTGCTGTCTCTGCTATTGGCAAAAACCACCCAAAGTAACTGTGGGCTCCCGTCTACTTTCTAGGAAATGTCCTCGAGCTCCCACAGTCTCCAGCCAACGTAAACCCGGTCATCTCATCTCTTTACGACACCATGTTGCACATCAACAATGGTGAAACTAGCTCACAGGTAGACATCGTGGCCAAGTCGATTAAGGAACTCAAGACTTTATGACAGAAGTGAATACGATGGAGGGAATACCTGGTTAAGAGTAAATCTCAGACAGTGTTGTAAAGGGGCTCCTAAAGGGGCACCTGCTGAGCTAAAAAGCACAAAAGTTCCTTTGTGTTACTCTAAAACTTTACTGTGTGAAAAAGAAGCCTTGAAGTTAATTTACGCTTCTATGACAGACAGACAGCATATATCTACCATAGCTGGGGAACCTGCAACGTGCAACTGGTCCACTTCGTAGAATTTCGATTCCCTTCTGCACATTTATGGCTGCTACTTTTTAATTCTCCATCCGGACAGTAAAAGATACTGTTGCTCACTATTTGTCAGCACTAACTCACAAACGACTTGCTTCATTTGCTCCGTTGCCATGTCTGGGGCACATAATAAAATAAAATAAGTAAACTAAAGGAAACTCCGCACTGCAAAAAAGATCCTGCAGCGCTACTTAGCAATTGCTGGTGCAATTACGCAAATGACAATGAACAAATCTAATGACATGCAGATGACACTACACTTCCCGCTAGCCTCCACCCACTAACCGCTACCCGCAAATTGCGGGTTTAGGAACTCCGCAAACTGCTCATGCAATCTTTCGGTCCCTAAAGCCGTTACCCATTATCCCGACTACCTTACTCACTTTGTAGGTGTCGCAATGGGCGTGTCTTTTGCCCTTTCCGTAAACTCTGTATCTTTGCGATCGCAAACCCACATGTCGGTGCGTACAAGAGCGCGTCCAAATGGCATCAATGTGCGTCCACCTGGTCACATGTGGACGTGCACAAACGGCTCTACCTCTCGAATTAACTCTTTTATAAAAAGCGTGATTTGGCTTCAGTTGAACCCCTGAGAAAATAGAGATCGTCTTAAAAGGCTTGATCGCCAGTTAAACCGTAGACGACCAGAGTGTGTTTACTGGGAGGACACCAACTATCATGGACTTTCAGGTAGCTGATAGGAATTGTCTGTGTATGTCTGTCTGGATGAAAAGATGCTCCATAGCGGTTTGCGGGTAGCGCAACCTGCTCTTAAAGGCAATAGCTACTGATGCACTGATTGGTTTAACAGGTGGAACGCCCTAACCACTCCTATGTATAATGTAGCAAGTAGCGCAGGTGGAAGAGCGGGTTTAGCAAGATGGAAGATTGCGTTCTTTGCAGGGCAACGCCCCTCCCACTACCCACTATCCTGTAATAGCGGCTTTAGGAGATCTGGCCCTACATCTCTGGGCTCAGAGGCATCTGGGTTGGACCATCACATATCTGAATTGTATATTGTGATATGACAAAAACAGTTTACTAGAGCTATGTCGGAAGAAATTGGTGCCATGTGCCCCTTTCATTGATCCATTTTATGAGAAATTCAACTTTCTTTTCTTCATATTTGTTGACACACCATCGTAACTTTGCTCTAATCATCTCTGCTTCTAACCATGACTGCGAGCCACTTGGAGACGAAGGATGACAATAACTTAAAAAAAAAATGTGAAAGGGGTTTAAAAAGAAGAAAAATCTGGTTTAGAGGTCAGATGGTTGAAGTGACAAAGCACATATCTGTAAACATAAAAAAGCAACCATATACATTCATTAGGGAAATATTATGATAATAGTTTCATAAAAGCCCACTAGACTGTCCTTCAACACATTTAGCCTTCTGAGCTTTTAAATTTAGTCTGACTTCAGTGAAAAGTCAGCTTCACACATACCCAAACACCGCGCGCGACACAAAAATGCTTTGTGATTAGATCAACCAACAAATTGCCCCAGATGTGGACTATTATGGAGTTAGCCATAATGGCTGATCCCAGTGGTTACTTTCTATGTTTACTTTGAAATAACTGGCCTGAAATGATTCATGTAACAGCCAAGATCACTTGGAAAGCTGTTTGAGGATTGTGCAACACTACAATATACAATGTATTGCTCTTTTTTTTTGGCCAACTCATGGGGTCACATTTCTAAGAAATCTATGTAATGATGGAGTGTCTGTTGGGCTAATTCTTGAGGTCAATCCCGTAAAGCTGCATTTTTCACACATCCCTCTACACTCGTTTCTGCTTAAAGAACGCAAAGTCTCACTAATATATATGTATTTAAATACTTATTGTGGCTATATACGAGACGATGCGGCCTGGTTAGTAACGAGTCGGGGTGAGTATTGGCACGGCCCTCGCAATACAATGTGTATCGTGATACTTGGGTCACAATACGAATCACGATATATTGCGATATTCTACCCAGTTAATATCAAAATTAAAAGTAGAGATGAAAAATCAAGTTGCTGTATGTGTTCATCAGATGATATTGATCAGAGGACAAATTAAGTCAAAACTATTTGCTTCAAAACAACCTGTTTATAATTAGTTTTTTTGCACATTTAAGTGAATGAATGAATTTTCCTGAAAAAAAAAAAATTGATATTAGGAGCCAGGGACGATTGTAGGGTCAGAGCTTTAGGGGTGCTGAGCACCCAATGAGCCCCACCACAACCCACAAGTAACGTTAGTGAGAAGAGGACGATACCATTAGGTGGGGTCATTTTTTATTCTTAAAATATAAACTTAAACCACAAAATATGGATTAAGTTTTGGACATTATCTAATCCTGTCAAATGCGAACTAAAATTTTAGAATAACAACATTTCTTACTCCAGGTTTTTGGGGTGCTGAATTTCAATTTAGGGGTGCTGAAGCACCCCTAAAAAAGGGCTAGCCTCTCCCATGTTAGGAGCTGTAAAATCGATATTATATCGGGCGGCCGAAAATCGCGATATATCGCCAAATCGATTTTTTTTTTCACAATCCTAGTAATGAGAACCAGTGCTAAACTGGGACAGTTTCCAGACTGCCTACAGACCAAAGTACAGATCCTGGACATACGACGCCCCTACCATTATCGATGTAATAAATCAGTTCAACTGTTCTGTTTCTGGTGTATTTTTTTTTTCTCCTTTGTGGCACATTTTTCTCCCGTACGTAATTAAAAGCAGAATAAACCTCAACTGCTGTGACAGATCCACATCATCTCCTCCTTTATTTAAGCGAACTGTGCCGCTCGCGCGTCGGCGATAGAAAATGTGAGTCTGTTAGGAAGACATGCAAATAAATCCCGAAACCATATGGGGAGTGTGACATGCTGCTCGCCGTATTTACGTCGTAATGTAATAAATCCGAGAGTCAAATCAATGAGAGCATCAATAAACAGATGCACATGTGCGCACACACGCATCTTCGGGTTGACTGTCATGTAATCAAGAAAACAACACGGTAGATCGGTTACAGTTAATGATGTCGAGATTGCGGCTAATGCTCACTTCTGAGACTAAGTGAAAAGACACACCGCTCCGTCACACCGCTAATCGACTGTCAGCGGAGTGTTTCTGTAATTCAGAGGGGTTACAACTCCCCTCCTGGGAAATCATCTCCAGCTGTGGATGCTTTCTCCGCATCGGTTTTTTGAAACAAAGCCTGGTGGGAGGTGTTGGCAGAGGGGCGGACTGGAGGTACTGAGTAGAAGTGACCTAATTTTCCTGCCGCTTTTCCAGCACATGTGCAGACTTAAAGGTCAACGATGCAACGGGGGTGAAATAAAGCGAGGCGGGGACTGAGTGGAGATTTACCCAGAAGCAGAATTTACTATCACACAGCAGGATAATTGGGTTTAAAAAGAGAAGGTTATAGATTATACGTGGGTGGGTAAATATAGACTATCAGCTGTCACTCTTGCATTATACCTGTGCAGTAATAAAGTGGGTTTATCTAATTACCAGAACAGAAAAAAAAAGGCGGCTAATCTGGACTGCTCCTGCGATGGAGTGACCCGTGACCACTCACGTGGATTTTGGATAGCGAGAAAATATGAAACTGAATTAAATGATGGGTGACCGTCAGACACTCATTGACAGATATTTATTTTTTCTGGTTTGTAAAAACTGTGGCAGATCTTCCACTTTTCACGTGCCACTATCAAAAGGAAAATTTATTCCTGGAGATTACATTTTATTTTGACACTTGATTAAGTAGCTTCAAACTGTTCACATTCAGCGTTACCTTATGTTAATTTATAGGGATCAGCGTTACCTTATGTTAATTTATAGGGATGCACGATAACGTTTTTTTTTTAAACCGATACCAATAACCGATAACTTTCAGCTCCTAAAGGCCGATACCGATAACTGATAATACACACATATACCTAAGATCATTACATCAATACTATGAACAAAACCAAAAACAGTTTACTCTTTAAATGGACAAATATATATTTTTTCCAGTTAAAAACTATTGACAAGCCTCTCAAACATTTTTGTAAAGCTATCAAACAAACCTATTTGATATCTCACATCAACTTAAATAAGGTTCATTACTGACTGATATAAAAAATAAAGGCTCCTTGAACTGATGAAAATACATGCATCAGAATTACAAACTGAAAAAATGCATTTCAGAAGTTTACAAAAAAGATAAATATACAAGGAAAATTAATACAATGACACAAGTTAGATTCAAACATTTCTACCTTGTACCGATTTTGATGTGCGTAAGTCCCGGTGAATTCTCTGCTGCTGGCTTGCTCACGTTAGCGCAATTTTCAAAAGCGATGGTTATGTATTAGATGGGTTTGATGTATTAAAGCTTGTGCTATTCTTTGCTCCTTGTGGAATTCGCTTGGAGCATTTTTCACAAATAACCGTCAAACTATCCTCTTCGGAAAATTTAACGAAGTTCCATACAATCGCCGCCATGTTGTTTGTTTTCGTCAGCACGCTGTGCTGCAGGCTCCGTTTAAGGTGTAACGTAAATTCCTCCGTTCCCTTGTTTGCTAATCGTTCTTTCGACCTTTTCTATTTTTTATGTGTAACGTAGGAAAATACTGGGAAAATCAAGTTTTTTTCTGGCATGAGGGGGTATTCTTGATTTTCCTCATTGAGAAATCATTTTTCTGATTATGCCGACGTCATTTGAATATAACATTCACTGCAGGTTGTTCGGGTTTCAGAGGGAGCGAGGCAGTGCTATTGACAAAAATATGTATGTTATTGAGGCTATCCGTCATGATATTGGACTTATTGAAATAATGTCATAATTTCCTGTTATCGGCCTGATAATTATCGTCCCGATAATTATCGTCCTGATAATTATCGTGCACCCCTAGTTAATAAATCAATGCCAGAAATAAAGAAAGAACGAATGAACAAACTCCAAATGTATTTTTGCCTCTTTGAAACTAATTTCAATGTTTCTGTAAAGTTTTGAATGCCAGCAGTGTTTCAAATTCACAGAGAGAGTGCCTAGAATAAACTTCACATGACTCTGCCATGCTTGGGAGTTTAATGAGTTATAACTGACATTTCAGCTAAAAAGTAGCCAATCTTACGATTATACAGTCAGTGTTTCAGATTTTGTATTTGTGCCTCAATATGTCACCAAAGCAGTTGTCAAACACAACATCTGACCCATTTTTAGTCTATCCATTCTTTAATCAACAGTACGCATGGTGGCATACAGTTGGGCCCAGAAGAGAGTTTTTATGATCTCGCCTGAACACACCATAACGGTGGATTTGAAAAATAAAATAAATAACGATGTGATCAACGTCCAGACTTTCAGCTCTGAATGTGGTTTCAAACGGGCTCAGAACTATCCGGACAGTTGACTGAGATCGGTGTATCGTTGTCAACGTGTACAATCACGGGATGCTTACATAGACGGTTTACAACAAGGTGCAAACCACTGATTACATATAAGAGAGCCTCCCATGATAATATTGTATCAGAACGATGGGGAGAGAAAAGCATGGAGAAGGGAAGGAACAACTCATGACCCAGAGCCACATCAAGTGTCAAACACGGTGGAGGCAGTGTCATGGTATGGCCATCAATAGAATCGGCTCACTGGTGTTTACAGGTGACGTGACCGCTGACAGAAGTAGCGGATGAAGCTATGCTCTCTGTTCACATCCAGATAAAAGCTACAAAACTGACAGGATGGATCTTCACCGTGCAGGTAGATAATGACCCTAAAACACACTGTGAAAGCAAAGCAAGACTTTTTCAAAGGCAAAGAAAGTAGAATATTCTTCAACGGCCAAGTCAAGCGGCCTGATCTCATCCCATTAGAGCACGCTTTTCACTTACTGAACACCAAAAAGGTAGATAAATGTCTTAAATGTCACCAGACACCATCATCAACTTCAATAGAGAAAATGCAAAGAACAGCTTTTTTTTTAATGACCATTGGAGGACATGAGTCTCAACGCAGAAGTGCACCTGAAAAAAAAAAAAAAAGAACAAAAAACCTCTGCCTTTAGATTCACACCACCCACTGGAACACAGACCTCCCATCATCTGAACTCTGTTGCATCGAGATGAGAACATTCCCACGAAGACAGAAGGAAAGAAAAACAAAAAAGAACCCAAACATCAAGAAGTGACTTCGAAACTCTGGATATCTGGGTCACTGCCAAGTAAGCAAGGAACTCTGGGAGAAAAGAAAATACCACAGCATCAATCAGAGAAGATAAGACAAACTAAACAACACTTTAAAAATGAAACAATATTCTCACCCAAGAACCTTTTCCACCTCTGGAGAAGTCCTTAAAGGTTTGTGGTACAACTTCACCTGCTTGTAAGGTGGAGTCACAACTCCAGAAACACTCATGTTTAATGAACGGACGGTCTTTGTCGTTGAAAGTCACAAGTTTGTTCACCTACAACTGCTCTTGCAGTCCTGAAGACGAGACACCCAAACAGAAACTGATCTGCGTTGCGTATGTCGTCCAGTTTAGTGAGGAGAGCGCAGAGCTTTAACTAAATAAATTAAAATCAGACAACCTAAATGCATGGCAAAGCTCAGGAGAGCCGCCTCAACAGGTCAAGACTCAGCGGTCCACTGATGAAGGGACACTTTATGTTGGAGGACATTACTGTCCATGTTCAGGACAGAGAAGACAGATTGAGAGGGGAATAAACGCTATTCTCCCCCAACACCCCCCCTCTACTGTCAACACAATCAATAAAGTTTACATTAATTCTCCATATACAGGTCTATAGCTTGGTAAAAGGTGTTCATCCAGTTTTCTTGTTAGTAGTTTCTGGTTCTTACATTTTATCCTCTGAGTCTGTTCGCTGTCACAACGACAATCCACTACACAACACCCCTCACACTTCACAACCCAGCACACACCACACCCTCACTGTCGCGTCTCTTTAACTGTCCTGTCTTTAAATGTTTCACTGCTGGTGTTTTTTTGGTCCTCTCTGATGAAATCCGGATTTAATATGTTAATCGAGACGTCAGAACACACACAACTGATGCACAACTGATGTGTGACAAGTATTTAGACCCTTTGGGTAAAAGCAACAGCATCGCAACAGGAGCCGTGATAAAAAAGCCTGTTTCCTCCTTTTGTGTGTTGCCTTTTCTTTTTTTTTTCTTGAAAACAGATATCTTTGATTTCCTTCTGCAAGTAAATCATAGTCCAGGTTTGTTTTTGTCTGACAGGAACAGTCCTAGCTATACTTACGGATATAACTGATCGTGTTATCTCCATGTAAAATCAATTATACTCGTTATGCCACATGTTAAGTAAATGAAGTAGAGGAAAATTATAATGTAAATTTAAATGTATAAAGTATAAGGGCATTAGGTATGATGGTCTATGCTCAGATGTTGTATCAATCCACAAAGGTGTACCACAAGGCTCTGTGTTAGGTCCACTCTTGTTCACTATTTATGTGAATAATCTGGGTCAAAATGTGTCAAATGCTACTTTCCATTTTTAAGCCGATGACACTGTTTTATACAGCTGTGCAGCATCTCTTTCACTGGCTGTTGAGCACTTGCAAAATGCTTTTGTGGTTGTTCAGGATAAACTGCATGAGCTTAACAGAAAAGGAAATCTTTTTGTATTATTAGATCTCTCTTCAGTACAAATCTGGAAGTTCCTACTACCACACCTGTGGAGGAACTGTGATCAGGAGAGGATGGGTCATGACTGCTGCTCACTGTGTGCACAGGTGGGAGGTTCAAAACTAATGGGTCACAAGTCTGTTTTACACGCCGCAAGTCATCTGATGTAGAAGAAAATGTAAAAATATCTTTGCAAAGACAACTGTGAGCAAAAGAATTCTCGTAACTTGTAGAAAGTTGTGGCTTGATAAAACCATCTGAGGCAGTTCACCAACCCCCCTTTTGTTTTTTTTAGTTAGTGAACGTCAGCAAGGCCTCACAGACTGGATCTGATCAGCTGCAGCATGTAACCTAAACGGACGGTCAGGGAGATCAGATTCTGATCGGATATGGCTAAAAACTGGATTTAGATTACAATCTGAACAAGTCATCGGATGTCTCCTATTTTTAGCACGTAGCACTTTAGACTTGTCACAACCAGTTACTTTATCCTGTGGAAAATTGTAGATTTTATTACAGATTTTATGATGACAGGTATCAGTCGGTTCACTATAATATTTTCTTTCATCTGAACAACGATCTTAGCCAATGTGGAAAGGATTTTGATTCTGCGTCCCCTCTCGGGCCGCCGGTTTAACGTCAACGTGACGTTTTCCCGACGCTAATAGGCTGCATCCTCCCATAATGCCGTGGCGTGTGGACGTGGCCTGGGTCGGTGCATCTGTTCGGGGCGAGAACACGTTATTAGTCGTGCAGACTCACGCTGTAAAAGCTAATTGCCACTGGCACCAGGCGGGCTTTCCCCCTAATGAACCATGTGCCTGAGGTTAATTCAATTTGGACATGAGCTCTCACAGGTC
The DNA here is from genome assembly GCA_018398805.1 of Hirundichthys speculiger. Taxonomy (NCBI): domain Eukaryota; kingdom Metazoa; phylum Chordata; class Actinopteri; order Beloniformes; family Exocoetidae; genus Hirundichthys; species Hirundichthys speculiger. Next base: position 2,054,087 of record JAGFBZ010000477.1, read on the forward strand.
ACGGCGTTTCTCTGGAACAAAAAAAAAAAAAAAAAAAAAAAAAAAAAAAAAAGAAAAAAAATTGTGACTGGTTGAAAATGGAGCAAAAATATCTGAAAGTGAATTTATGGACTTATAAATGATGTATGACAGCATCAGTTATGTATACATTTGTTCAACGCTGTGGAAAAAGTACTGACCAGCATTCAATATAATCTACTACAAAATGCTGCTTGCTCTGATGTATTTTAGCCAAACTAACCTTTTTAAAAGCAACAAATGTGAGAAGTGCAATGATTACTGAGCTGCTGTTACATGGATTACAGAGAAAGTTGGTTTAAAGCCTTTTAGAGAAGTCACAAGCAACTTCTTGGTCTTCTCGGCCTCCCAAAGAGAGCTGGGATGGGCTCCAACAGACCCCCCCCCCCCACGGCATGAATAGGAATATTCAGGTATAGATGATGGATAGATGGATGGATGGATGGATGGGATGGATGATAGATGGATGGACGGAAGGATGGATGGATAGATGGAATATGGATGGATGGATAGATGGATTATGGATGGATAATGGTAGATCAGATTGGATATGGAATATGGATGGATGGATAGAAGGATGATTGATGGATGGATAGAATATGGACAGATGGACGGAAGGTAGTCATATTGCTGTCTTAAATAATTTCTGCTACCAACAGTAGCGCACAAAAGTTGGACCCCAAAGAACTATAGCCTTTTCTTACCTGACTGGATTGCGCCTGACGAGGTGATGCAGATTTGTGAATGGCCCCTAAAACATATTGACAGTGCAGATTCCACAGTGGTATCAACCGCTGAAGTCTGCCAAGCAGTTGTTGAGATACTGCCCATCGAAGACTTCCACATGGGGATACGACGCACATACTGAGTAGGTCAACTGATGCGAACGCAAAACAGTTACAGTTGATAGGAAGTACTACGTTTACTGACTTATGTTGAATTAAACTGGTGTTTTAGTTTGGTGCCTGGCAAAGGTATCCCTAAACATGCCAATTTGGAATATCCATCTGAATATTCCTCTTCCAAAACCTCTCGAAAAAACTCTGTTACACAATAGAGGAAGGTAAGCGTCAACTGCACTCGACAGTCCTCCTCTCCTGCTCGATAGCTGCTCCAGTTTGAATGATGGTGCTGCACCTCGAGATCCTGTGAGGACTAGGTACTTGTTGTACCCCCGAACCTCTAATGGACAGGTGCAGGTTCTTGGAGGCCAAGGGGATTGTTGGTGAAATGTGCTGCGTAAGATGCACCGACTTGTTGAAACCGGTATGTGAGTGCAGGATTTTTCGTCATATGTGGCTGGACGTTTGCAGTAGCGATAGAAGAGAACAGGAAGGAGGAAGGGTCCCATTGGTGTAAGTTTGGTGAGGTTATGGTGGACGTGCCACTTGGCCTGTCCTTCAATTGTTGATCTATTGTTTAGAAACTCTGTAACAAGAGATTGTTTCTTCTTTTTTCTCCATTACCATTTCAGTAAACCCATTTTGGTTGAACCTTTGACCAGTTTTTTGGTCCCCATGTTTCTACAGGAGAGCTTGACATCACCTGACCCATGGACTTACAGCAGTGCTTCTTAATTATTTTCTGCTGCCCCCCCCCCCTCCAGGAAGAAGAAAACATTTTGTGCACCCCCACCCTCCATCACGACTATAAATAGTATCATTTGTCTATAAAATTGTTATAAGTACACCTCTGCATAAGGCTGTATCCTTATTAACATTAAGAAAAAACAAAGAAGAAGGAAATATAAATCAAGTAGAGGTCTTCACGGGTCCACTTTCATGGACCACAACCCGAATGGACCTGTGAAAATTCAACCCGAAACTGACCCGACCCGAGCTATTATCATAAGTCCGGGGGTCTGAACCCGAATGGACCCACAACATTTGGACCCGGAACCGACCCGACCCGAGTCTTCAGTTTCCAACCACGAACCGAACCAAGTTACGCGAATAGAACCGAGACAATCCAGCCCATAGTTGCTCGTGTTAAAGTTGTCTAGTGTTGAATAAAACTTGATTTTTCTAACCTAAAGTTGTCTTCTTTCTACCAGGTTCAGTTGCTACATAGGCTACGTGATGTAAACAACAATAAATCCACGTTGTTATTTTCTTTGTGGATACAGATGCTATTGGTAGCAGCTGCCAACGCTAATAGCCTACACCGGTCAGGACGTGTCATGAACATATTCTCTCATCCTGCGTTGTCATGTTGGCGATCCGTTGTGCTTTACAGCTGCCGGGAAAACCGCTAATAACACGATACGGCAACACATGATAAAACACACCACGTTAATGAATAATTATTTAAACTTCCCCCCCGAGTCCTGACATTAGCTGCCACCGCCAATATCTTTACCTCTCTCAAGTAAACGTGGACCCAGCCTGTCAGAGAGCACCGACCGGACCCAAGACTAACTGTACCGATTCAGACCCGAACCCGGAGTCACGTCTTTTGAATGGACCCGAGACTCGATTCGGGTCAGGTCGAAACCTCAGGTTTTCGGGTTGTTCCGGAGACCTTTAAGATCAACTTATAAAAAAGAATACCTTTATTAACATTGTTTTTTAGTCTGTCAAGACTTTAAAATACATAAATTCCACCGTAGTCACAGTGAAGCCAAGCGCTACATCAGCATCGTCATATTTCCTTGTCTTCACTTTCTGCTGACTTTCGTTTGTCTCATTATCTCTGTCTCTCTCCGTCTTTCTTTTCATCTCTGTAAAATATTTTTCCGTGGTGTCTCAGGGTTTGTTCATCTTCATATCTCCTGCTCTGTTCTGTGTGCGCGCATGCCCGTGCAAAAAACAAACAAAAAAAACCCCGACACAATATAGCTAATATTCCCTCCACACTGTGATAATAGGAGCGCCACTGCCCCCTACTTGGAGTATATGTGCAATTACACTCTATTCCAGTACAGCAAAAAAAAAAAAAAAAAAAAAAAAAAAAAAAAAAAAAAAAAAAAAAAAAAAAAAAAAAAAAGGCTTTATGTTGTTACAGAATGGATTTCTGGGGTATTTAGGTCGTCACTACATTAGTCAAAAGAAATATGTACCCTCCACAACTCTGTCACAGTTGTTTTCGTCAATGTTTTCAATTATGAATATGTGACATAAAAATATATTAGAATATATATATTGAAAAATTACTTTGCATGTCAACCACAGTTCACAGAAATTAAAAACTATAAAAAATAAAAAATAAAATTATATTTCTAAACACTTAATGATGGACAGAAACTTTACAGTTTCTGTCCTTCATTAGGGGAAAACAAAGTAAATAAATGTGATAATAACTGCAGCGCAACGCGTCTCCTCCACGGCTGCGCAGAGCAGGGCGCTCAAACTTTCTGAGCCCCAATGAATCATTTTCATATAAAAGTATCCAATAAATGTTTAATTCAGTTCAATTCGGTCATGAATTGGAGTTTCTCCGCCGAAATAGCCGCTCACTGAAACATCATAATGACTTAATAATCATAATTACATTCCATAGTTTAAATGGAGGGCTCCAGATTGGACGTCTGCCTGTAAGACCTGCAGGTTAAGCACAGTTTTCTGAACAAGCGTTCCTGCTAATGGCTCCCTGGAAAGATTGGCGCGTTAAAATCAGATGAACGAGGGCCTCCATTTACTCCATGCAAACACACACACACAGAGAGGGGGGGAGAGCTGGCAGAAAGGCACTTATTTTAGCTTTTAATTTAATCCAACACTTCTTGAATTCATCTCAGGGTTGTGATTAAGGACAAAGCTGCAATGTGGAAATGGGCTGCTTGACAGCACTTCACACAGACGGATGGCAGATAAGATACGCCTTCGCCACCGCCTCTCACATGGGTGGTTTTCTCCATCAGCACCGCAGAAGTATGCAGGGGGAGGGGGGGGGGGTGTGCACGAGTATGTAAATTAATGATGGGCCTGTGCAAAGACGAAGGATGTCTTTAGGTGGCTTCCCTTCGTCGGAGCGCGTTCATCACCAGCTGAAATTATTAGTCATGTGCAGCAAATTTTAAAGACTTCCACTTTAACTTCCAACTTCCAATTAACATACAATGAAACCACAGAGTTTCAGGGACATAAATATACAGTATGATGTCATAATGACTGATGAGATTAACGAGTAATCAGTCTTATAGTCATGTAACTGCAGGAAAAGAACAGTAGGAAGCAGAGCGGGGGTAACCAGAGTATGAATGTGACAGAAACCTAAAATAAATACATAAATGGATCAATAAAGACCCTGAAATTAATATGCTTATGAAAATAAACAGATATGAAAAAGGGAAACAAGAAAAAAAATAAAAAATGAAATGTCAATTTGCGTAAATGCAAAACATCTTCAGATTCATTCCTCCATAAGAAAGACAAACTAGTTAAAAGATATAAATAATTATCCCAGAAATGTTCATTAGCACTGCAGTGAACAGGTGTTAGAGCAGATAAAGGAGCAGAAGAGGCTGAGAACGGTGGGAAACATGCAATTATCTACAGGAGACAGGTGTAAAGAGTCTGTGCTGCGCTTCGTATTTTTATAAAATCAGGTGATTTGAGGCTGTCAGAGCTGGACAGACCTGATAATTGAAGATCAGACCTGACAAAGTTCTAGTTCGGGTTTGTGTGCATGTTGAAAATTAAGCACCGAAAATGTGTGCATCTGATCTACCTGTCAAACCGCCAGGAATTCAACCAATCAGAAAACAGAGTACCCTGAAAATGGTGTCCGCTGGGTGGCAGCAGTGGAGGTTTCTGGTCTGTCAAACAGGTGAAGCTCATAGTTGGAGAACATCATAAAAATGTGTCAATTTATTTATATGTAAATTCTGCACTTCCCTTCCTTGCAGTGAGTGTGATTTATTTACAATGGAAGAAATGAAGTACAGTGATCCCTTATTTTTCATGGTTAATGGGGACCGGCGCCCCCCCGTGAAAAACCCCTGAGCCTCAATAATGTGTTTAAAATATGTTTAAAAACCCCAAAAAAGTAGCGAAACAAGACAAAGGCTCAACTGTGGTCTTTCTGTTTCCTTCACAGCCTCTGGTCTCTGAACCGTAGTAAAGAAACTGCTGGTATTGTGCTATTTTGGCTCGTAATTAGCGGCTAACACGCTAACAACAACAAAAGAAAAAGTCCGGTTTTCTCTGCATGGAACGGGAACTTTATTCTGGTACTGCAGGAACTTGTAACATCACACAGGTTGAATTGTTGGGCTCCTGTCGGTTAACAGAGAATGTAAATCTATACACGCTGGGCTGCTGTTGATGCTCACTACACTTTTCATCTAACCCCGTTTTCGTTCTGCCGTCCCACTACATTACCCATAAGGCTACACCATTACCCATAAGGCTACCTTCTTAAAGGGGCCAGGCTGGCTCACAACATTTCTTCACTGTGAGAGAACGCACACAACATCTTGTGATGTTTCCGTGATTTTTTTCTTGACTTTTTATTATATATTTCTGAAAAATCCACGAATAACTAAAACCATGGAACTTAAAGCGCGAATTGGCGAGGGATCACTGTATTTCGCTGTAGAAATGCCAACAGATGGTCGCTGCCTGTTATTCGTCTTCGCATGCAACACCCGCGATGGACTGAAACTGTGCGTGAGACGTGACTATATATATATATATATATATATATATATATATATATATATATATATATATATATATATATATATATATATATATATATATATGAAAACCTGTCAGTCAAAACTGCATTCTGCATTCGGACTGATCAGCGTACAGCCCAGCTGAGGCCAACCCACAGCTCCATTACCTCCTAGAGACTCTCAGCTCCTACGGGGAAATGCATTGACCAGAAAGCATTATGGGAATGTACGGACAAGTTAACTGCTTTACTGGTGAAGAAGTCGCTGATTCTGAATCAACTCGTCTTCATGTTTAACGTGTTCTAACACATTTATAGTCAATGAAAGTCAACGCAGTCTCAGAGGAATCCCCTCTGGCTGGCAGTACCGGCCGTCAACGCTGCATTTGAGTGATTTGTAAACTTACAGTTTTGAAAGCGACAATGCAAACTCCACTGATTCAGAAGGCACAGACTTGGCGCGACGGTAGGGACAAAACGGGGAAGAACATCGACAAGTTGAACCTCATAAGAGGTTCAGCACTGACTGTGAGACAAGTGGTGATCCCGTCTACTTCTACTGGTATGACTGGGGGAAGCTATAGTGGACGGGACCAGGTGTCTGCAAAGCCCCGGAGGATTACGAGTTTTGCCCCCTTCATATTCTCTGGTACTCGGGGTTAACTCTATCGAGCCAAATCTGCTCCCTTTCCTTCTGATTGGGTCTTTGTCATTCTGAAATGATCTCCAGCTTTTTTAATTTTGCCGTGTGCAAAGCTACTCCGGAGGTACCAGAGAAGAAAACAAGACTGCTGAAAATAACCATAATATCACCACTTTAAAGGTGACGCATTATTATTATCAGATATTACAGCTTTAAAGGAACACTTCTCATGCTTCTCTGAAATAAATCATGAAGCACAGAAACGGGCAGCTCCAAAGGAAGGACTTCCTGTTGTTAAATGATGCATCATCTCTAGAGAGAACTTGCATGCCAGGAGACGAAGTAAAGTGGACAAAAAAAAAAAAAAAAAAAAAAAGAAACAATGAAAATTAAGCAACAAAAGCCCCTTACATACTGGCTTTTCCTTGCAGAATATTTCCCATATTTAACCCTTTTTCCCCCTTTTGGGACAGACAAAAAAAAAAAAAAGGACAGAGAATTTCTGAAGCTGAGTTTATGCTTAACTGGATGGTACAGGATGAGGACTACACATGGAGTCCCTCCACCAGCTTTGGTGTTTATATTTGTGCGTTGTTGTTTTTGTCGCATTAAAATTACACCACCAACCACTAGAGGGCAGTGTGGGTTCTTTCTTGCAGTGCTGTAGCTCGCACTTCTGAACTTCCTTTTGTTTACTTCATTCACATGGCACTCGTACAGAACACGGATACGCTCGAGCCACGTTCATTCAGGTCGGGTTACGAGCAAATTTAAAATGGTTAAGGCAGTGTTACGCAAAGTAAGCGATAACATCTTTCTTGTTATTTTGGCTTAAGTGGCCCACAGCATACATCCCGAGTTACGAAAGATAACGCAGACAACGTGACTTGTTGTCCACGTGGAATTATTCAGCCTCGCTTGATCCGACATGTAACAGCCAACTGGAACGATTTGACATCTTTCTTTATAGATTACAGAATGACAGTATCCACGCGCGGTAACACAGCCTTCCATTTTTAACTTGGAAGTCGGAACTCCCCAGTTCCTAGTTGTAAGTTTCAACTAGAATGCCCCAACGAAGTCCAAAATACCTCAACTACCGTTATGTCTTATTCTAATCACAAGAAGTCAGACACACACACGGAGTTATTCACCTTTCCTCAGTGGACACGTTACTAAACTGTTTCTGTAGGCTAATTAGAGCGTAAACCATCGTTATAGAAGACGAAACAGATGGTTCGTGGCGAACTAGCAGCCATTTTTCTTTTGCAACCAGAATGGGTTCAACTCGTGACATCACTTCCAGCCAACAACAACAACTCATCTCTGATCAAACACTGTCATTTTTCTGAGTTTTGAGACAACAACAATCACAGCATTAGCACAGTATAGATATCTAAAAAAAAAAGTGTACAAAAAAGTAACAATCCCTGTGACGAGAGAAAAAGTACTCACCTGCAACAGAAAGTTTTAAAACTGAGGCTAACTGCACCCCATAAGCTCAACAACAGCCCCCCCCCCCAAACACACCACACAAATATATCATATTATACAAGCCTACCTTAAATCGTAATCCAGCCGATAGTTTTCCAACGTCCATAATCCAGCCATAAAATGAACCTGGAAAATCCCAATTCAGGAAACGGGTGTGGGTCACGTGACGTCAACTAGTTCTTCCTCTGCTTGCTTGCCTTTATATGTCAGGAGTGAGGCAGAATGGAGGACCCAGGTGCAGGAGTTTAAAAAAAAAGAAAGTATTTATTCTGCACAATCAAAAAAGCTAAAGTCCAAAAATATCCAAAAAAATCCAAACAGGCAGGAAAAAACACAAAGTCCAAAACAAACCCAAAAATCCACAAAAGTAATCAAAACAAACATCGAGGAGACTAAACTAGAAAAAACACTCACAGGGCACGAGGAAAATCCTACAGAACATGAAAAGAAAACTTACGGTGCATGAGAACAAGGAACTACTGACTAAGACGCAACAAAAAGGAAGACAACGGACCAGCACAGACAGGGGATGACAAGACTTAAATCCACAGGAAACCCAATGAGAGGCAGGTGGAGACAATCAGGATAACAAGAGGGAAGGAAGCAAAGCTAAAAACAACGGGGACAAGACAGACCTTCAAAGTAAAACAGGAAACAGGTAACACAAAAGACAGGGATTGATGCCAACTTAACACAGAACATAAAAGAAACAAAAATGGCCGTCATGGCCGCCCCAGACCACGACATTATATTTTTTTTTTTGTCATTTTGTTTTCTTTTTTCCCTTCAGTTTTGTTGACATTGCCGGACGTTTTTCTGATGACACCTAAATTAAAACTCCACCCACCTGTCCGGTGTTTCCCCCGAACTCGCTCCATCATGACGTCATACATCTGTTACCGTATTAAGAAAGAAACTACTAGCAGATCGATCATCAATAAAAGGACGAAATAAATAGTTTAAATTATCAGAAAAAAAAGTTTTTCATATCTAATATCGCAATAAAAGAAACGATATAGACAGCATGATAAATTACAGCTGCATGAATTATGTGTTTTCAGAGAAATATTTACAATAGATTTGCAAATATTTCTTAAGGGTCACATGACTTTTTTTCCCCAAAGACTGATGCAGTTTCCAGAGGTGTTAATAAGATGTCTACAACATGTCTTACCTCAGAGATAAAGAACAACAGCCCCCTTTTCAACCATGTTTTTGCAGCTGTGTTCATCGGAGTCAGGCGTGACTCCACTCATCTCTAAAAGGGGGTGTGCCATTTTTTTTTAACCGATGTTACAGCTTTCTGCAACCTGCTTGATGCCCCCTTTACGCTGCACAATTTTAGGCTGTCACAGACAATGATAGAATAACGGGGATATCTTTAGTCCAAATCGCCTGTCCTAAGTCCTACAACGTGAGCAGATTGAAGGCAGCTGTCACACTGATCTTTTAAAATGCAATTAAAATTAAAATGCAACTCTAAATGGTGTGTTTTTAGAGGCTACCAGAGTACCAAGGACCATGACGTGTCAGATGGCAGCACTCGCACTCATCCGGGGATTTGCAGATCCGTTCCTTTCCGGTCTTTCCTGCACTAGCAGCTTCCTCCGGGTATTTCAGGCAAAGTCAGCAGGGTCACTACTCGTGTAGCCAACGGTGCTGAGCTTTTTTCTTGTCGAAACAACAGGAGCACAGCCTGGAATATCTCGTGAGGTTCAGCACATCGACGTTCTTCCCTGCTTCGTCCTCCTCACACTGAATTGGTGCCTTCCATCTTCTCCGCGCAGAAAGATATTTCAGCCACTTTAATCCACGTCACATCAGTCATGAAGGGATAGATACGTAGCTTCTTTGCTTTGGATCCATGTTATTTACCCTCAGCAGGACTGAGCCCTTACTGACGACACAGTCCTACATCCGTCCCTATCTCCACATCAGTCGTAGCTAACAAATCTGTCTGTGCACCAGCCTGTGCATATTATTATTGACATCGTATCCAAGATTCTGCAAATGCAAAATATACCGTGTGAGATGTTTAATCTCAGCGTCGTCTGTCTCCTCGTGTAATCCGGACCGACTCTGTGATGTTCAGAATCAGAATCAGAATCAGAGTCAACTTTATTGCCAGGTACAATTTCACACATACGAGGAATTTGTTGTGGCGATGATGGTGCATCCGATAAAAATACAAAAAATACAAACAATGTAAACTAAAATATTACGATATAAATATATATACACAAGCATTTTTTTTTTTTTTTATTGAGACAGGACTTTTGTTCTTCTTAAAGACCATCCCTGCAAGTCTGGGCTCAGTATGAATCTTAACAGTAAAAAGTTTCATATATTGTTGAACTTGGATTGATAATTTACACCTTTATTGAAAGCATCAAAGTACAACACTGTTACATCAGATCAGTTGTGTGAATGTGGAGGGGACATACAGCACGTTGCAAATCACAAATTACTGAATTCAATATTAAAATTTCCCATAAAGTTTTTTTTCTCATTGATGAAATTCCAATATTATTTAAAATGAAATGAATACAGCCACTATAAAAACAGTTAAACGCAGCTGCTGGCGCTGAAAGTAGCGAGGACGATGTCAAAACTGCTTCTGAGTTTGTAAATGTAGTTTTCTGCAGAGCAATGAGCCTCTGCTCATCTTTACCTCTGATAGATCCAAGATGCCGCTGAACTGTTGCAGATTACTCTTATTAGATCTTCCTCCAGGTGTTTCCTTCTTAGTGCTGCCGGCTTTTCCAGCCTTTTCTTGCCCGTATTTCCCGGAGATCTATGAGGCGTGTTGCCGCCGGGTAATTCAAAAGGAGGTAATATTTTCATGAAATGATCAAATGTCTCACTTTCAACATATGATGGGGGAGGGGGGGCGGGGGGGGGGGGGGGAAATTACATTTGCACTTACTGATGGATTTTAAAGAAATGTCTTTAACACGTTTAAAAGAGAATCTACAGGGACGTCTCAAACTCTCCCGTGGCACACAAACACAGCCCTTTACGCTCAGAATTAATGGAGTAAAAACACCAGTTTATAAATGAACCTCACCCCCCCCCCCCCCCCCCCCCCCCCCCCCCCCATCTGTTACAGTTTTGTTTGCCTTCATGCGTGTCGCTGATGACTTTACTACACGAGGTCAGATCAGTATCGATGACCGTGGGGGGGAGGGAGGTTATGATTTATTACTCCAAAGACAAACGGCCGATGAAAGCAGCCATTAATTTTATGAGCGATGTCACATTTAATCAGCTACAAGGCCAAAGGGACTATAAGGACATGTCAAACAGATAAGAAATGAGTCCAAGACAAACAAATAAGTGAACCGGCTCTGCGCTAAGTAGTTTGTGCATGTTAATGTATAAGTATCAGTCTGCATCAAACCTACGCAGGGTGGAAGACTTTGGATTTTCCAGCAACGCAGACAGACTCGCATTTAGAGCTAATCTGGTCTACTTTTGGCACATATGCCCCAGTTATGGCACCAGTAAATGAGATGCCAGATGAGGCTTAAAGATCTCGGTCTAACACGGGTTTTTGTGAGTTGTATGGGTTTAGATATGGCCCAAATGTGAAAAAAAAACATCTTTATAAAGGATTGTAAGACATACTGACAGCCAGACGTGGGCTGTTTTTCAAACTCCATGCTGCTCATAGAGTGGGTGTAGCGTCCCGACTAAGTGATGGTAGGACTAGGGAAGTAGCGATTAGGGATGCACATTTTAGATTTTTTTTTATGACCGTTAACTGACGCCCTTTAACGATTAATAACCGTTAACCGATAAGTTCGGGAGGGTTGGCTGCCACGATGTTGTGCGTGTTGTCGTGGACGCATGTGCACTTTTGATTTATACTAGCGCGGTCTCCGCTATGTTATTCCACGCCACAACGCAAGAGCGACAGTCACGAAGTAGCTAAACTTACTAAACGTATCTCTTGAGTTTTTCCACTTCCTCACCGTCTCGGCCGTATCCAGACCCACATTCATCGCTATCTCCCTCCATGAATTACTAGAATATGTGCTGTCTTTGTAGTGTGGAGAACCAGAATCGTACAGATGTGGGTACTTCCTCATTTCTTCAATGACGCGGATGTAGAATTGACCAATCAGAGGCCTGTTGCACCTGTCGACACGCCCCCATGAGTTGATTGAATTACGTAGCTTAAAAACAAAATTGACCGTTATTATTAATCGGTTAGAGTTACTGTTATCGGTTAATGGTTAAACGGTTAACCATGTGCATCCCTAGTAGCGATACACTAATCTCGCGATGCGATACGATACGGTATATTTGGCTCACGATACAATATATATTGATATTCATCTTACAATACATTTACATTATTTTCCGAAAGATTTTAAAGGGGACAAAGTGATTTTGGTGACATCTTGTGAGTGTTCCAATGACTTTGTTTGAATTAACTGAACTGAAAGCATCAATTACACATTATATGGCTGACAGGCAGCTTGTAAATGTTGGACAAAATGAATAAAAAACAGTAGGATAGCAGGGCTCCATCACGTTCACCATGCGCCTAAAGCCGGCGTTTTCCACCACTGAATTCAGTCTCAAATCCTGACAAATAAAGTAGGCAATGGACTCCGTAATTTTCTGTGACCAAGGTGAAGTAGATGAAAACTGTCCAGCGTGGTTTGTTTCGGATCGCGCCACAACTTCTTGGGTTTAGCAGTTAGCATTACCTTGTCTGGGTGGTGACGTTTCAGGTGGGCTCGCAGGTTGGTGGTATTTCCAGAGTACTTCACGTTTGTGTGACACAGCTTGCAAACCGCCATACTTTTGTCTAAATCTTCGCTTTCCATTTTCTTTTTAAAACAGAACTGCTCCCACACATCTGCTTTTAAGCACACAGGCGCTGTTCTCCTGCCTGGCTCAGCTCTAGCTGGAAGAGAAAGAAGCTTCTGGATAACCGGTTAGAAATGTTTTACAGCGACACAGCAGCACTTTGCAGGAAGAGCACCCGTGCGGGACACGGGGTTTTGAAGGGAGCTTAGAATATCGATACCCGCGGCTGAAATATCGATATATATCGCAGAATCGCTAAAATCGCCCAGCCCTAGGTAGGACTCTCAAACTGATGGTTCGTATTCCTTTATTATTGAACTGTGATCCATTAAATAATGTACTGAATGAACACACCGTAAGAGCTATAAAGAGAAGAAAATACAGTTACCCTTTCTTTTACTGAAATGAAAATATTTTTAACTATTTTTAACTTTTATCATTTAAACAATAATGTAAATTCACTCTTTTATCTATTTGAATCAAAAGACAATGAAGTGTTGTGTTTCCATGAAATAAACATTTTTTAACCATTTCCCTTTTACTCCATTAATCAGTTTTTAACTTTAGCAGGCCTTACACAAAAGATAGAAAACACACCCTGTCGCATTAATAAGACAACCAACGTATTAGCTTAGCTTTGTCTCACTTTCATGCAGATTGAGTGATGCCGATAGCAGCTACCGCTAATCATGACATCTACAACATGAAACTGTCAATGGCACCAAAGTTGAACCAGACATACACACGTGGACAAAATTGTTGGTACCCCTCAGTTAAAGAAGGAAAAACCCACAATTCTCACTGAAATCACTTGAAACTTACAAAAGTAACAATAAATAAAAATGTATTGAAAATCAAATAATCAAAATCAGTCAATCAATCAAATTCAAAATCACTTTTGAATTTTTGATTAACATAATTATTTAAAAAACCAAACTAATGAAATAGGGCTGGACAAAAATGATGGTACCGCTATAAAAGATTGAAAACTATTTGACCAGAGTGACATGATTAACTCAGGTGTGTCCTTTAATTGACATCACAGGTGTTTCCAAACTCATAATCAGTCAGTCTGCCTATTTAAAGGCAGACAGGTAGTCACTCTTGCTGTTTGGTGAAAAGGTGTGTTACCACACACTGAACATGGACAACAGAAAGCGAAGGAGAGAATTGTCCCAGGACATCCGGAAATAAATTATAGACAAACATGTTAAAGGTAAAGGCTATAAGACCATCTCTAAACAGCTTGAAGTTCCTGTGACAACAATGGCTCATATTATTCAGAAGTTCAAGACCCACGGGACAGTAGCCAACCTCCCTGGACGTGGCCGCAAGAGGAAAATTGATGACAAATTGAAGAGACGGATCGTTCGAATTGTATCCAAAGAGCCCAGAACAACCTCCAAAGAAATTAAAGGTGAACTCCAAGGCCAAGGTACATCAGTGTCAGATCGCACCATTCGTCGTTGTTTGAGCCAAAGTGGACTTCATGGGAGACGACACCACTGCTGAAAAAAATCATAAAAAAGCGAGACTGGAATTTGCAAAAATGCATGTTGACAAGCCACAAAGCTTCTGGGAGAATGTCCTTTGGACAGATGAGACCAAACTGGAGCTTTTTGGTAAGGCACATCAACTCTATGTTCATAGACTCAAAAACCAAGCATACGAAGAAAAGAACACTGTCCCTACGGTGAAACATGGAGGAGGCTCAGTAATGTTTTTGGGGCTGCTTTTGCTGCATCTGGCAACAGGGTGTCTTGAATGTGTGCAAGGTAAAATGAAATCTGAAGACTATCAAGGCATTCTGGAGAGAAATGTGCTGCCTAGTGTCAGAAAGCTTGGTCTCAGTCGCAGGTCATGGGTCTTCCAACAGGACAACGATCCAAAACACACAGCCAAAAACAGCCCAAGAATGGCTGAGAGAAAAGCGTTGGACTATTCTAAAGTGGCCTTCCATGAGCCCAGATCTGAATCCCATTGAACATCTGTGGAAGGAGCTGAAACATGCCATTTGGAGAAGACACCCATCAAACCTGAGACAACTGGAGCAGTTTGCTCATGAGGAGTGGGCCAAAATACCTGTTGACAGCTGCAGAACGCTCATTGACAAATACAGAAATCCTTTAATTGCAGTGATTGCCTCAAAAGGTTGTGCAACAAAATATTAAGTTATGGGTACCATCATTTTTGTCCAGCCCTATTTCATTAGTTTGTTTTTTTAAATAATTATGTTAATCAACAATTCAAAAGTGATGGCTGATTTTGATTATTTGATTTTCAATAAATTTTTATTTATTGTTACTTTTGTAAGTTTCAAGTGATTTCAGTGAGAATTGTGGGTTTTTCCTTCTTTAACTGAGGGGTACCAACAATTTTGTCCACGTGTGTAACAGGATGGCGTGAAAATGAACAGAAACAAAGCTTGTGCCTCTTCTTAGTCAGGTGTTAGTACGTTTCATGTAACTTGGGTGCACTTTACAGTTTATGTCACACTTTCAGCCTTGCAGAAACTCTTTTTTAACTGCCGGTAAAATCCGAAGCACTGGATATATGTTGAGGTCTGGACGATATGCTTTCAAAATAAAAGCTCTGAATATCACGTTTGCTTAATAAATTAACTTACGTTCAGAAACTGAATAAATATAAAAACGAAAAATGAAGTTATATGCATATTATATTAAAGGTCATTTACAGTGGAACTGGTCAGTTGTATGCTGTATATATATGGGGAGGAGCACACCATGCAGGCATCTCTTGCATGTTGCAGATTGTGCAACTGTTTCCATGCTGTGCACTGACATTTAGGCAAAATCGGTACGTACTTGTAGTGGACTTCGTGGTTTTCAAAAACTCAATGACAGAGTTCTTTGGAGTTCTTTGGAACTGGACCTATAACCCTCTCCAGATTGATAGACGGCAGCATTTGCCTCTCTGAGGTCACAGCTGATGTCTTTCCCTCTTGGCTTTGTGTTAACACGCCTGAACGTTCCGAAGCATGCAAACTGCCAAAACTTCTGCTTTCATAAACGTGCTCACATTTGCTGATGATGAATCAATGATCGCTTTAGACGTAGAAGCTTTTTTTCTTCTTTTGCATGGTTTTTTCACCTCATTTGTGCAGAGCGTGTTCGGCGCACCACGCCGCCAACGACCGACACAACAGCCGCCACTCGCTATCCCCACATGTTCCCGGTGATAAACGTGCTCAGCTGTGACAGTTTATGCTTTGATTGTACCGACCATCGATCCGTAAATCAATCCGTTTTAAAATGCCGGCTGCACCGCGTCCATCATCCATACATCTGCAGATCCATTCGCCCATTAGCACATCTGCTGATGCGCGTCAGGTCACCTCACTTTCCACTGATAATCCATCCACCAAAAGACACGTCGCAGCGGACCGCCGACCCGTTCGGGCTGCAGTGGAAGGCAGCGGGGTCAGCGGATGGGCAACGGGAGGAAACGGAGGGTGTCTGCGGCTGAAAACGGCTGCCAGTTGCTATTTCAGGCCCGTTTCAGCACATTTCATTCAGTTGGAGCGCTTAGAAACACAGCGGTGGAGGTTTGGAGGGTGGAGGACTCAAAGTGCTTGTAAATGTCAAGCAGGCCTCCTGCAGAAACGGCTGCTGTGCAACCAGCTGATGTGTCTCCAGTTATTATTGTCCGGTGTCAGACAGAGGAAGTGTTGGATGGTGTAACAGCCGTCAGACGGAGACGTACATTCACATTACTGAGACAGTTTTCCACGTAGGATATGTTGTTTAACTTTCAGGGAAACATCCAAACGTGGAGACCAGAACAGCAGCAGTCCTGACAGTTTTGAACGCTGGTTTGCTCAAACTTTCCTGTTTTCCTGTCTTCCTGCTTCCTGTTTCTACAACACAGTGAATTAAATGTTGTGCTGCATGGCTGCTTCATGTTCGCTCTAACAGTTAACTTTACAATGTGTAAATTTACAAGTGGATTGCCGGTAAGATCTCCAAATGTATTTTGGGTAAAATCGTCATCAACAGCCGTCCATCAGCGTCATCATCAGTCACTAGTCAACAGAGTCTATGTGGTGCAGGGTCGGTGGATCACAGATTAAACTAATCATGAGTGGAAGTTCATACAAGCAGAAAAGTGGAGCAACAGAACGCAAAAACACAAAGAAAAGGAAAAAAAGAGCGCAGGAAAAGACTAAACTAAAAAAGCTGGATACATATCCTCCTGGAGATGAACCTGACATTGTTGGCAGCGGGTCAAGCCCACCAGAACTGGTACCACGGTCAGGGAGCCAGATTTACAGGTACAATTACTCACAATCACTGTCACTGAAAACAATATGTGAGTTAGTTGTAAACTGTTGATGTGGTTGTTATCGGAGTAGCCCCCCCGCCTAACGTTATTATTAGAGGACAGGTAGCCTAACGTTATTATTAGAGGCCAGGTAGCCTAACGTTATTATTAGAGGCCAGGTAGCCTAACGTTATTATTAGGGGCCAGGTAGCCTAACGTTATTATTAGAGGCCAGGTAGCCTAACGTTATTATTAGGGGCCAGGTAGCCTAACGTTATTATTAGTTAGGGGCCAGGTAGCCTAACGTTATTATTAGGGGCCAGGTAGCCTAACGTTATTATTAGGGTAGCCTAACGGGGGGCCAGGTAGCCTAACGTTATTATTAGGGGCCAGGTAGCCTAACGTTATTATTAGGGGCCAGGTAGCCTAACGTTATTATTAGGGGCCAGGTAGCCTAAACGTTATTATTAGTTAGGGGCCCTAGTTATTAGTAGCCTAACGTTATTATTAGGGGCCAGGTAGCCTAACGTTATTATTAGGGTTAGGGGCCAGGTAGCCTAACGTTATTATTAGGGGCCAGGTAGCCTAACGTTATTACCAGTTATTATTAGGGGCCAAGCGTTAGTAGCCTAACGTTATTATTAGGGGCCAGGTAGCCTAACGTTATTATTAGGGGCCAGGTAGCCTAGCCAGGTAGCCTAACGTTATTATTAGGGGCCAGGTAGCCTAACGTTATTATTAGGGGCCAGGTAGCCTAACGTTATTATTAGGGGCCAGGTAGCCTAACGTTATTATTAGTAGCCAGGTAACGGGGCCAGGTAGCCTAACGTTATTTATTAGGGGCCAGGTAGCCTAACGGGGGCCAGGTAGCCTAACGTTATTATTAGGGGCCAGGTAGCCTAACGTTATTATTAGGGGCCAGGTAGCCTAACGTTATTATTAGGGGGCCTAACGGTAGCCTAACGTTATTATTAGGGGGGTAGCCTAACGTTATTGGGGTAGCCTAACGTTATTATTAGGGGCCAGGTAGCCTAACGTTATTATTAGGGGGTAGCCTAGGGGCCAGGTAGCCTAACGTTATTATTAGGGGCCAGGTAGCCTAACGCCAGGTAGCCTAACGTTATTATTAGGGGGCCAGGTAGCCTAATTATTATTAGGGGCCAGGTAGCCTTTTTATTAGTAGCCTAACGTTCTCCTAACGTGGTTTGTTAGACTTCAGGTTGGTTTTGTCAGGTTACTCTTGCAAAAAGGCTCGTACAACGACGTGCTCAGAGTTAGTCTATATTAACAGCAATGGAAACACATCAGGAGAAATCGGCACTTAGTACCGAGTTGAATGAATGAATGAATGAATGCATGAATGAATGAATGAATGCATGAATGAATGAATGAATGAATGAATGCATGCATGCATGCCGGTAGCTACTACAACAATAACTGGTGCGTACCCTCGTGACGTCACAACTGCATACCGCCGAATACATTTTAGACAATATAATATGCCATAATACTACAGGTTTGATTGATTTCAAAATGACATGGTCGCTCTTTGTGGTGTTGAACTCTTACTATCGAATGCTTTGAGCTATGTGTCAAAAATGTAGTAATGCTTGTAAGCCCCGCTGTTGCAGGCATGTGTATGTTGTAAAATGATGTAATCACAAGCTTTATTGGGTTTAAAGTAGGGATGTTCCTGGCGACTAATTTCCCTGTCGACTAAATGAAAATTTTAACTAAGACTAGTCGACTAGTCTAAAAAAAAAAGGAAAACACTCAGAAAACAGTAAAAATTTAGCACAATTTATTGAAACATCGAAACAGCAACATTAGCTTCCTGAAGCCTTTACCTTCCACAAAGTTAAGTAGAAGCATATATTGCAAAGTCATGATCGTGATGAGCTGCGTTATCCTCTCAGACCAGACGGAAGAACACCGTCTCCGGGTAAACAATGTCAAATCGGCCTGAGTGTGGCTAGCACTGCTAGCATCAGCAGCCGTCGTCTCGTGCAGATTAACATCCAAATGCTTGAGTTGAATGTGGTTGCGCATTGCTCCAGTCGAGTGATTGTATGCCAGTTGTTTCTGACACAGTCTACATACTACCTTGTTTTCATTTTCTAGATTAAAGTACCACCAAACCGCGCTGGTTTTCCAAGACCATCTTCCCACCGTGCCGTTTTAAAACTCCAGTCTACTCGAGCATTGCCGTGGAGAGGGGAACTGCTGTCTGATGACTCTGTAGCCCCGACTAGTGGCGGGCGGCTGTATGACAGTTAAGCGGCCTTGTACATGAATAAAACACAAATTGGTTTAAACGACTAATATTTCTGGTGCCGACTAGTAAAGTGAGGCGGACGTTTAATCGTTTAGACGACTAATCGCGCACATCCCTAGTTTAAAGGGCCCGGTCATGTGCCCCGCCCCCGGCCCGGCAGTGACATGTTCCGCCGCTGCCATCCATCCATCCATCAACTTCCGCTTGATCCGAAGTCGGGTCGCGGGGGCAGCAGCTTCAGCATAGAGGCCCAAACCTCCCTCCCCCCGGCCGCCTCCACCAGCTCCTCTGGGAGAATCCCGAGGCGCTTCCCAGGCCAGCTGAGAGATATAATCTCTCCAGCGGGTCCTGGGTCTTCCCCGTGGTCTCCTCCCAGTTGGACAATGCCGAAACACCTCTCCAGGGAGGCGTCCGGGGGGCATCCTAACCAGATGAACCACCTCAACTGGCTCCTCTCGATGTGAAGGAGCAGCGGCTCTACTCTGAGTCTCTCCCGAATGACTGAACTTCTCACCCTATCTCTAAGGGAGAGTCCAGCCACCCTGCGGAGAAAGCTCATTTCCCCCGCTTGTATCCGCGATCTCATTCTTTCAGTCACCACCCACAGTTCATGACCATAGGTGAGGGTTGGAACAAAGACCGACCGGTAAACAGAGAGCCTTGCCTTTTGGCTCAGCTCTCTCTTCACCACAACGGACTGGTACAGAGTCTGCACCACAGCAGACGCTGCACCAATCCGTCTGTCGATCTCCTGTTCCTTTCTCCCATCACTCGTGAACAAGACCCCGAGATACTTAAACTCCTCCACTTGAGGCAGAACCTCACTCCCGACCCGGAGGAGGCATTCTACCCTTTTCCGACTGAGGACCATGGTCTCAGATTTGGAGGTGCTGATTCTCATCCCTGCCACTTCACACTCGGCTGCGAACCACTCCAGCGAGAGCTGCAGATCCCCACTCGATGGCGCCAACAGGACCACGTCATCTGCAAACAGCAGAGACGAGATCCCGACACCACCGAACCGGAACCCCTCCGCTCCTTGGCTGCGCCTAGAAATTCTGTCCATAAACGTTATGAACAGAACCGGTGACAAAGCAGCCCCGGCGGAGTCCAACTCCCACCAAAAACGAATCCGACTTACAACCGGCAATGCGGACCAAGCTCCCACTCCATTTGTACAGGGACTGGACAGCCCGTAACAACGGGCCCAGCACCCCATACTCCTGGAGTACCCCCCACAGGACCCCCCAAGGGACACGGTCAAATGCCTTCTCCAAGTCCACAAAACACATGTGGACTGGTTGGGCAAATTCCCATGTTCCCTCAAGGACCCTAGTGAGGGTATAGAGCTGGTCCAGTGTTCCACGACCAGGATGGAACCCGCCGCTGCCTCCAACCCAAATTATCAATTCATACTGAAAATGACTTTCAGCCAGTCATCCTCAGTCCTACTTCTCTCCCCACAGTAACCTTGTTTTCTTACATTTCAGTCACAAATACAGTCACATATTTCTGCTTATTTGTTTTTCATTTCTTTTGCTGGTAATTTTCTAATTTCATGGCATATTTCTTTGAATTTTTCCCCTTTACAACCCACCCATTTTGTTTGTGTTAGATCCAGATTTTAGACCTGACTGCCTGTGAAAATCTTTTTTCCACGAACCGTGCTGAATTACCTCCAGGGAGAAGCTTTATAATCCTCTCTGCCATTTCAGCTAACAGTTTTCTTTTTGGGGCCATGTTTCCTGTCAGATCATCTAGCTTGAACTGGATAAGATCTGCAAGCACTTTGTTTCAACTGCAAACTAAATCACATATTTAGACAAGAGCAAGTATTTGTATTAGGGATACATGATGACTGCTTTTTAAAACCGATACCGATAACTGATAACACACACATATACCTAAGATCATTACATCAATACTATGAACAAAATCAAAAAGGGTTTTGACTCTTTAAATGAACAGATATTTATTTCTTACAATGAAAAACTATTGGCAAGCCTCTTAAACATTTTTGAAAAGCTATCAAACAAACCTATTTGATATCTCACATCAACTTAATTAAGGTTCATTACTGACTGATAAAAAAATAAAGGCTCCTTGAACTGATGGAAATACATGCATCAAAATTACAAACTGAAAAAGAGCATTCCAAAAGTTTACAAAAAAGATAAATATACATAGAAAATTAATGCACTGACACAAGTTAGATTGAAACATTTCTACCTTCTACCCATTTCACCTTTGTTCGTTGGTCATCTTTGGAAAATTTCTTGGATTTTTCAAAAGCCTCGATGTGTGTAAGTCCCAGTGAATTCTTTAATTTTGGCTCGCTCATGTTAGCGTTAGCTCATGTTAGCGCGATTTCAAAACATTTAAAAGCGATGGTTACGTTTCAGGTGGCTGATCAGGTTTGACGTATTAAAGCTTGTGCTATTTTTCCCTCTTTGTGGAATTCGCTTGGAGCATTTGTCACAAATAACCAGCAAACTCTCTTATTCAGAAACTTTAACGAAGGTCCATATAATCGCCGCCATGTTTGTTTTCATCAGCACGCTGTGCTGCAGGCTGCATTCAAGGTGTAACGTAAATTCCTCCGTTCTGACCGTTTGCTCGTCGTTCTTTCGGACTTAGCTATTTTTTCAATTTTTTATGTGTAACATGTGGGAAAATACTGCAATATCAATTCAAGTCATCAACTACCAAAATTATAACCGAGTCAACAAGTTGTTTTCTGGCATGAGGAGGTATTCTTGAGTTTCCTTATTGAGAAATCGTTTTTCTGATTATGCCGACATCACTTGAACACAACATTCACTGCCGGTCATTCAAGGCTCAGAGGGAGTGAGGCACTGCCGTGTTGACAAAAATATATATGTTATCGGGGCTATTCGTCGTGATATCAGAGTTATCGGGATGACGTCATCATTTCCTGTTATCACCCTGATAAATATCGGCCCGATAATTATCGTGTACCCCTAATGAGTTTCCTCAACGCAAATTACAAAGTGGCTGATTTTTTTTCCCCTGCTTGAGCTGAAAATACATTTGCCATTGACTGCCGTAATTTTACTGGTACATTTTTAAAAGTACAGAAGCTTCGGTCATTAACTAAAAGTAGTCGCAGACATGTGAAAACGTCGGTGCACTCTTTTAATCCTAGTTTTTGTGTGAATACAATAAAAAAAAATCATCCTTGTATGGAGCAAATACAACCTCGGTTGAAGGTTTTGTAACGGCCTCGCCAAAGCTAAAGAGAGCTGTGCAGAAATGAATGCTTAAAAAAACCCATAAATGAGCAGAAGTAACGTAAAAGGAGGACAGTTTCCCTGCCATGTGAGAGAATGATCATCAAAGGTCAAGTTGCATGTGAACTTGGTTGAGTTTCTCTCTCTTCGTGGGAGTCTTTTCAAATCAGCGGTCTGTTACCGAGTGGAAGAAAAAGCTATAACGCGCACAACATCGACAGACTTGTGCGAATAAAGGTGAACGTTTTAAAAAGGAAGAGGAAACCTGAAGCAGAGAGAAGGATGGAGGAAAACACAAAAACCCCGCATGCTCGTTCCCGTTCGGCAACGAAACGAGGCGCCGGATTCAGTCGCAGAGTCGAGGCTTCAGTTTTGGCTCACGAAGAGTTAGAAAACCTGGCGACTTCCTTGTGGCAGCGGTAATCCCGTGAACTTTAATCCGACGGGGGGAAAAAGCTCATCTTGTGACTCCTCGTGAGGCCGACTGCCGTGCTGACAGGGATGTTATCAGGATAAAATCACGTCTTCAGCAGAATGAAGTGACAGTTTGAGCTTTGATCACTGTTTTTTTTTTTTAATGCCCCTTTGGCACAAACCCCTCATTTCCATATGATATGATGCATGTGAACACCTTCCTGGCAGGAGAAATCATCTCTACGAGCCTGATTAAAGTCATTTCTGGCCCAGAAAAGGAAAAGCTGCCCTCGGATTGAAACTGAGAAGAACTGCAGCTGAGCTGCCCGGTGAAGTGACGGATGCTGTTGGACAACAAACTGATTTATTGACTTAGTGAGGTTTTCTTTCTTCTGACCAAACACAGACTGACAAACTTTAATTTTCTGCCAAGCTGACTGAAGTTCTTGCGTGTTTTATTTTTGCTGTGTTAATACAAAGACATTGTTAGTAGGGCTTCGTCACAGCTCTCCGTTAGTGCAGGCCTGCTCGGACGTCGCCCTGGCGGGGGCGAAGCCGCCGTACTGTCCGTCCGGGCTCGGGTACGCCTCCCTGATCCTGAGCACGCAGCACCTGGGGATGGCTGGATGGGCGTCGTCGGGGGGGATCCCAAACCTCCAGCTGATGTACTGTCTGTAGGCGCAGTGGCGCAGGGCGGCGGTCCGAGCCCCGCCCACGGGAGGAGACAGAGGGTCCTGGTACAGGAGGACGGCCTCCAGCAGAGGGCGACGCAACACCAGCCGCTCGAACAGAGGAGACGAGGTGATGCAGGCGCCGCCGCTCCGCCTGCAGCACAGCTCCTCCAGCGGGCGGGAGGAGGGATCGCAGCAGCCGCATTTACACCAGGATGGTCGACGGCATTTAGGGTTAGAGTCCGACTTAGGGTCGAGGGGAGACTGAGCGTCCAGATCCACGCCGACGTCCGGCTGCAGGAGACAGAGGACGGCTCTCATATGTCCCAAGTCCTCCTGGCAGGATGGAAACATCTGTTCAGTAAACTGATTTATCTGCAGCGTGAGAAATACTTCAAAACAATACCACAAATCAATCAATGATCTAATATGATGATGAAAGACTTTGAAGTCAGTGCAAAGCAACTTCTATAACTGCAATTCTGAAAAGCTGAGATGTCAATAAAAACACAATGCAATGTTTTGCAAATCTCATGAACCCATATTTATATGGGTTTAGAAATTTTAGGCCATGTGGTCCATGACGAAGCAAATATTGCAAGAAAGATGGATGACTCTTGTACCACAGAAATGTCACAAATAAGCAGATACTTCGATGTGTTTAGCCTGGGACAGGCCAATATTTCAATTTATGTATATACAGTGGCAGGGCTGGACTGGGACCAAAAAATGGCCCGGGCATTTTTGGTCCCTGGCGGCCCACCATACACCGGGGACATACTGCGTTCACATCAGCGCAGCACTGTAGCGCTTGTCTGATTAGCTGCCAGTGTCTCTTTCTTGAGTTTGTTGAGTGTGTCGTCGTCGTCCCCCCCCCTCGGAGATTTTTATGAGCCGAGTACCGGTCCGTTACCGTCGCGGTCAATAAAAACTATATACTTTTTTTTTTTTTTTTTTTTTTTTTTTTTATGACAGACCTGGGCCGGCCCACAGATGTGTGTCGGCCCACCGGGCATTGCCTGGTACGCCCGATGGCCAGTCCATGCCTGTACAGTGGTACCTCTACTTATGAAATTAATTGGTTCTGGAAGTAGTTTCGTAACCTGAAAATTTCATAAGTAGAGACGCGTTTTCCATGTAAATGCTCTAATCTGTTCCAAACCACTTAATATTCGAACATCAATTCTTTTTATAAATTATAAATAATACATGAAATGAAGTAAAAACCTGTAAGAAATACATGTTAGAACTAGAACAGCACTCAGAGAGCGCAGACCTCCACTAAACGCAACCATTATCGAAAATTTGAAAGTGATCCAGAATTTCTTTCGGATCTTTTGAAGAAATGCGATGGGAAGGAGTCCCATCACGTTTGATGATGACGTGTGATGTCATCCCTCGACAGCTACAAAGAACTGAAGCACAATCCAGATGCTGATCCACCTAATGAACAAACATCCAGATGTTTTCAGGGCCAGCCCAGCGGCGAGCTACCTGGCGTGGCTGAACAGACAGCGGCTTGACGTGCTGCAAACTCTTCTTCAACGATCTCTTCACAAGCCGAAGGTTCCTCTCGTCAACGTGGGACACACAGAGGATGCACTGCAACACACAGGTCCGTTAACCGCCTGGACACAGTCACAAGAGCGCCAGATTCAAACCGTCGGTCACCTTCCGTCCGTCTCGGACCGACTCGAATTTCCTCTCGGAGTAGTTTTGTCCGACTTCGGCAGAGTAACAGCTGGTTTCGATCAGCCAGTCGATCAGTATTGTTGTCTGGAGGCAAAGATGAGGCACCAAAGACTTAGACGGCGTGAACATATTACAACAGATCATTTACAGAAGCAGAAAGTGAAGGATCTAGTGACATCTGGTGGTGAAACTACAAACTGCAAACAACTGAACGGCCACTACTTCTAAACAGGTGGGAAGATCTTGGCTGAAAAATGGTGAAATCCACAAAAAGACACCGTTTGAATAGCTGGCTCTCATAAAATCCTGTTGTAGTAATACGTTAAGCGCTGATTTGTGTTTAATTTAATGCAATGAAACGATAAGATGCTTCTTGTAACCATGTGATAACATTTAAACCACAAAACAAAATGTTATAATTACGGCTCGGCAATGATTAAAATTTTTAATCATGATTAATTGCATGATTTCCCTGATTAATCACTATTAATCGCATTGTATACGCAAAATCAAATAATGAATTCAAAAGTGAATTGAAATGTTCTGCTGCCATATGAACTAAAGTGCCATAACATTTGTTGTTCAAACACTTTTACCATCAGCATTTGTCAGTAACACTTATTTAGTGTAAATCTCATCTTAAAAATGTCAAATAAGATCAAGCTTTTTGCCACTGCCAGGGCATTAATGTCATCCTGTTTTTTTATGAAAAAAAAAAAAAGTCTAACAACAAAATCCTGAACCACAATCAGAACATTAAAACAGGTAATTTCTGAGGTAATAAATAAATTAATGCGTTAACGCGATAATAATGCGTTAACTTGCCCAGCCCTAGTTATAATATATTAAATATGCACTTTGTACGTGCAACGCTGATGTGCATGAGTGCGAATGAGTTAACGAGAAACACGCTGCAAAGCTCTTTGTAGAACCTGGATAAAGTTAAAAAGGTGATTTAAAGTACCATTAAACTGTGACCTCTCAATAAAATCATTTCAACAATGTCCGACGGGCTACGTAAAAAAATTACATAAAAACAGAATTATGACAAATTACTAAAAAAAGAATCTAATTATTGGAATCTTGTAACAAAAAATCTATAAATCTATAAAATGCTTAAATGTCAAAATAAAAAGTCCAAATTCTGACAAAAAAAGAGCCAGCTAAAAAAATAAGTGTTGG
This sequence comes from Hirundichthys speculiger, assembly GCA_018398805.1. Lineage (NCBI taxonomy): Eukaryota > Metazoa > Chordata > Actinopteri > Beloniformes > Exocoetidae > Hirundichthys > Hirundichthys speculiger. Next base: position 2,080,448 of record JAGFBZ010000477.1, read on the forward strand.
ATAAAGATTTTAAAAAGCTGAGTTGGCATTTTTAGATTTGGAAATTCAAGAAAGTATAAATTATGACATAAATATGCTACTGCGCATGAGGATATCTAAAAAAAAAAAAACTAAATGCAACAAGAGTGTCCATGTTAAAGCTGCAGAATTTTATATATAACCTTTCTTTTTTTTAACCTGCAGTTCATTGAATGACCACTAGGGGCTCGTTTCTCCGCCGAACACGTGTTAAAACGTACAACTTCAGCAGAAATGAAAAAGTTTACAAATAAATAAAGAGGAATTGCTTCTGGTTTCCACAGACAGACGGGCTAAACCTTTCTGTACCTCATCAGGTCAAATGATATAAAACCACCAACGTTTAATACTCAGTTTGTAGGCAGATGAAGGGGCATGAATGGACCCCTGCGTGCACGAGTGGTCTCTCACCAGAGCGTAGTACGACAGCGTCGAGCCGATGTAGAGGATGAGCTGAATGAAGCTGAACTTTCCCGCCTGTTAAAAAAAAAAAAAAGATGAGAATGTTTGTCACGTTAACCTTCAGAGCTGCAACCAGAGATTCAGAAGGACTGAGGTCAGAAGTTTCTCGAAGCGAACGACGCAGGCAGAAATCAAGTTACGGCTGCAGAACGTCTTGTATCGCTTCCCGGTAATCGTATTTCAGTAATCATATAAGCCCGCATTTACAGAAACCGAGTCTAAAAATGCTACAATCACACAGAATCAGGCTGATTGCATTTGGCTTCTCAAGGCAGACGTTCTTCACTAGATTTGATCCCTTATTTTATTTTTATTTTTTTCCCCTCCGACAGAAACGCGCTCAGTTCCTCATATCCCCGGGACGGCGTGTTCTTCTTTAGGTAAATTGTTTCTATTAAAGCCAGCGCACTTCTCTAGAGAGACGCACCTTTGTGGCAGGAGCAGTTTGTTTTTGAAACTTATCTTATTTCCTCAGCATCTCACGCGCAAGAATGATCCAATTTTATTGACATCTTAAGTTTCCTGCGTCCAGATTCAAGCTCATTCGGCATTTAGATATTCTGCAGGCAATAAAAATAAGAGCAATTTAGGAGGAAGGGAGATCATCGATGCACAGCTGATCGAGGTGAATATTGGCAAGGACCTAGCAATACGATATTATCACGATATGGTGATATACCGCGATATTCTACCCAGTTAATATCAAAATTGACCTTTCGGTAAGCACCCCCCCCCCCCCCCCCAGTTAATGTTGCTAGGTCGGACAAACTTGCTGCACCTGCGTTAAGGACTGTGTTAATTCGCTATTTTTCTGATGTGTATCATCAGTATTTATATCACACTATAATAACTCCATGGTAAAATATTGCTGCTGGGGACCTGCAACAGTGACTCGAGGTGTCCAGAACGTTTGGAGGGGACATTTTTAATACCTTTCCCAAGATAAAACAAATGCTGGAAAAATGCAGGCTGTGGGTTAAGTTGGGGATGATGAGTTCTCCGTTAGCATTAGCTCTGGTCCATAGGTCTGTCCCACACCAGAGCTATGCTAACATGAGACAGTTGCAGCATTGTATTAATATAATTAATAAAGTGACGTTAACATCACTAGCCTCACCTTATACCTAACAAAATAAATATCCAGGGCCATATATATTTGTAGACAACGAGGCAGGCTTATAGCTGGCTAGCTAGCTCTGGTCCATAGTGTAGAAGTCATCGACACTATGGACCAGAGCTAATGCTAACAGAGAACTCATCATCCTCCCTGCTGCTAAATCATATTATTACTTTTACTAAACGGTGGTTAAATCAATCATCTAATAAAGTAAACTTACCTTGGAGTAAATGTAAGTGTGTTTTGTAACTTTCCCCACGTTCAGTTGTGGACGGACACAACTTAACCTACAGCTGCATTTTTCCAGAGTTTGTTTTGGTTTGGGAAAGGGAATAAAAATGTCCCTCCAAACGTTCTGGACACCTCGAGTCACTGTTGCAGGTCCCCAGCAGCAATATTTCACCACGGAGTTATTTTAGTATAATATTAACACTGATGATACACATCGGGAAAAATAGCGAATTAACACAGTCCTTAACGCAGGAACAGCAAGTTTGTCCGACCTAGCAACAGCAACTAGGAAGGGGGCGGTGCTTACCGAAAGGTCAATTAAAAGTAGAGATGAAAAATCAAGTTGCTGTATATGTTCATCAGATGATATTGATCATTCAGAGGACAAATTGAGTCAAAATTATTTGCTTCAAAACAACCTATTTATTGTTTTTTTATTAGTGTTTTTGCACATTTAAGTAACCATTACAACATACTGACAGCACTGTAAAAAAAAAAATTGATATTAGGAGCTGAAAAATCAATATATTGGGCGGCCAAAAATCGCGATATATTGCCAAATCGATTTTTTCACAACCCTAATAGCTGAATAAATAAGTAGATATATCTGTTTTTTTTTGGACTTATGTAATTTATTAGGATGCAAACATTGCATGATTAAAGGATCAGGTTTCTACCATCTGATTGTGACTGTACAGGAGTGTTGAATCAGTTTTATAGGAACTCTGTGGTAGAAAACGTCTTTCATCCTTTAAAGTATAAATCCAACACAGTGATGTCCTCAGTTCAGCTCGGGACCATTCGCATTACGTGCACAGCGCCAGTTCACAACCCAGTCACTTCACACAGAAAGCAAACAGTTTAATCCAGCAGAGTCCAAATGATATTCCAGTTCAGTCCAATTCATGCCAGTTTAGTCCGAGCTGCAAATTTCACGTTACACCTACACATGAAAGCGGCGCGTACGTGCACGCAGCCCGTTTCATGTGTATCTGGCTTTGAGAACCACTGAATTAAAGGCAGCACTGCTCACCCACACAGCACGGTTATTAGTTTAAACTGAACAAACCGGAGCTGGAAAATGAATCAAATCCACATCATGACTTTGGAAATGACCCACTTTCTCTTTCGGCCAAACGTTCAGTCTTCCCTTAACGCTCCGGAGCTGCTTTATTCTGCTTTCAGTTTCGACACGAGCTGATGATTCTGAATCATTTAGACCGGCAGCTCAGAGAGTGAGAAATCAGCGCGCCCAGTCGCTCATGTGAGCATGTGAGCATGTTTCGGCTTCGTTCGGCGCGTCATCATTTTCTGATCCACCTGCGTTCAGGCGTGAAACGGCGAGACCAACCCTCCGCGCGGTTGCTCCGGGTTTGAATTTGATTTTCAGACGGTGGTGCCGACAGACGCAGAAGAAACGGGCTCTGGATCGATCAATCAGAAAATAAGAAGCTAGCGACGCCGGCATAACGACAGCGAGACGAGCGTCGATGGAAAAGGCATCCAGAAGAGTGTGGGCGTCCAGTACGCGTCATCACATGAAGCCCGCTGTAGTTTAGATATTTGGGTTTATCTCATTTATAAGTATATACACTATAATGTGTTCTAGTGAGGCAGTTAAACAATGCACTGACCCTCGACAGAGGTGCAAAGTGGGTTTATTCTCCAGTTTGTACACAAAATTGAGAGGTCATTACTAGGGATGTGCGCGATTAGTCGTCTAAACGATTAAACGTCCGCTCACTTAATATTAGTCGTTTAAACCAATTTGTGTTTTATTCATGTACAAGGCCGCTTAACTGTCATACAGCCGCCCGCCACTAGTCGGGGCTACAGAGCCGTCAGAAAGCAGTTCTCTCCGCGGCAATGCTTGAGTAGACTGGAGTTTTAAAACGGCACGGTGGGAAGATGGCCTCTCGCAAAACCAGCGTGGTTTGGCGGTACTTTAATCTAGAAAATGAAAACAAGGTAGTATGTAGACTGTGTCAGAAACAACTGGCATACAATCACTCGACTGGAGCAATGCGCAACCACATTCGACTCAAGCATTTGGATGTTAATCTGCCCGAGACGACGGCTGCTGATGCTAGCGGTGCTAGCCACACTCAGGCCGATTTGACATCGTTTACCCGGAGACGTGTTCTCCCGTCCGGTCTGAGAGGATAACGCAGCTCATCACGATAATGACTTCGCAAGATATGCTTCCACTTAACTTTGTGGAAGGTAAAGGCTTCAGGAAGCTAATGGAATATGTTGAGCCCGAATACACCGTGCCGGGACGCAAACTGATAACTTCCAGAACATTGAACATTGTGATTAAAGGCTTAAAGAACTCTTGTTACACAGAATATTTTTTGGGACAATGTTTCAAATTCTGTTTTGATGTTTCAATAAATTGTGCTAAATTTTCACTGTTTTCTGAGTGTTTTCCTTTTTTTTAGACTAGTCGACTAGTCTTGATTAAAATTTTCGTTTAGTCGACAGGGAAATTAGTCGCCAGGAACATCCCTAGTCATTACTAACATCACAGAAAGCTGGATGATTGAAAATGACAAATTGTCAGTAGGAAACAGCCGTCTTTAAAACATCACATGAAAACATCAGGACCAAGTTCTCTAGACGCCAGAACGATAACAGAAACTGTCCATCAACAGACCAGGATCTAAAGCATAAGTTATCAGGGATGTCAACAGGAAATTGGGAAAAACTCTGAAGTGGTTTGCGAAGGGAAGAAAATAAAATTTGGAATAAACATTTTGAATAATAAAATAAACAACTCTCCTGTGAATTTAAAGCTAATTGAGAAGGTATATATTTTAAAGTTGGTCATCATGGTGGTACTCAGAGAGCTGAACAGTTTCTCAGGTGGTACGCAGGATTAAAAGTTTGGGAACCACTGATATAAATCATAGATTCATTATTACTGCTGGTAGTTCATTCATCACAACAATTTGATGGAAATTGACCTGAAATCGGTCATTTGAAAGGTCTGGCGACATAATTACTCATTTTTTCAGCATTTGACAACCATGGGGCATATCAATCACATATCATATCACATCGAAATTCTAGTGTTTTCATTCATCCAAACAAGAAAGGGAGAAGTAAAATCAGAAAATATGTGCTTCGGGCTTACTTTGACCATTGATTTGGCTGTGATGGCAGCTGATGACCCGGATTTATTGGATTCCCTGAAGCTATGTCAACAAGACAGATAGTGACGTCAGCCGGACCAAAGGCTCGGTGCGCATGCCCTGGTCTCAATCAACCAATCACAATCGAGAATTCACGTCACGCCCACCACAGTCTCTGCTGGGTCCGATCATCCGATCATTTCTCGCTCGGTCGAGTCGGAGGTTCGTGGAAATATTCAAAATATTCAACCGGATTTACACGTATCTCAAAAAATGACCCCCAGGATGGAAAAAAACTCGGAAATCCGCAGATCTGCGGAAAATTGACATCCTTGAGTCATGAACATATGAATCCTCAATAAGGCCCCACAATGCAGTTTTAATATTACAGTCCCCACTTTTTGTTTTTGCACCCCATTTTTCTTTGCATATATGAAAAGCTTATCCAGATCACAGCAGTAGAGCAGGCGGTCCCACCAAAGGGGCACAGCACACAGCTGTGAGCTAGAGGTCTTCGTGGGTCCACTTTCATGGACCCGAACCCGAATAGACCCGTGAAAATTCGGCCCAAAACCAACCCGACCCGAGCTATTATCATAAGTCCAGGGGTCCGAACCCGAATGGACCCGCAATATTTGGACCCGGAACCGACCAGAGCCGAGTCTTTAGTTTCCGAACGTTACCCGAATAGAACCGAGACTTGATTTTCTTACCTAAAGTTGTCTTCTTCTGCCCGGTTCAGTTGCTCCATAGGCTACGTGATGTAAACAACAATAAATCCACGTCCTTATTCTCTTTGTGGATACAGATGCTATTGGTAGCAACTGCTAATGCTAATAGCCTACACCGGTCAGGACGTGTTGTGAATATATTCCCTCATCCAAAGTTATCATGTTGGTGATCCGTTGTGCTTTACAGCTGCCGGGCAAACCGCTAATAACACGCTACGGCAACACGATTGTTTCGTGACAAATACGCCACGTTAATTAATAATCATTTAACTGCCCCGAGTCCTGACAATGGCTGCCACCGCCAATATCTTTACCTCTCTCGGGTAAACGCAGACCCAGCCTGTCAGAGAGCACCGACCGGACCCGAGAAAAACTGTACCGATTCTGACGTGAACCTGGAGTCATGTCTTTTGAATGGACCCGAGACCCGATTCGGGTCGGGTCGGAACCTCTGGGTTATTCCGAAGACCTCTACTGTGAGCTAAACAGGGACTAATGAAGCGCAGTCTACTAAATGTTACCCCTCTTCGTGGCCAAACTCCCGTCCCCACTATGTGTCCGGGTTTGCCGCTCAGATTGGAATCAGTTGATAGATCGGTTAAAATTATTAAAGTGATTACATTGGGAGTTTGAATTTTAGTATAATTTAGATTCTGAAAATAAGAGGAATGGCAAAAGACTCCTGGCTGAGTAAATGAAACCCAAAAACAATAGTTGCAATCGGTTTTGTACGTTCTGTACCCATTTAACCCACCTCAAGCACAGAAACATCCAGAAAACACAAAGTCACAGACTTTGCTGAAACCTGCCTTATCTGGACTCAGACTATATGCTTGATTTTATTTCTGGAAATGTTTAAAACAGGCTGAACCAGAAGATAGAATGCCGTCAGAGCTAAAGCAAACAGCATATCCAAACTTCTGAGCCCACAAACCCCACAAATGTTGTGTAGGGGTGAGTATTGGCAAGGATCTCGCAATAAAATATGTATCATGATACTTGGGTCACGATACGATATTATCACAATATCGCGATATATTGCAATATTCTACCCCGTTAATATCAAAATTAAAAGTAGAGATGAAAAATCAAGTTGCTGTATATGTTCATCAGATGATATTGATCATTCAGAGGACAAATTGAGTCTAAACTATTTGCTTCAAAACAACCTATTTATTGTTTATTATTAGTGTTTTTGCACATTTAAGTAACCATTAGTAACCAATAAAAAAATCGATATTAGGAGCTGAAAAATCGATATTACATTGGGCCGCCGAAAATCACAATATATTGCCAAATCGATTTTTTTTTTCACTCCCCTAATGTTGTGTATATTGTGTCTAGACGACCAACTGTCAAGTTGTCTGGGAAGGAAAATGAATGCGCCCACCTGCCCGAACACCATGACATCAAATCTGATCCCAAATGCTTTGTAGAGCGTCCGCTCCTCCACGCCGTTCACCGTGTTGTACCTGGCGTACCTGACCAGAGAGACAGCGCACGTTGAGCAAACTGATTCACAACAGACATGAGAAGTGAGTTGAAACAAAACAGGAGGCTGATGGGTAGTTTTTCTTCAGCTGGAGACGGTCTCACCGTTCCTGCTGGTGTTCAATACGCCATTTTTCAAGATCTGAACTCAACTTCTGAAGCTCCTCACCTGAAGTTGAGGCCCGGGTACAGCGTCTTGTTGCTCTCTTTCTCGTCCAGCCGCCTGAAGGAGTACCTGGGGAGGCAGTGGTGCATGAGCCGGTCCAGGTTGCAGTCCCATTTGATCTGAATGCCGATGACACCCCCCTGTGGCCGACAGTGGAAACCACAAAACCTTAGTGACGATGCAGGAGCTGCTTTCATCCCATCAGGTGTTAACTGTGTTTCCTCTTTCTTCTGTACGTACAGTCTTATAACACTTTAAACGTCCCACATTTCAAAGAAAGAGACTGAAAACAACAGCAGGGACTTAACAAAAACTGAGCAAGAGACAAGAAAAGCCCTGAATGAGTAAGAGAAAACTCTACAAAGACACAAAAAAACTAAACCTGCAACACAAAATGTTAGAGAACTAAAACGAATCACTGTTTTAAAACTAATACACTTAAGAACCTGATGTCCCAAAAACGCTGCAGTAAAACAGCCGTTTATATTGATACACTACAGTGGAAAGAAAAACTGTGTGAACCTGATGGAAATGTGATGTGATCTTCATTTAAGCCACATTAAAAATAATGCTGGTCTATCGTGGGCATCACGGGTGCTCAGTGGGACGTATCCTTCACGTGTGGTGGACGCAGGAACTGAGGTGTCTTCGAGACTTTAGCCGTTACTTGTGGGTTCTTCTTCACCTCATCGAGGATTCTGGGTTGTGTCTTTGGTGTCATCTTCGCCAAACATCCACTCCTAGAGACAGTTTGTCCAACTGTGGACTGGTGGACGCCTAAAGACTTTGAGAGGGACTTCGTATCCCTTTCTATCCTCGTGCAGATCAACTACTTGTGATTGTACATCTTCAGTATTCACAGTATCAAAGTAGCTCTGAAGCATGCTTCCAAACTCATGTCATTAACTGTATTCCAGGTGACCTGCTGACCTCCATCTGGTGACCTGCTGACTCCTACAAGCTTCTGTTGAAGTATCAAGTCCATGGAATCTGTTTCTTCCTGTACGACTCGATCCAATAAAGACATGAGAAGCTATAACTGTACATTATCAGTTTAAGTTCATTGTGTTTTGTGGAGCATCACTATGTCCCCGACCAGGTAAGAGTAGGCAGAGGGCCAGCCAGCACAGCGGGAAACAGCGACCCCCACTTGGCCTGGTCATAGAGGGGAAATACATCCCCAATTTCATCCTTCATCAGCTGGAAGTGTTGCCAGCTGTGCAGAACACAGCTGATGCAGGTCAACAGTCACCAGGGTTGGTTATATAAACCAACGGTCTCATCCCCACTGTGTGGCTGGATCCTGCAGGAGGAACTACTAGCTGTCGGGCGGTAAGTGTTGCTCCACTATAATTCCCTCAGCAGAGCATTGTTTTGGTTTTTCTGAGAGACTAATCAAAAATCTCCTCTTCTCCTTATAGGCATTATAAGGAGCCTACTAGAAGTCCTTTGTGGAATATTTTGAGTTTGTTTCTTTAAAATCCTGTTTAATTAAAACCACGCTCCAGCGTGTTAATCGTGACTGAGTGCCTCAGCGTCTTGCCTTGACTACATGTTTCAGTTTGTGATTGTGATGTAGATGAAGATCTGACCACTTTTTACCACAAACAAATACATAAAATCAGTTATTTCCAAGGGGTTCACATACTTTTTCTTGCCATTGTTATTAATGCTTTAGTGCATTTCTGCTATGAATGTTACCCACTAGAATTTGAAGAATATTTGCTCAGAAGATTGAATCACATCAATTTTCTGATTTGTACTAAAAATAATGATTTAGTTTATATGAATCTGTGGAAAAATGTTCTTCCATCATATATCCGTCGATTCACCCATCCATCCACTCATCTATCCACTCATCTATCTGTCCATCCATCCACTTATCTATTATCTATCCACTCATCCATTTATTCACCCAACCATCATCCACTCATCCATCCATCCATCCATCCATCTATCCATCCACTCATCCACCCGTCTATCCATCCATCCACTCATCCACCCGTCTATCCATCATCCACTCATCCACCCGTCTATCCATCCATCCATTCACCCAACCATCCATCCACTCATCCACCCATCCATCCACTCATCCACCCATCTATCCATCCATCTACCCACACATCCATCCACTCATCTATCCATCCCTCCATCTATCCATCAGTCCATCTACCCACCAATCCATTCATCCATCCATCCATCTACCCACACATCCATCCACCCATCTACCTGTCCATCCATCCACTTATCTATTATCCATCCACTCATCCGTCCATTCGTCTTCCCACCCATCTATCCATCCATCCATTTATTCACCCAACCATCCATCCACCCATCTATCCACTCTTTCATCCATCCATTCAATCTATCCATCCACCCACATCCATCCATCCATCCATCCATCCAGATGTAATCTCTCCAGGCTGTCCTGTGTCTGCCTCGGGGTCTCCTCCTGGTTGTACATTCCCAGACTGCCTTGCCTGGAAAAGCCCAGGGAGCATCCCAACGGTGTTGTTCTGACTCCGATCCCAGTATCAGAAATTGCTCCGATGCTGCCAAAAGTGCCGGTATTGGTATCAGCAAGTACGGGAGTCCAGGCACCAACCGATACCAAGTAATTAATATTTAATTATTTATCTACTGGTTACTTCCATTACACTACCAGCAAAAAAAAAAACTTTTTAATTTTGCAATACTGGTATATACTGTTCTATTTGGATATAAATATAGACATAAACGGCTTGGATTTGCCCCATTTAGTCATGTTTTACAACAATAAAAATTATGTTAGTCAGGCAACTTTTTTTTTTTTTTTTATATCATGCTCAGATCTGTAGTTGGTATCGGCGATACCCACAGATCAATAATCAGAATCGGTATCAGGAGGGAAACAATGGCACTGGAACATCTCTAATCCCAACCAGGTGCTCGAACCATCTCTCAGATGACTCAACTCCAACCCGTTTCCTGGGAGAGTCCGGCCCCACTGTCCGGCCAGTTAAGCTGCTTCTATCCACAATCTTTCCTTCCCTCTTCTTTCAGATTTTTATGTTCATTTTCACCACCAACCCCAGATCTGGAGGTAGAAACTGAAACCGTGACACTGGAGTTCAACTCTAGCTTTTTTTTTTGTTTCTGTTTTAAAAAACCAGCTGGAGAACTTTTTACAAAAACTGTGTAGTGAACATTTTTAAGGTGTAAATGAAGTCATTTCTATACAAGAGCTGCAATTATGAAGTCCTTATTGTCAAAAGGAAACAGTACATAATTATTTCTGATAGTGACGCTCACTGTGATTAACATTTATCTGCAGAAGCTGGAGAAAGTTTGTCGCGTCAACACTTCCTCTTTTTACTGTCAGTTTCATTTCTCTCTGAGAACAACAACAGGAGTCAAAACAGAACCACAAAAAAGACTGATCTGCTCCCAGTTTTCTGCTCCATCCTGGCGTTTAAAATGTTCCAACCGTGTTTCCCAGAGCTGAACTGGGAAAGTAAGATCCACGCTGAAACATGTTGGAGAACCCACCTCCACCGCCATGTCGGAGAACTTTTCCCCGGCCTCTCTGACGATGTCGCCCAGCCTGAAGATGGGACACAGCGAGTCGTTTCCTCTGTGGCAGCTCTTCAGGTAGGTGTCGCTCATCCCTGGGAGGATGTTCCGTCTGGAAAACCAGTAAAACAGATAAAACAGAAAAAACAGGAGGAAGCTCCGTCTCAATGAGCTGCAAACGAGTTGGTGCGACGGAAAATAAATAATATCAGAATAATAAGAGTCAAGCCAGAACAGCGTGCAACTTAGGCTTAAAAAACAAAAAAAAAAAAAACAAAAAAACAATTTTTAAGAGAAAAAGACTTAAACAAAAGGTGCAAAACAAGAAATCTCATAAGAGTCTCACCGGATGAAGTTGAAGGCAGGAAATCTGATGTTGTTCTTGATGAGGACGGTGAAGTTCTCAGCCGCTGCCAGCAGAGGGGGTCTGTTCAACAGAGGGACAAATAATTAACCAGACCAGAGAAGAAATTAACTATTGATTGTCCAGAATAGGGTTGGGAATCGAGAACCGGTTCCTGTAGAGCCATTCCCAAACTTCAGAACACCAAGGCCCAATTTGAAATGTGAAAAATCTCTGCGGCCCACCCAAACCTTTAATCACAACTGTGATCAACATACAGGACCAGGAACCATGATCCGATATTAATGTAAGGGGTCAACAAATAAGGTGACACTTGTCATGTTAAGATAAGATGACAGTAGAATAACACTTAATTGGGTTGTTTTATTACTTCTTAATGTTTTTTTAATCATGTCATGAATATTTTACAGTAATTAAAAACATATTTTGAAAAGAACGAGGATTTAAAACACATTTGTTTAATTTTAATGACCTCTCACGGCCCACCTGCAGTCCCACGACGGCCCACCAGGGGGCCGCAGCCCACACTTTGGGAATCAATTCCATGGAATCGTTTGGCAGTTTATCCAGCGATTCTCTTATCGATTCCAAACAGGACGAATCTCACGTAATTTACGCTAGTTACGCACAGTCAATTCCAGGAAGCACTTACGTGATTAAGTTACGTCGGTTTAACACGCTCATTGCAGTTGTAAACAACAATGGCGCCCACCAGGTGCAAACGCTCCAAAGTTTGGCTTCACTTCACCAAAGAAAGATGGCAACAAGGCAACTAGCAGTCATTGTAAAGTGGAGATAACAGCGTCGGGAGGGAACACGGCTAACATGCAGAAACATTTGAACACACAACATGTGATAACGAGTGTCGTGTTTTTGACGCTTCGGACTGATGGATCTCAACCCAGCGGCAGTAGCCAAGCTAAGATCACCTCTGGTAACTCTGGTTAGTAGCTATCCCGCTGCCTATGTGCTTCTCTGTAAAACACGCTATAACATTAACGCTATGCTATTAAACGAATGCCTTCTGCATTACATTTAGAAGATGACCGTGACGAGAGAGAGAGAGTCTGGCTGGTTCAGAGGCTGGAAGACATGATTATTTTACTGCAATAGAATTGTTAATTCTTCATAATATTTACAGATTTGCACTATGCACTGTTCCGTTGTATTTGATAGTTTTTATCCTTCTTTATTATTATTTTTGAGTGCTTAGTGAGCTCATATATCCTTTTAAAAAGGAGATTTTTTTTTATTTCTATTAGGAAAACTCTGTTAGTAAAATGTTCCACATTCTTGTGTATTTGCACAGTTACATATTACAACAGTTAACACGTTATCCAGGCTTTGGGCCTCTTTTGACCTCGCTGTTAAGTTTGTAAGGTCGTGACTTCTAAGTAAAAAAAAAAATTGATGCTAATAAAACTGAATCGATAAAGAATCGAATCATTAAACAGTATCGATTATGGAATCAGAATCGGAAAAATCTTATCAATTCCCATCCCTAGTGCAGATACACCAAGTGTAAATTATCAGACATGACCAAGATTCTCCTCCTGGCACCCTCACCTGTCCCCAGTTACTCTGCGAATATAATCACCCAGAATGATGTTAAAAGTTATTCTACACGTTTTCTGTCTTTCGTTGCCTCTTTTCCACTTTTTCAAGTGCATTTCTAAATCAAATTTGGTGAAACAAGTGATCAGTGTTTAATGCGATATCTGCAAAGGCAGAAAATATCAAGTTTTCTCCTTGAATATGCAATTTAAGCCAAACAGAAAGGATGTTCTCCTGGTAAATTCTGCTTTAAAACAACAAACAATAAAAACAAACATAACAGGGAACGGGAGATTAATAATTTTTAACCAGTATCTTCTTGACTGTGGTCTGAAGAACAGGCAGAAAGGGGCGGGGCTTGGGAGGCACACATGTGCTTCCTGACAGCGACCCCCTTTCTGTGTCTCAAAACCTGTCAAAGCTGATGTTTTTGAAAATTCTTGTGAGCGCCACAAGGCTTTCAGCTACGGGTGATATATATTTTATTTCGTAAATTTTTCCGTTTTTAAACTAGAGCAGTTTTAAAAAGTATAAATCCTGTGGACGGGCTGTTGATTCTGTCAAAGTCGTTTTCCATGTCCCGAACAAACTGCTCTAATTCCAAGGAGTTTTTGAATTCTTGAACCGTCGCCACGGGATTATTTCTTTTTTCTCAAATGTCTACGTTTTTAAATGACGGCTTAAAAATATGAATATTTTTCTTGTCAGACGAGACTTTTGAAAAATTTCCCCATAGAAATATATAGGAGCCGGGAAGGACCACTGAACTCTAGGTTGATTTGACGGAAAACTAAACACCACACAACACAGAAGTCACATCATCTGGAGGACAAAATGCCTACGTTTTGATGTAAATTTATGTAGGTTGAGCAAAAGAGTGGACGTGAAAGAGGAAAAGGCAGTTTTTTTTTTTTTTTCTTCTCTCCTCGGCGCTAGAGTGCGTGATGACATCACTAGAGTGAGGAGGGTTTTTTGAAGATCTTGTAAAAATCATAAACGTAAATCGCGATTTCTCAAGACCGTAAATCACAACAATACACGTTCAGTATGTCAGGTCAAAGTCTTGTGACCCGTTTAAACTTCGAATCGTGTCTCTGTGATGAAATATGGCTGAGCTATAGAGCTCCAAAGAGGCTGGGTTTGAAGCAGATTTGCTCGGAATCCGTCCCATTCATTTCTATGGGACGATTTTCGCCGTTTTTGCGTCTAGCGTCGCCAAACACTTTTGACGGAGAAAAGTAATAGCCCGCATCGCACGTCGAACCTACGTTTTGATATATTCCATGCATGTGTGCACCTTACGGTTTGCCCCCTATTAACGGACGAAAAATGATGCGGAATAATAATAATAAGAAAAAAAAAAAAAGGGAAACCATCCTGGATACTAATATTACGCCTTCAAAAACGCGTTTTTTGTCGTTTTCTCGGTCGTTTTTTTTTTTTTTTTTGGATTTTTTTCTTCCAGAGGGCGGTGTAACCCAAGATGCCCCGGCTTCGCCGGGCATCTTGGTATTAAGACGTGGGTAAAATGGCAATTTTACTGCATTACGATGCCACTACTTTGGCCACATAATACAGGGAACGGGGAAATTAATTTTCCAGTATCTTCTGACTGAAGTCTTCAGGACGTGAACATTTCTGCTCAACTGCGTGATGAAAGTTTCAGCAGGGGCCACGTTTACCTCGGGGGGGTCGTTGCGGTTTCTATCGGACACCACGCAGAAACCTCACAGGTTTTCCTCATCACGTCAAACTTCACGCACGATCCCGTCTGAATCCCTGTCGAAGACGACAAATCAGTGAAGTGAAGTCAGCAAAGCTCCCGGAGTCTGAAGAAGTCAGTCGACAGACGGAGTTACTGCCGACCGACACCAGAACCGCTTCACTGCTGGAAATGGATCATATTTGCTTTTCCTCAAAGATGCTAAAGGAAACATATTATAATCCGTGTAACGTTTGTTCTTTCCATTTTCAATAGTGACTTTTTATTTTGTTTTGCGTTTTTTTAATCTAACACACAAAAAAATTACTGGTTTATCGTATTTCAATTTTAGACTTGGATCAGAAATACGAAATTAAAATTGTTTAATATTTAATTGGGCCAGTTTACGTGACCCGGAAGTGGGTTTATGCGCGGCAGTTCCGGTAGCAACTCGGCAGTAATACTAACAGTTCAGTCTGTTAAAAAAATAAATAAATAAACTGGGCTGCATCAAAACTTTCAAGCCTCTTTGTTCGAGCCATCGCGTGGTTACTCCATTTATCATTAGATCTGCTCCATCCGTTCACTGTGATGCTCCATTCACCTGCTGTTTACGTCGGTGCAGCGCCATCTAGTGGCGCAGATGTGTAATGACAGTAGAAAAGTTTTGACCACGATTATCAGACAACCTCCCTTTTTGAGATAATGATTTGCGTTTTTGTGCACAACAGCTTCTTCTGTACCATGTGAAAGACCAGAGAGGTTGTGTAAAAAAAAAAAAAAGGAATCGCTCAAAACCTGTTGAGAGACTGTTACTAATTAACAAAAACTACTAAAGTCTCCCCTGTACATAATTGTTCAAGTTACACAAACATATTCAGTTCCAGCTTCCTAGTTCGACCGGACAAATTAAATATTAAAAACAAATTCAGTCCCATGGCCCATTTTTTAATTTTGTATTTTTGATCCAAGTCTTAAATATAAATACAAAAATCCATGCATTTTTTTGTTTTTTTGCAAAAAACAAAATAAAACGTCCCTTTTTCCTTTTTTAATTTTCTATTGATAATTGAAAATGGAAAGAACAAATGATACACGGATTTATTTATAATGCTTGTTTCTTTTTTTGTTTTCTTCCAAAACTGCCATCCTCATGACATGCTTTGGTGAAAGTACCGCAGTGTTACAGTACAACAGCTCCCCGTTCAGCCGTGTCTTAGCAGCTACTGTTCACAGCAGCTGGTTCCAGTGGGATCTCCACAGACATACACCCCAAAACAGGATGCAGCTGAGGAGTTTGTAGAAACAGGAGGGTGTGTGTCGGACAGAGTAGGAACGAAAATGGGCCTCATTCATGAAACGTGAGCAGAACTAAATTTTTTTTTTTTTTTTGCGTAAACTGTTAGCAGAGCGAAAGTTACACCTTTAGATCTTCATGAAAACATGTTAGTCTCTCCAAACCTGCTAAACCGGTGCTTTAAACATGAGAATGAATTAGAAATAAAGACATTCATCTTAATTGATCGGCATTTTGCATATTCCAGGTTTGCATCTCTTCAAATAATTGCTGTTGACTCCTTGAACTAGCACGAAAGCGCGCTGCCGTTTTGCGAAAGACTAGCGTTCATGAACTTCTACCTGGCGATCATAAATCCGAGAGGGTTTTTAATAAGGAGGTGATTTATGTGCAACTCTGTTTGCAATGATTTCATGAAGGAGGCTCAAAGCAACATAAAATCCACGTGACCCTTGTAAAACAATAATCTGTTACCTGTTGATAAACTGAACCGTACCGTGGCTTTGATGGTTCCAGGCTCCTTTCTCACAGTCCTTATCGGTGCGACACAGTCTGCCTTTACGAAGAGCCTGGAATATAAACGCATGTGCAGCCAGCGAGCAGCTCTTTCAGATTATCAGGTGGTCATTTCATCATGTTACAGTACTTTAAAGCCACTCTATGCAGCAGGATCACTTCTGACCACAAGGGGGCAGCAATATCACACAAAAAAAGTACCAACAAAACAAAGTGAACCTCTACTGGGATAAAGACGTGGCTTTTTTGTCAACACAACAGATGATCAGAAGTGGCTTTAAATGCATAGAATAAGGTAAAAGCAAGTAAAAAAAAGTTTGAAAAACGATATTTCTTAATTGTTTATAATCATGACAGCACCTCTGGGCATTTTCCCTGCTTCTGGTTATTTGTCACTATGACATTGGTCACCACGAAGAAGGAGTTTTTGTCCTAAAAAGAGAGGGAAAGACACCTTTAGCCTCTTTTTTTTTTTTTCCAGGAACGCAGGTCCATTTTGTAGCTAGAGGAGTGAGATCCCACCTGTAAGGGCCCGCTGTAGTCCACCACGTCCCAGACCACGTCTCCGACGCCGGGCAGACGCGTCTGAGCGACGCCCTTCACCTTGGCGGTGACGGAGCTCACCACCAGGTCAAACTGCTGGTACTTCCTGTTCCACAGCATCATGATACTGAGAAACAAGGACGGTTTCATGTCAGTTCCTCAGACGTCACGTCACGTTTGCTCAAAGTTCAGACGTTGGTTTGAGACGACAAAACTTTTAAACAGAAGAAACACATTTGGAAGCATAATTAAACATGTCCCGCCCTTCAGGAAAACTCACACAGATTTAACATCAGGACACACTTAAAGAAAAATATCAGAAGAGATGATGTTGTCTTATCTTCTAAAATAATCACAAACTAGATTTATTTAGAGCTATGATGGCTGTGACGCTAATGTAGAATCAGCATAGATTAGAAAAGAAAACTCTATACTGAGTTAAGTGTATTTCTATACCTTTGTCCCTCCTGTTTCATGCAACAACACTGTTTCGTTGCAACTGTCTTCAAAGAACAGACTCAATAAAATAATAGAGATGCATCAGCGGTAGAGCTGAGTGATTTTATCGATTCTGCGATATATATCGATATTTCATTTCCCCAGAGAGTATCGATTTTTCAGCTGCGGGTATCGATATTCTAAGCTTCTTTCAAAACCCCCGTGTCCCACCTTTAAAAGCTTGCAAGCAACAATTTTCACTGTTTAAATAAATGAAACTATTTTTCTCAACAAATCTTTTATTCATTTTGTCCAACATTTGCAAGCTGCCTGTCAGCCATATAATGTGTAATTGATGCTTTCAGTTCAATTAATTCAAACAAAGTCATTGGAACACTCACAAGATGTCACCAAAATCACTTTGTCCCTTTAAAATCTTTCGGAAAATGATGTAAATGTATTGTAAGATGAATATCGATATATATCGTATCGTGAGCAGAATTTCGTGTAGCGTATCGTATCGTATCGTATCGTGAGATTAGTGTATCGCTACAGCCCTAATCAGCAGGATGATTATGGGTGCTGGCTGATATTCTTTCTGCCAAACAAACGTTGTGTAACAACAACCAAACTAAATTCATCACATAAAGCAGCATCGCCCTACTGAGCACGCTCAGTGTCAGTACATTTAATCCTCATTAACACATGTCACCAGGTGGCCTTTTGAGGTTTGTTTATTTGTTAAAAGAACAAATCCTTTATCATTTAACTGGCTACTTTAACCCAGAAATAAAAAGAAAGCTGTGCACCGTTTCCACAGATAACTAATAAATATGGAAGAGAAAAGTCTGGACTCCCTGTGTGTGCGGTGGGACGTTAAAGTTACGCAATCGGCCAGACGTCCAGTGTAACATGAAACCACAGCTCTGTTGAAGGACTTCAACGTGAAAATTCATTGCGCACGATCTCGTCTCCACATCGATCACCGGTTCCTGAATCGAATCAAATCGAGAATCTATACGAGTTTTAATCAGACAAATACTGAATCGTCATCTGTTAATCGATGTAATATTGTATGATGATGAAACTTGGCAGCTGATTAAAGAAAACCGAAATCAGACAAAAATCGGTATCGATATCAGTGCATCTACGCAAACCTGCAGGGTGAATTATGTAAAGTGCCACAGTGCACAGTTCCTTCATATTTGTCCCAATATTAATTAGTTTTGAGGGGGGGGGGGGCAGTGTCTCCTTTCAACAGTGAGTAAGAACCCTGTTAGAGGTGAGAGAGTTCTGCAGTGAAGCTCTGCTCTGCAACAACAGTGAAAGTGAGACTGGCGCAGAAGTGGGAACTGGCGGCTGGAAGTGGCGCAGAAAGATGCGGGGGCGCGCATACCTCACGCGTGTGCACTCACCAGATGAAGAGCAGGATGGCTCCGTTCAGGCTCCACTTCAGCGAACCGAGCCGGACGCTCTGGATCCGGACCAGCTTGTTGGTCTGGTACTGGCACAGACCGAGCGCGCGGCTGCACGGCATGCTGGCGGCGTCCCGCCGGGGACGCGGACGGTCTGGTCTGGTCTGGTCGGAGGTCTGGAGGAGGAAGCTCTGACTCACTGGACTCCTCTCTTCCTGTGCGCGCGGTCACATGCCCAGAGTCCCGCAGCTGCCCACTCCTTACTCCTTCACATCATCTCTGCAGCTGCAGCGTGCACGCACGCACGCACGCGCTTTCCACGCGAGGGAATAAGTCGGAGTAAACTGTTGCTTTCATATAATAAAGAAGCATTCACATATCCATTAAAAAAAAAAAACCCAGTTTTGACCTTTAGTTTGTCATTCACCGGTTGATATCTTTTATAAACATGACAACAAGACTAATGTTTTAGTTCATCAGGACAATTATTCATGCTTATCTTAACTATTTTAATCAACATCCTGTGTTTTAGAAACATGAGATCATGGATCAAATAAAAAATAAAGTGTTATACTTTCTTCTTGCCACTAGATGGGAGCAGCGCGCGCTGTTCTGAGCCCGTAGACAAGCTCCGTGACGTCACTGGCTGAGATGGTTTCCAGTTATCAAACGGGACCTTGATAGTACTAGGAAAATTACACCAAGAGGGAAGTTTTTCTGGAATGCTCTTTTTGTAAACATCAACTGACGTAAGGCGTGACTTATTCCTTTTAGATTTTGTATCACAAACAAAATCAGAGAATTACATTTAAAAATACTACATAATATATATATCCATCTAACACATATGTATCAAGATTCCGTGACATTGACAACATCTGTACCTTCTGCAAAACTGAACCTGAAAGTGTAACTCACTTGTTTTATGGTTGCTCATATAGTAACACATTTTGGAAAGAACTTGAGAACTATATACTGTGCAAAACAACTTATAAAATCAACATAGAGGGGAAGGACATTATTATTACCTATTTTGAATTCAAAGAAAAAAAAATGCACTATTGTCAATCTTTATATTTTATTAGGTAAATTCCACATCCATAAAAGCACATTTCAAAATTCAACCCCATTCTTCAAGTTGTTTTTGATTGAAGTAAATTATCTTAAATCTCTTACAAATAAAAAGTGCATATCAATGATTGATATTCACTCAGAAGCTTTCAACTAAGGTGTCACAACTACAACTCTTATTATATACAAGTTATCGTTATGAAGTCTGCTACATCAAATATTATTTTCTTAATTTATTTAGTTATTTAATTATTTATTTTTAATGTTTATTTTATTTTTTTCTTATTTCTTTCCTTCCCTTTTTCATCTTTATTATATGCATTCCATATATTGTTATATTGATAATTTGCTAAGGACCTTATGATTTTTACTCAGCCTTTACATAATTGTAAACCTTGTTACTGTCGCTACACAACCTGAACTGGAATGGCTGATTATAATTTGTTTGTATGTTTTTGTATTTTGTATACTTTAAATAGAAAAAAACAAAAACAAACGGGACCTTGTCATCTTGTCAAAAGTCAGCTGCAGGATTATAATAGTTTTGGATTTTCCATTAGTTTTAGTTTTTATTTAGTTTTTAGTTTAGTTTTTCCAAATTCAGTTAGTTTTAATTCATTTTTAGAGCAGTTTTGCTAGTTTTTATTCATTTTTGTTTTGAAATACTTAGTTTTAGTTTTTATTAGTTTCAGTGTTAGTTTTAGTTTTATTTTGTAAATTAGGGTTGTAATTTTTATTCGAGTGAAGCACTGAACGTTTTGAAGGCTATTGAATCACATAGTCGTGTTTACATTCCGGTCTCAACAAACATATTTATCAATGCGTCTTCCCTCTTGTGGTGTTCCTGCATATTTACTGACCAGCAGCTATCTGGTCTCCATGGAAACAGTCCATTATAGTTGCTGTTTTCTCCCGTTCCTTCCCAACGCTGAGTGGCCTGCAGCTGTAGCTTCTCTTTCCAGGGAGCTGGCTTAGGCTAGCTTATCCAGCTAGTCTTGGTTAGCCTTCTTTCCAGGGGGCTAGCTTAGGCTAGCTTATCCAGCTAGTCTTGGTTAGCCTTCTTTCCAGGGGGCTAGCTTAGGCTAGCTTATCCAGCTAGTCTTGGTTAGCCTTCTTTCCAGGGGGCTAGCTTAGGCTAGCTTATCCAGCTAGTCTTGGTTAGCCTTCTTTCCAGGGGGCTAGCTTAGGCTAGCTTATCCAGGTAGCCTTGGTTAGCCTTCTTGTGTGAGCTTTTCAAATGAACTTTCAGATTCGTTGGGTTTTTTTTCTCCCTTCAGAAGTATTCCACACATTGAATCACCTGCTTCTACAACAAGGCACTTATTTTAATTGTTAACACAGTCATAGTCAAAGAAATCCCAAATGCGGCGCATTATTGTGATCCAAAGTTTTGGTGCGTGTGTGTGTTCTGGACCAAAATATGGATGATTCTGGTATAAAATGTTTCCCTCTTAGATGTCACTGTCAACTCTGTCAGATATGCCAAACTGTAAAGTTTTTCTCAAAACAGGGAATTTCATGTTTATATGTTTACCTCTTTTTTCCTGCGATGGCTTCCAGATAAAGAGGTTTTTGTCTTCAGCAAAACAAGCGGGTCATTGTGTGGAAAAACTGAGGAGATCAACAGACAGTTGTGACTGCAGAGCTGGAATGTGACACACGAACATTCAGTGGTTCATCTGCATGAGCCTCGTACACCTGTGGAGCTCTCAACAGGTGTTACATGACGCTGGATTAGAGTTTTTGCAATAGGTAAGACTCTCACAAAGAAATATCTGCTAAAATGTACATTATAAATGTCTTGTAGTTTAGTCTTAGTGTTTGTTCAGCAGATAATGAAGCAGTATGTCATGTGTTGTTGTTCATATATGTATATGCCTATATACACTCACGGGCCACTATATACACCTGTCCAACTGCTCGTTAATGCAAATTTTAATCAGTCAATCACATAGCAGCAACTCAATGCATTTAGGCCCGTGGACGTGGTCAAGATGATCTGCTACAGTTCAAACCGGCATCAAAATGGAGAAGAAAGGTGATTTAAGAGAATTTGAACGTGTCATGGTCGTTGGTCTGAGTATTTCAGAAACTGCTGATCTTCTTTTTCATCATCTGTTAACTTGTCCATCACCATGATGAAAAAGAAAAGGCTCCAGAACTATCTGTGATGCAGTCCCACCTCCACCTAAAACCATCTGTTACTCCTACTTCACGCCCCAACACCTCGTTCATGCCTCGTACCACTCTAACGATCCTCATCAGCTTTATCCCAGGTACATTTTTTTAAAAGTTACTCACAGATATATTTGTATTTACTGTGCCTGTTTCTGACTAAAATATATTGTTGTGAAATAAACACAAATAATTTGTACACAGTTGTGTAGTTTCACAAGGACTTTAATGACCAACAGCTTTTTCGGTTACTTTTTTAGGGACTCCGTGACAATCCTGGACCAGAATTCTGCTGAATTAATAAGAGATGTGGTTGTATCCTCCATGTTTGCTCACAGCGAGCTCATCAGTGGAAAAGCCTGTGGTACTTTGGCTTGAGCTTCTCCAGTGCGGTGTTGTTCTGCATCTTCTGCTGCAGCCCGCGGGAATCCAGGATCGCTTCGTGAGTTTGGTCGAACAGCTTTTCGCCGAGCTCCTTCTTCACTCGGTCTCTCCAAGCGGTCAGCACTGGACGGCCCTCAAAGCTGTTCACGCCGGTTCCAAGAGGCTGAAAAACACAACGCCAAAGGGAAAAAAAAAAGAATATTAGTTTTTTTTATGTGCCAGCAGGGCCTATAGAGGCTTCAGGCTTCAGCTTTTTTTAAGCCAGTGTTCTTTCTCTGAAACAACTTAAAGCGCTTAAAGAGTGGAGCTTTCCAAAGCCAGATTGGCAGAAGTTTATCCAGCTGTATCCGATAGGCTTGACAAGTGCATTACTCCTCTTTTCAGTTTTCTGTTGCAGATGATTCCCTGAAGCTGAGCTCGTTCATCTCTTCTTTCTCTCTTCTTTTAAAGATTCAGTACAGTCATTACTACAAGACCAATTTTAACTTAATTATAGCCACTGACATATTAATATTTGTTCTATATTACTTTCTTTTAAGATCACTTGTTATGTAAAATTATCTCATGTGTGTTTTCTTTCTGTTCTCATTGTTTTGTGTTTTGCCTTCCACGCTGCCTCTTGGCCAGGTCCTCATTGCAAATAAGAACTGGTTTATAGTTTACCCAGCTAGACAAATAAAGGCTTTATGATAATAATAATAATAATAATAATAATAATAATAATAATAACTAGAAAATCACTAAGAGAGCGCAGAACTCCACCAAGCACAACAATTCCCCCATATAGCGATTTACACCATAACTATTAGCTGTACATATAGCACTGACAATACGGGGCCGCTAAAAAAGTACCATATCTTTCTTTATTTTGTGATGCACACAAAAATCAATAATAATGCTATAAAGATTTCATGCAATATTTGTTTCCAAAGTCAATATATTAAAATTTAACAACCTCAATGTTTTTATAGAGATTGCGATAAAATCCGCCTTCTGGATCAGATCCGGATCAGCCTTTGAAATTTGATAGAGGTTCCCAATGTCAATTCCTGAGTCAAATTTCATGAGTTTTGGGCAATAATTAACGGAGATATTGAGAAACAAAAATTTCGGCCCCATTCACCACAATGTTATCGAAAATTTGAAAGTGATCCAGAATCCAGGATTTCTTCCAGATCACACCCAAAATGAAATCAGTTCTTTCTTTTCACATTTATGACAACTCTTGAAAATTTCATCAAAATCCATCCAAAACTTTTTGAGTTATCTTGAACACAGACAGACAGACAAACTAGAAAAGCACTCGGAGAGCGCAGACCTCCACCAAGCACAACAATTCCCCCATATAGCGATTTACAGATTACGATAAAATCCACGTTCTGGATCAGATCCAGATCAGCCTTTGAAATTTGATAGAGGTTTCCACTGTCAATCCCTGAGTCAAATTTCATTCATTTCAGTTTTGGGCAATAATTAAAGGTGGGGTGGGTGTTGTTTTTTTGCAACACTTTTTACAATATTGCCTGAAAACCTTTTCACATTTCCATTGCACCCACTGAAATAAAATGTTTGCAAAAAAAACTAAACATTTTGGTCCGGTCTAGAAGGTATAATCAGAGAAAAACTCTGACCAATCAAAAAAGTGATCATCACTATTTTGATTGGCTGCCTAATACGTCCATCAAATATCACCCCTCCCTCCCTCCCTCCCTATGGTTCATGCAGTCGTGAATCATCTGAAGGCGTGGTTTCGAGGGGTGAGCTGAAGAGGAGGAGGCAGAGCCTTTGGGAGGAGGGAGGGAGTGTATATTTTCAAAATCTCACTTGAGTTGGATTGTTGGAACCGTTTTTCAAACAACACCTACTCCACCTTTAACATAGATATTGAGAAACAAAAATTTTGGCCCTATTGACCGCAATATTATCGAAAATTTGAAAATGATCCAGAATCCAGGATTTCTTCAGGATCACAAAACATAACATAACATAACCTCTTTGGCGGAGGTAATAATAATAGTAAATGAAGAAGGTGTGTCAAATAGGAAGTCGGTATGAAAATACTTTAATCGTGCATTCTGCCAAATGACCTGCAGGGGGCAACTCCTATAAATTTATTTAAGTCCTTACTAAAGAATGGGGGTAAAAAGAAATAGAAATTCTCAGGTTTATTTTTGGTAGCTCCATTAATCGTATTTTACAGTAATGGACGCCCATTCTTCATTTCACAGGGTTGTTGATTTTTTTAAAAAAAATGCATTTTGGGATGAAAAAAATCAATTGCGACACAACCCAGGTACAGTCCCAGTTGTTGAGTTGGATACAGTCAATCATGTGTCAGGAGCAGCAACAGAAGCAGAAGGCAGAGGACCAGGTGACCAGGTGACCAGGTGATGTTACCTGCATGAGCTCCACTACAGCCACCACATCCGCCAGTGAGATTTTGTTGCCGACGATGAACGGCTTGTTCTGGAGAAACTTCTCCTCCAGCAGGTTGACGGACAGCTTCATATCCTCGAGAGCGATTTCCATCCTCTCTTTCGTGGGCTCAGAGCCCATAACGAACGGGAACAGAGCCTGTAGAGAGGCAGACGGTTATCACAAGTCCAAGTCCAGTAAAAGCTATGCATCAAGCAGACAACAACCTTTGTAGATTCAGGATGCCTGAGAGATTATAATTACCTTAACAGGCCTCTAGGTGGGAGCACAATTTAAAATTAATTACTTTTAGTGAAATTCAGGGCCCCTCATTTAGCTACGACGCTGACGGGAAGAATAGTGATTTAATAATCTGCGTCAGAGTTTGGTGTCACTTTTGTGGATTTGGTTCAAAGACCCCTTTCAGATGTCGCATCTAAAGTTGTCCTGAGAGGTCCGATCAGAAAGGGCGGGAACTAAATGCAAAGTCCGAACGCAGTCCAGGCCAGATCCAGATCCGATCACTCAGGACACATTTGAAAGTGATCAGGATGTGGACAGTTGTGTCCACATCCTGATCAAAGTCTGAACACGAAAGCAGAGCGGGAACATAAAATCTTACTACTGAGGAAGAATTTGGGTGCACATTTCAATGCCAGGCGTGAACACGTGCACTAAACGCTGACCACTTGTGACTGGATTCTTCAGGACGCATTTTAATGCCAGGTCTGAATGGGACCGGTTTGTGTCTTGTACCAGTGCTGATAATAAGCAGAACATCCTTTGTAAAGACACAAAATTAGGTGAAATTTCATCTTTAGGAGGGACTGTGAGAAACGTCTGAATATGAAGCAAATAATAACAATGTTAATGAAACTGGACTGAAGATGGTCTTTGGAGGGAGGAAACCAAGTGGCCAGCAGAGGGCGACATAGTTGGCAAATTCAGATTTTCCCTTTTTAATCACATTTCTCTTCCCTCTTTGTTTCTTAGAGTTACCATATCACAAGAAGGATCAGGAATCCCCTCTGAAGGCACTTCCTGATGAAAAGTTTTCAGATGAACTGCGATTTGTCAAACTGTTTCAAAGTTACCAGGCAAAGACAGCAAAAGGGCCGGAGCTTAAAATATCAATACTTTCTGCAGAACAAGTTCAAATTTGCTCTGAAACTTTAGATCCAAAACTGATCAAACTTTTCAGACAAACGTACAGCTGATCTTCATCTGAGTCATAATAACAGACAAACACAGTGTTCGTAAGCTTATAACTAGGGCTGGGGAACAATTTTTAATCGCGATTAATCGCATATTTCCCTGATTTATCACGATTAATCGCATTGTATACAAAAAATCAAATAATGAATTCAAAAGTTTTATCTAAATGTTCTGCTGCCATATAAACTAAAGTGTCATAACATTTGTTGTTCAAACACTTTTAACATCAGCACTTGTCAGTAACACATATTTAGTATAAATCTCATCTTAAAAAATGTTATAAAATAAAGCTTATTGCCACTGCCAGGGCATTAATGTCATCTTGTTTTTATGAAAAATAAAAAAAGTCTACAAACAAAATCCAACAAAATGATCGTGTCTCAGCACAATCAGAACATTAAAACAGGTAATTTCTGAGGTAACAGCAGAAACTTTTAACGGGGAGTTCAACTTGTCAGTTGTTACAAATAACCTTGTTTCTGTTGAATCCTCCGTCTGGGAGAACTTTAAAATGGAAAATGTCCATGTTAAAGTTCAGTAACTTTACCAATCCGTGTATCAATCATTCTTTCCATTTTCAATTGTCAATCAAAAATTGACAATTGAAAAAAAAAATAAAAAGTGACATTTTATTACATTTTTCGTTTTTTATTCTAACACAAAAAAAAAAGAAAAAATGCCTGTTTTTTTATATTTCAATTTTAGACTTGGATCAAAAATATGAAATAAAAAACGGGCCACACAACTGAATTAGTTTTATAATGGAGGACTGGACTTTCTGTTGTCATTACACATCTGTGCCACTAGATGGAGCCGCACTGCAGTAACCAGCTAGAGAACAGCAGGACAGTGAACACATGGAGCAGATCTGATGGAACATGGAGGAATGACGCGATAGTTTTGTTGCAGTGCAGAATTTTTGTTTTCAGACAGAATTGTTAATATTGCTTACCTGAGTTGCTACCTGAACTGTAAAGTTCACAGATTTTTACCGTTCTCCATGTCTGTTTTAGCTTTTCTGCATCTTTTTCTGCTTATTATTTTCTGGCTTCGCAGCAGCCAGTAACAGACTTTTCAAAACAAAAGCATGTGAGCAACATGCGTTAACGCGTGATAAAATAAATGTCGGCGTTAATAAACTAATGAGTTAACGTGATAATAACGCGTTAACTTGCCCAGCCCTAGTTACAACACACAGTTATAATTTTCTGTGTCTATATTGATGACATAGTGGTGGAAGAAAATGTAAACAAATTCATGGACTAATTACTTCAAAAGGTAATTCGAGTCAGATGTTTTCTTACCTGGAATTACAATAATGAGACGAGTTAGGAGGTGTGTCTTAGAGCTATTCTGACTTTAAGTTTGCTGCTGAAAAGAAACATCTGCTGGTGGCGAT
The DNA here is from genome assembly GCA_018398805.1 of Hirundichthys speculiger. NCBI lineage: Eukaryota > Metazoa > Chordata > Actinopteri > Beloniformes > Exocoetidae > Hirundichthys > Hirundichthys speculiger. The sequence continues at coordinate 2,107,838 of JAGFBZ010000477.1, forward strand.
CTCTGAGGACATTCGATCAAGAGTACTTGATCTGCAAACACGGCAAAGTGTTTAAGCATCTATGAGTCCACGGTGTAGCGTTGAGGCCGCTCTTCCAAGAAGTGGACACCCGACCAAGATGACTCCAAAGACACGAGCCAGAATCCTCGGTGAGCCAAAGGATAACCCAAAAGTAACAGCTAAAGGCTGGAAGACCTCACTGGAACATCTCAGTTCATGAATGTTTGTCATTGAACAGACAGATTATTCCTGGGAAGGGGTTACCAACAGCGACGACATCATCCCAACAGTTAAGTATGTCGGAGGAGGTGTCATGATCTGGGCTTCTTTCACTGCCTCAGGGCCTGGAAACCTCGTCATCTTTGATGATGTCAGACGACGCCTGATTCAAGTGAATGGACCGTTAACAGACGATGGCAAGCTGATGGTGATCTATTAACTCAGAGGATTTAAAGACAATGCCTGGCCGAAAAATAGAGTCGCCACCTGGATTAACTAAGCAAATAGATACAAGCCTCCTATTGGATAATTACTGCATGGGTGATTATCTTTCAGCTGGCAACAAGTTATTTAACCCCAACTGGTGCGATGAGTTGCTTCTCATTTCCTAAACAACCATGTCAAGGACACATCCCGTGGTCGTGGAAAAGATGTTAGTCTGTTTGAGAAGGGTCAAATCATTGGCATCAAGCAGAGAAAACATCTAAGGAGATTGCAGAAACTGCCAAAATTGGGTTCAGAACTGTCCAACGCTGGAAGGATAGTGTCTCGTCTCCTTGTCTTCGAAGAGGAAATGTGGTCACTTAAACGTTTGGTGAGATCAAATGGAAGAAAAACAATAGAACTCAGGGCTGTTTAATAGTGAAAGTAAGAGCATTTCCACACACACAATGCTAAGGGAACTCCAGGGATTGGGACCGAACAGCTGTGTAGCCTTAAGAAAACCACTAATCAGTGAGGCTAACTGGAAAAAAAGGCTTCAATTGGCTTGGGAGCATAAAGATTGGACTCTGGAGCAATGGAAGAAGGTCATGTGGTCTGATGAGTCCAGATTGACCCTGTTCCAGAGTGATGGGAGCATCAGGGTCAGAAGAGAAGCAGATGAAGTGATGCTCCCATCATGCCTAGTTCCTACTGTACCAGCCTGTGGGGGCAGTGTTCTGATCTGGGGTTGCTGCAGTTGGTCAGGTCCAGGTTCAGCAACAGTATGAGCTCAAAGAATGAGGTCAGCTGACTACCTGAATATACTGAATGACCAGGTTATTCCATCAATGGATCTTTTCTTCCCTGATGGCACGGGCATATTCCAAGATGACAAAGCCAGGATTCATCGGGCTCAAATAGTGAAAGACTGGTTCAGGGAGCATGAGACATGATTTTCACACATGGATTGGCCACCACAGAGTCCAGACCTGAACCCCATTGAGAATCAGACTCTACCATCATCAATGACAGATCTTGGTGAAAAAACTGTGAATGTTTAGCGGACCAGTCAATAAAGCATGTGAAATAGCTGTCTGTGTGTTATCAGCACTGAAGCAGATTGTGTTCGTCAGTGATTGAGACTCAGATGAAGATGAGATCACGTCTCTTAGGGCTGCTGGACCTGGAAAAGCTGCTCTCTGGTGAAACAAAGGCCTACTTTAATATAACAGATTGTCAACATTTAAATCAAACATTAAATGTATATTTTCTGGGGCGGTTAGTGTAACCGTACCTGTAGCCGAAGGATTCGTTAAACAACTTATAATTTCAGAGAAACAACAACTGTATTGATTAAAATGTTGCGTAACGACGCAGGTCTGGTGACGCGGCAGCGTGGGGTCGAGCCGGGACACGAACCTTGAGCAGGAAGACCTTTGAGCAGTGAGCTCTGAGGTTCACGTGCTGCCACGACAGGTACTCATTAACACGAGCCCGCTGCTGCAGGTCCGCTGGAAACCAGTGGTCCGCCACCGAGCACTTCTGCGCCAGGTACTTCAGGATGGCGGTGCTGCAACACAGACGACAAGCAGGGCGGGATGAGGAGCAGGAAATATGTCACCGGGCCAAAGCAGCTGCTGTACCGGCGATCCTTGATGATCTGAGATGATCCTAGATGATCCTAGACGATCCTAGATGGAGAACAGCAGCAGCTTCTCTGTAAAATGTTCTGTATTTTTGCTGTGTAGTTCCTCCTGTGTTGTCATTCTGTTGGACTTGGTTCTTGAAGATGTTTCACATCCCATCTGAAGCCACATTTGAACCAAAAGTACCTTTATGAAGTTCACCTCAGCTGCTTTCACTTAACACCTGACAGTGCTGCACTTTCTTCCAGGTTGTGTCTTGACTGGAATTTGTTTAGAACCAGTCAGAAAGTAACAGTTTATTTCTGCAATTCAATTCAATTCAATTTCAATTTTATTTCTATAGTGTCTGTTACAATGTCATTTATCTCTAGGCGCTTTACAGAGACCCAGAGCATGACCCCCCAAGCAAATATCATTAATTAAAAATATAATATTGAATCCTAAATAAGGATAATAGCAGGTAAAAAACTCCAACAGAGGGAGAAAAAAAAAACCTTTAAGCCAAACAGTGGCAAGAAAAATGATAAAATCACCATGGTGTTATTATAGTATAATATTAACACTGATAATACACATTGGAAAAATGGCAAAATAACATTCAGTGCGTTTACATGGGAAGTTTAATTCCTCTTTAATTCAGAATTAAAGTTAAAGCCGAATAAAAGTTACCATGTAACTTTACCATGTAAACACTTAATTCCATATGTAAATGTCAATTCCGAATTAAACTTAATTCCGAAGTAAGTGGCTGGTTTATTCCCATTTTAATTCCGCATTAAGTAATTCCGCGGTCATGTATACACTCATTCCTCTTTATTCTCTTGCCCGTCTGTTGCGATGACGCTTATATTCCGCGCTGGGCTTGTTTTCAAAATGGCGGCACGCAGTAAACGGTGTTCAAGAGCAGAGACAATTTATTTAATAAATAGCTTGGAGGAACTGGAAATAATTAAAAGAACAGATGGCAGGAAACATTAAAATTGTGAGCTTTTCAAAGTTGTAGCGGCTAGGTTAAATGAAGGAGGTTTCGCAGATAGAGACGCCACGCAGGTCAAAAATAAGTGGAACGTTGTTGCTAACCGAGTTAGCTAAGTTTGTTTTCTTCTGGTAGACGTAAAGACGTCCGCCCCCCCCCTATCCAATCAGAACCCTTCCCAACCCCCAGACCTAAAGCAGAATTGGATAAAGCCGAACTAACGTGTTTTCCATGTAAACCTTAATTTGGAATTACTATTTCCATGTAAACTCGAAGGAAAATAGTTTAATTCGGAATTATTTAATTTCTAATTATTAATTCCGAAATTAAAAAACATCATGTAACCGCAGCCAATGTCCTTAATGGAGGAGCAGCGAGAATGTCCGACCTAGCAACAGTAACTAGGAAGGGGGCGGCGCTTACCGAAAGGTCACTTGAATCACCCCCCCAAGAATCGGAATCGGAATCGAATCGTGAGTTGATGTTAGATTCACATCCCTCTTCTTCTGTGTCCGTTGGTGCTGGAAGTCAACCAACCACGAGCTCTCGTCCGCGCGCTTTGAATCATTGAGTTTGGATCTCGCGTTTATGAGCTGAAATTCAACGTGAACAGATTTTACTGCGTGAGGACCGAAATCTGAAGACCACGACCCACAGAGAGGAGAGATTTCTCCGAAGGAGCACCACCTCCCAAAAACAGCTTCCTCAGTTCTAACTGGCAGGTGAAGATTTCCAAGCATTTCACGTCCCGGTGGTTAGACGTCTGACGGCAGCAGCGTGAACAGCAGACTCATCACAACACCGACAGACCTGTGAAAGCCTAAACCGACACTGTTAAAAAAAACATCTGCAGGAAACCAGCTGTACCTTTCTGTGAGAACGAAGCCTCCATCCTTCATGACGGGGATCTTCCTCACGATGCTGAGTTTTCCAAACTCCTCGGTGTGCTGCTGCCCTGAGACGGAAACACAGATCCGGTTTAAAGACGTGTGCGTCGCCGCAGGACGTCTCCTTTGATCGCTTCGAGGCCGTCGAGGTGGAAATGTGGGGCTTTTAAGGAGTTAACGTAACTTTACTCCTCAGCTCTCTGGGTGGGACTCAACTCCTCTCTATCTGGGTGAAATGTAAAAATGTAAACCGATAGTCCAGTGGAGAACTGGTTTGTGTTTTTTTTGTGTGTGTGTGAATGTGTTTGTGTGTGTGTGTGTGTGTGGGGGGGGGGGGGGGGGGGGGGGGGGGGGGGGATCTTTCCTTGCAGGACAAGGTCAAAGCCTGTAAGACATTCAGCTCATAAAAGAGAAAACAAGAAGTGTGTTGACATTCTCAGGAACTGAAAATTCCTGCAAACGACTCTGTGGCTGCAAGTCATTTAACGCTGCAACAGCGAGCGGCTTCGTGCACGTTTCACTATTTTTGCTCCAGAACGTGACACTGAAACATCCGTCTCTCAGGGGCGGGGCGCTTACCTGCTGCGAGCTCCACATACTTGAAGTCGAAGGAGATGCCGAGGGCCTTGGCGAACAGGTAGACGGCGCGGCACGGCGGGGAGAGCAGGTCCAGGTGGAGCTCCATGGTCGGCGTGAAGGCTGCAGATGCTTTTCCCTTCGGTGTGTCCTCGGTCCTCTCCTGTAGCGCCTGTTATCCTCCGGCCGCCCAGAGCCCCGCCCCTCCTCGCTGCAGGACTCGCTGATTTTTAAACAGTGGCGACAGTTCAAAGTGAACAGGCCCGTCAGGGTTGACCGGTCTGACCTTTGGCCCCCGGCTTGGTCCAACATTTTGTAAACACTGCTGCGGTATTGAAATTTTTATCTGCTTGATGAGCCTCTGTGCTCTTGGTGATAAACGTAGAGGCGATCAAACAGAAAGGAGGGCAGCCAGCGTCTGACACATTTTCACAGATCCATTATTTTCTGCTCTCTTTTGTTCCCTCGTTATTCGCCCAAACTATCGTGCTGCGATGGTCTATGAAGAAGATGCGTAAGGAACGGGAGGTTAATTGCCCGCTTTGTTTCCTTTCTCGTGCATGTTTGAGGTGATCCAGCACACCTGGTCCGAGCACTCGTTCATCTCTTCAGACTGAACCGTTTCTTTATTTTACCACTGCAGGACTCTGTTCATTCTCTGTGTTGCTTTATTGCTACTTCAAAGAACATTTTGGTTTAAAAAAAACAACCATGAGTCATTATAAGATGGTAAAGAATGTAAACTACTTTTAATAGAAATGCAAAACAAGGAGAGGACTTCTAATGCTTTCCCTTTTTTGCCATAAATATATAAGTACTTATCCAGGACTATAGATGTTCTATAGGCTCACTTCAGAAGAAAGACATTTTTAACTCTTTTAGCTTCTTGTAAGAGGCTTAAAATAGATCTTTATTTTGAAGTACAGTGATCCCTTATTTTTTCGCGGTTAATGGGGACTGCCCCCCCCCCCCCCCCCCCCCCCCCCCCCCCCTGTGAAAATCAAAATTGGCGAACTGGAGCCTAAATAATGTGTTTAAAATATGTTTAAAAACCGTAAAAAAAAGGAGCGAGACACTGCAGCGAAACAAGACAAAGGCTCATCTGTGGTCTTTCTGTTACCTTCACAGCCTCTGGTCTCTGAACCGTAGTAAAGAAACCGCTCTTTCATCTAACCTCGTTTTCATTCTGCCATCCCACAACACACACACTACATTACCCATAAAGCCACCTTCTTAAAGGGGCCAGGCTGGCTCACAACATTTCTTTGCTGCGAGAGAACGCGCACAACATCCTGTGATGTTTCCGCCATTTTTTCTTGATTTTTTTTAATATTATATATTTCTGAAAAAAATCTGCGAATAACTAAAACCGCGGAGCTTAAAGCGCAAATTGGTGAGGGATCACTGTAGGTCTAATGCCCCTTGTTATATCATTAATTACCATTTTGCTGCAAATGATTAATTCATTATAACTTAAAACTGCCTCCATTCAACTCTTTTTGGTCTCTTATCAAAGTTTATGCTCCTTGCCAAGTCGGGGGACGGGGGGTTGATCCAGGGAACATGCTCTTTTTTTTTTGTGGTACTGAAATAAAGTGTACTTTCACATATGCTCCAGTAGATGGCAGTGGCGCTCTCATTGTCACAGTGTGCAGCAGGGAGTACAGCGGTACCTCTACTTATGAAATTAATTGATTCTGGAAGTAGTTTCATAACCTGAAACTTTCGTAAGTAGAGACGCGTTTTCCATGTAAATGCCCTAATCCAGACATTCCCAAACTTCAGAACACCAAGGCCCAATTTGAAATGTGAAAAATCTTCGCGGCCCACCCAAACCTTTAATCACAACTGTGATCAATATACAGGACTAGAAGCTATGTTCTGACATTAATGTAAGGGGTCAACAAATAAGGTGACACTTGTCATATTAAGTTAAGATGACGGTAGAATAACACTTAACTGGTTTGTTTTGTTACTTCTTAATGTTTTTTAATCATGTAATGAATATTTTACAATAATTAAAAACATATTTTAAAAAGTTTGAGGATTTAAAACACATTTGTTTAATTTTAATGATCGCTCACGGCCTACCTGCAGTACCACGGAGACCCACCAGGGGGCCGCGGCCCACAGTTTGGGAATCACTGCCCTACTTCATTCCAAGACCCCCAAAATTCAAACATAATTTTTTAAATAAATTATAAATAATACATGAAATGACATAAAAACCTGTAAGAAGACCTCCACCAAATGCAACAATTATCGAAAATTTGAAAGTGATCCAGAATCCAGAATTTCTTTCGGATCACAAATGAAATCAAAATGAAATCAGTTCTTCCTTTTCATATTTCCGACGACTCCTGAAAATTTCATCAAAATCCATCCATAACTTTCTGAGTTGTGGGGCTTTATGTCACGGCTCATACAGGGGTGTCAAGGAGCCACTATTCAAAACCAAGATTTAAGAGCCGACTTGCTAATAACACCAGGAATTAACAAGTTTTTACTGTAAAACTGACAACAGTCGTTCACCCGACTGTACGGCATTTCTGATGCATTTTGTTGATACTAGTCTGGTTGTCGCAGGGATCTCTACCTGATCACTGCGCAAATAAGCCGCATGCTTTGAGTTAGTGATTAGCGCACGATTTCCTCGGCTGGCTCTGGCTTGTCGCCGCATTTTGATCGGTTGAAGCAGGAAACCCCACGTTAAAAGTCCAACTTTGCAACCTAAAAATAACTGACAGCCTGGATCAAAAAGAAAAGTTTGATTCTCCAGAGCAGATACGCACCTTCTGCTCCTACATTTGATCGACAGATCTGGCAAACGTAGCACCTGAGAATGACAGTTTGAACGACTGCTCAAACTGACTGAATGACAGTTTGAGCTCCAAGCAGGCAGATTCTGCCTGCTTGGAGCTCATCAGGAGTAAAGCTGCAGACCCGACTGTCATCCAGAAGATGGCAGGTTCGGCAGCAATGCAGACCGACAATAACTAATCGTTAAAATTCCAATATATACATAAAATATAACTTTCAACCTTTACACTACCTGGAGGAAGCAAAAAAGTCAACTGATGGTCGATCATGTTTTACAGTGATCCCTTATTTTTCGTGGTTTCGCGAAAGTCAAAATCCACAAACTGGAGCCGGAGCCCCCCGAGTCTAAATAATGTGTTTAAAATGTTTAAAAACTGCAAAAAAAGTAGCGAGGCACTGCAGTGAGACAAGACAAAGACTCATCTGTGGTCTTTCTGTTTCCTTCACAGCCTCTGGTCTCTGAACTGTAGTAAAGAAACCGCTCGTATTGTGCTATTTTTGGCTCGTAATTAGCGGCTAACACGCTAACAACAACAAAAGAAAAAGTCCAGTTTTCTCTGCATGGAACGGGAACTTTATTCTGGTTTACATATAACAGAGAATGTAAATCTATACACGCTGGGCTGCTGTTGATGCTCACTACACTTTTCATCTAACGCCATTTTCGTTCTGCCGTCCCACAACACACACACTCCATTACCCATAAGGCCACATCATTACCCATAAGGCCACCTTCTTAAAGGGGCCAGGCTGGCTCACAACATTTCTTCACTGTGAGAGAACGCGCACAACATCCTGTGATGTTTCCTCAATTTTTTTCTTGATTTTTTTAATATATATTTTCGAAAAATCCACGAATAACTAAAACCGCGGAACTTAAAGCACGAATTAGGAGAAATAGATCTCCTGCCCTCAGCTTCCGAAATGTAAGAATCTGAAATCCAGCTGTCAAATGGGTGAGAAACTTGACAGCAGTTTCTCCTGCTGGACTCTCTGGCAGCTGGATCTGAATCCCCAGCTGTTCAAACAGATCCCCCACTTCCTTCTCCATGGCAGCTGTAAAGCACTTCAGGGGATCGTCTCATCTTTCCTCTCCTTCTCCTGCGCCTTGCACGGAAAGAGAAGTTGCTTGTCCCTTGTTGACATCTGCAGGAAGAAGAAGGACACTGCAGGCTTCAGGGTTGCAGGTTCGTCTCGTCTGAAGACTCCTGTCTGGGTTTAACTCGGCAAACTGCTCACTATTATTTCTATGAAAGCATCAGGGCGAGAGTGAACATGCTCTGCCCTTCTTCTACTTCCATTGTGCGTGACCCCCGAGCAAATATCATTAACTAAAATTAGGGCTGGGCAACGATTAAAAAATGTAATTGCAATTAATCACATTATTTCCCTGATTAATCACGATTGATCGCATTATATACGCAAAATCAAATAATGAATTCAAAAGTAGTGTAAAGGTCACTTTTATTTAAATGTTCTGCTGCCATACGAACTAAAGTGTCATAACATTTGTTGTTCAAACACTTTTAACATCAGTAACACATATTTAGTGTAAATCTCATCTTAAAAAATGTCAAATAAAATAAAGCTTATTGCCACTGCCAGGGCATTAATGTCATCCTGTTTTTATTAAAAAAAATTTTAAAAAGTCTACAAGCAAAATCCAACTAAATGATTGTGTCTCAGCACAATCAGAACATTAAAACAGGTAATTTCTGAGGTAACAGCAGAAACTTTTAACGGGGAGTTCAACTTGTCAGTTGTTACAAATAACCTTGTTTCTGTTGAATCCTCCGTCTGGGAGAACTTTAAAATGAAAATGTCCATGTTAAAGTTCAATAACTTTACTAATCTGTGTATCTTTCATTCTTTCCATTTTCAATTGTCAATCAAAAATTTAAAAAATTAAAAAGTGCCAATTTATTACTTTTTTCGTTTTTTAATCTAACACAAAAAAACGAGAAAAAAATGGCTGTTTTTTTTATATTTCAATTTTAGACTTGGATCAAAATAACGAAATTAAAAAACCGACCACAGAACTGAATTTGTTTTATAATGGAGGACTGGACTTTCTGTTGTCATTACACATCTGTGCCACTAGATGGAGCCGCACTGCAGTAACCAGCTAGAGAACAGCAGGACAGTGAACACATGGAGCAGATCTGATGGAACATGGAGGAATGACGCGGACGTTTTGTTGCAGACCAGAATTTTTTTTTTGACAGAATTGTTAATATTGCTACCTGAGTTGCTACCTGAACTGTAAAGTTCACTGATTTTTACCGTTCTCCATGTCTGTTTTAGTTTTCCCATGTTTCCCATGCCAATTGTTTCCCGGCTACGTAGCGGCCAGTAACAGACTTTTCAAAATAAAAGCATGTGAGCAACATGCGTTAACGCGCGATAATATAAATGTTGGCGTTATAAATTAATTAGTTAACGTGATAATAATGCGTTAACTTGCCCAGCCCTACTAAAAATATAATATTGAATCCTTAACGAGGATAATGGCAGGTAAAAAAAACTCCCACAGAGGGAGAAAAAAGCCTTTAAGCCAAACAGTGGCAAGAAAAAACTCCACTTTAAGAGGAAGAAACCTTGATCAGGACCTGGATCATATGGGGGGACCTTCCTGATAAAGACCAGCCGGGTAAAGAAAGAAAAGACAGGACAGAGGGAGGATGGAGGACAGAGAGAGGAGAGACACAAATGACTGAATGAAATGACTCCATAAACAGATGCAGGTAGCAGCACTGAGGTGAGATGGTCAGAGGACTAGATCACCGGTCACCACGGCAACCGACACCCTGAACCCATCTACACACACAAGTGGAGGTAAACGCTGGGATGGACAGAGGAGGGAACTGAAAGTCAGCATGAAACTCAGGAAACTGACCTGCAAACATACAGAAAGAAAAGAGAAAAGAGAGGGCAAAACAGCACAACAAACTACAGGAAAGAAAAGAAAATGGAGCACAGTTACAGTAACAAGGTGCTCCTAATTAATTATGAGATGAGCTGGAGGAGGAAGGAGGGAGGAGGAAAGGAAGAAGAGCAGTAAAGACACCGCTCAGCAGATCATGTTAGCGTCCCCCTGCAGCGTAGGCCTATAGCAGCATAGCTATGACGAAGTTGTGATTAAGACGAGCTACTCTAGTCTGAGCTCCTACAACTATGGCTATAACTATTAGCCCCTAAACACTATAGTTTAGACTAACTGTAGGCTTTACTAAACAAATGTTTTCAATTTAGTTTTAAAGATGGAGGTGGTGTCAGCCTCCTGAACCCAAACTGGTAGCTGGTTCCACAATAAAGGTGCCTGGTAGCAGAAGGCCCGTCCTACTTTTAGATATTCTAGGAACGTGCCAGAACGTCAGGTCTGGTAGATAACGAGGAGCTAGGCCATTAAGGGTCTTATATGTGAGAAGCAGAATTTTAAACTCAATTCGAAATTTCATGGGGAGCCAATGGAGGGAGGCTAACACGGGAGAGACGTGATCTCGCTTACGGATTCCTGTCAGCACCCTCGCTGCTGCATTCTGGATCAGCTGGAAGCTATTCAGCGAGCTTTTCCGACATTCTGCTAACAACGCATTACAGTAATCCAGTCTAGAACTGACAAACGCGTGGATTAATTTTTCAGCATCACTCTGGGAGAGGATGCTCCTGATCTTGGAGATATTTCAGAGATGAAAAGTCTGTTTTACAAACCTGATTAATAATCAGCATCGAGGCAACACCCAAACCCACTGCAGGCTGTACTTGGCAAAAAACATGTTGGTGATTTATGTCACATGCCATAAAACTTCCTCAGACAAGGGGGTGGGTGGATCGATACCAAAATATTGATATTTGGATCCTGATGGTTCAGGTTTAAGGATCGATCCTCATATTATAAAAAAAAATTGATACCAGGTAATGTTTTAACATCTACATTCAATAATCTAATTTTCTAGCATTTTATTCGTTTTTGAATGTTTCGTTTGGACAGGAACTACTTTTCCTTCCGCCTCAGGCGACCCTTAGACTTCCCTTGATCATACAGTTTTAAACCTAGGCTGCTGGGAGGACTTCCCATGATGCACTACGTACTTTCCTCACTCTTCTATCTTCGCTCTTCATGTACTTAGAGTTTATATTATCGCTTCCATTACTGTTTCGCTTATCTTTACCCTATAGACAGAAATCCCTGGCTGAGTGGTTTTGTGTTTTTGAGACTGGTTCTACAGGAACTAGTTCAAAGAAAGTCTTTCCTTTCCACTGCCAAACAAAAACAAAGTGAAGATTTATGCATTTTCTTGGTTTCCTTCGGGAAGTTGCTTTTAAGAATTGGCATTATAATGGATGCTATTCTAAAGCCGACTACGGAGAGTTTATATGACATGCAAAAGCCCCAAACGCGACGGTAATGGCAGGGTTTGACCAGGGCTGCCACCCAGTGGAGACCATCTTTGTGGTACTCAGGTTTCCCATATTAACTAGAATAATCTGGATTATAAAGTGGTTATACTGCTTTGTCCTAATTTGAATATAACAGGGTTATAACTAAATTGAAAGTGGCTTTAATTAGACCTGAGATGAGTTTTTTTGAATTGCTGCCGCACAGATAAACCGAACAGAGCTGAATCAAGATCTGGGATTCGTTAGACGGGAGCCCAACGGTTGTTTCAGATGGTCGTCCTGCTGGTTGAGGGAGAAACGGGCAGTTAAGGACTCGAGGAAGAGCCCAGACCGCTGGTTTGTGAGGTCTTTCCAGTCGGCAGAGGTCAGAACGTAAACTGTAACCAGGGTGTTGTAGGATGTGCTAAAACACGTCTAATCCCTGGAGGGGGGGTGGGGGGGCTGCAACTGGAATCTAACTTAAACGATCTGCTACAAACATCTGGGGACCAGATTTCCTGTTTAACTGGAGCTGTTTGGAGCAACCAACACATGTTGCTTTGGCTCAACAGAGCTTCTGCATTTACGTGAAACAGGATCGTACTAATTTATGGTGCGTTCACTGCGTGTGGGACGGTAGAGATTTTTTTAATCCACAGGTGCCCAAACAGTTTAAATCCGTTGCATCATTGCAGAGTTGGTCAAGAAACCATTTAAACCAGTGGACAATAAGAACCAGAAGTCCTTCAACTGTGATTTCTGTACAAAATTGTTATGTTAAAACATTTAGCTTCATCTGTTTCTTCAGGTGGAATACCTTCCTGTTGTTTTCATAAAGAAGCAACAAAGAAAACAGAGAAGCAGTCAGGCTTCTTTTTTTAATTCTGTCTCTTTCTGCTGAGTTACAATCTCAGACTTTGAACTTCAAACAGTGAGGACAGCATGGTTAACCTCGGTCAACATTGATCTTAGAGGATCAAGGTGGGGAGCGTTTTCTTGTTGACCGGCTGAAAAAAATGTGATATTTTACAAACAGCATGAATGTTTCCCGCCACTTATGGCTGCATTCCTGATATGAGAGACACAAATAGATTTTTGAAGACCATGGGAGTTGTTGCAGTTCTCTCTCCTCGCCAGCAGATGGCAGC
>JAGFBZ010000478.1:0-91104 GCA_018398805.1 Hirundichthys speculiger
AGCATGTTTTTCAAGGCTGGCTTCAGCACGTGTGGTGACGATTCAACCTGAGCCTCTTCCCCAGTCGTCGGGTCGAACTGCATCATGCTTGCTGTGGTTAAAAGTGCACAAATGGTCTCTGCACCCTCAGATCCAGCGATGCTCGTTAGCAACCAGTTAAGTAACGTGGACAACAGCTGCTGGACTGATAAATATTTGAGGAAGAGATGCTTGGTGAAAACATTGAATAACTGACCTGTTTATAGAGCTCGAAGTGCGTGAGGGGCAGCTCCACGGCCTCTCTGACCTCCTGCTTCTGGATGTCCATGCCGCCGATGTCGGCGTACATCACATCCGGCTTTTGGTCTGGAAGCACAGAGGCGAGTTAAGCTAAAACGCAGCGAGCCACGCCCGACCGCCGGCACAGAGAATCGGGGCCCCACCTGACGTCAGCATCATGATGCTGCTGTCCGCCTCGGGGGGAAGCACGTCCACCAGCGCGTTGCTGTGCTTGTGCAGAGCCACCGAGGCGTTGGGCTTCAGCAGCTCCCTGTCGATGGTGCTCAGGATGCGCACGTAGTAGTTGGAGCCTGAAAGGAGAATAATGGTGAAGAATAAAGATGCAGAAACTGTTACAGATTCACAGCATGGACCTCACACTGAATAATTAAAACGCACACCTTCCCTGGGTTTTCTGAGAGCTTGAACATGAAAAAACATTCAATAATTTAATATTCTCAGTTTTACCTTTTTATTTATTCATCCCAACAGTGTTGTATATTTGTGTATTTGATGCAAACATGTTTTGTATTCGTTTCTGTGCCCCACAACAACAGGAACGTGACGGCAGCAGATCAACATCTATTACTCAGGTCTCTTCTGTGGGTTCATGTTGAATTAAAAGGAAGGCAGAGGAGAAATAACGGAGGATAGAAACCACAGACCTCCACCTATTTTCCTGTTCTTGCCCCCATCAGCAATGCATAAAACATGAACTGTTTAGGAAGCAGCCTCTGATAAATGTGGTTGTCTGAGTTACCGTTTTACTGACGCGCTGTTTTCTGAAGGTTTCCATAAATCCCAGATTGTTGTTGTCGTTGCCTCATCAGTAACGTGACGGACGTGTAAATGGATCTGCAGCCGCTGTGACTCTATTTCCACAGAAGTCTGTGACTCAGAATCGGTAGTTGGCTCCACATCTCCTCATGCATGTTTAAATTAATGATGACAGGTGCTTTTCTAGTTTAATCTGAACACCAGAGAGGATTTTCTTTCGCGTTCTTGTTCCTCCGGTCCATTAAAATGTATCTTTGCTCCATATGAGCCCGGCTCCAACACACACAATAAATAAATGAGTAACTGAGCTGGACCCGGTTTAGGATTGTTCTCACGGTTTCCACCAAAATGTTTTGAACAGGAAGTTGACGTTGGGACCCAGAGGCCTCACAGCAACATCAGTAGGCTTCTTATTTAATGTGTGTTCAGTGGTGTCATAAAAGAACAGAAACAGAATTATCAGAACAACTACTGCTGTAACATGGTGGACATGATGTCCACATGAGTTCCTCCTCAGAGGAGACAAATCAATCCCGTCTGAAAGGGACCCATTTCTCTTTAAAACGAGCTGAAGAAGACAGTTACCTGTGGTGGAGCCAACGATAGCCGTGTTCTGGTCAACAGCCTCCAGGAACTGGCCAATGACCAGAGGGATGCTCTGTATCCTCTTCACCTCCTCCTGGGCGTGCAGGAACTCCTTCTTCAGGTTTTTCTGCTCATCTTTGATGTACTCCTCCTGAACCTCCAGGAACTCCAGCTCCTGCTGCAGCTTCTGTAAACACGCGACAGAAACAGAGGAACAAAGAGGGAGAAGCCTGTTAACGGATGGACCGAACTGACCGCACCGACACAGCAGAAGGGTTTCCACGCTAATAAAGTTCTCATGTGCTGTTTTAACTGAATGTTTTCCTGCAATTAAATGCTTCAAGACGTCTGCACGTGATGACGTTTGTCTCACAGCGTGAGCTGAAAATGGAAGTCCTCCTTCATTTTATCATCATGCAGGGTAGAGGCGGTGGGTGAAGTGACCCACACGTCCTGCCTCGTGCCTGCTGATCAAACCTCGAAGTTCCACAAGTTTATGATTAATAATGAAGTCAATGAGGCGCCTGAATGCACGGACGTTTTACCATCCATCCACCCAGACCTGCTTCTTCCTAATCAAGGTCACTGGGGTCTGGAGAGCAGGCCCCGTCCCAGTTACAACCTCCCAGTTTTACCCCGGATCCTGCTGATGTTCTCACCTCGTGTTTTTAGCCTGAACCTCAGTGAACAGAAACACCTCTGGACAGACCGCGGAGCCACACAGACAAAACCTGCACATGCTCACACTCCTGTGGCTAATCTGGAATCACCAACTAGACTAACATGCAGTCAAAAAACACGCATGACTTAAAGGAAGCATGGGGAGAACAGGCAGGATCAACCCAGAGACGTCCCAACCCAGATATGAACCAGTAATCTTCTAGCTATGAGACAACAGCACAGCTGTCAGAATGTTTTTTCTCTTCACAGCCATATTCCAGAGCCCTGGCCTCAACCACACTCAGAAGCTTAAATTAAATAAATATCATTTAGTGGCCTTTAATAAAAGTGAAGACAGGGACGTCCGGGTTCAAGTCCAGTCAGGAAGACATCCAGAATAAAATTGGAGCCAAATCAATAATACGAATCACTCTGCTGTGACGACCCCGACCAGGGAGCAGCCGAAAGGACAAGAATGAACGCAAAGACAGACAGGAGACGGGGACCAGACACATACAGCAGAGGGCCACAGGACACGTGACTGGACTGGAACCTGGACCGATAAGGTCTTTAAGCCTTCTTCTTCATCTAATTCAGTGACCCATCATCCCACATTCAGAGTCTTTGGGACTCAGCAGTTCAACTCTCTCATCATCAGTCCAAGATCTACCTGAAAATAATCAACACAAGTCTGGACGGATGTAAATGTCGTGACACTGCATGGACGCCACTGTGGATGAGTCCCGTAGTCAAAGCTAAAAGTAGTTTACCAAAGCATACCATAGGGGTGTCATGATACATCCATCTAACAACACCAAATCCAAAAAGGTCGGGATGCTGTTTAAAAGATTAATAAAAACAGGATGTAACAGCACCGTCTTCTCTGGACCAAAGCTCATCTAAAATAGTCGGAGGCAAAATGGAAAACTGTTCCAGCTCATCACAGTTCAACAGTCTGGATCTCTGATGGTTTGAGGTTGTATTAGTGTCTATGATGTGGACAGAAAACACATCTGGAAAAGATCCAGATGCTGAAGAGAACAGTTTTTCAAGCAACGTCTGCTCCCATGATCTAGACAATGGTGAACCACATACTGGATCCATCACAGCAGCAGAGTCCTGGTCCTGAACTGGCCCGTCTGCAGTCCAGACAACAGATAATAAAATGGAGCATCCAGCAGCGAAGGTCCCGGACTGCTGAGCAGCTAGAATCCTGCATCGGACCAGAACGGGACAACATTCCTCTCCAAAAACTGCAGCTGCTGGTCTCCGTCTGCAGACAGTTGTTCACGCTGGATTCACACAGCAGCGTCTGCCTGCGTCTACATACACTGTGAATGGGGTGACATCATCCGTTACTGAACTGAACTGAAAAGAAGAGGGGACGCTACACATCAATAAACATCGCCCTGATCCAACTTTTTAAGAGATGCGCCGCTGCCAAAGTCAATATGAGATTAATATTTTTAATGAAATGGTCAAATGTCTCAGTTTTAACATCCCATTTCTTCTTTATGTTCTATTAGGAATAAAATGTCTGAGATTTTGTGACCCTACATAGGATTAATGGGGCACGGATGGATGGATGTGTTTGAGATTTGATAATTACTAGGGATGTCCCGATCACATTTTTTGGGTCCCGATCCGATTTCCAATCTTTAATTTTGATGATCGGCCGATTCCCATTTTTTCCCGATCCGATTTCACTTTTTTTGAGTGGGCAAACAGAGTTTAATTTCCTGTGCATTTTATTTCCTGTGTACATTAAATAAATAGGCCTGCATCCAAGCTGAGATGAATAGCTTTTATCATCTCATAAAATAAACAATAACTTATTTAAACACTCCTCTTTCTTTCTTTTTTGTTTGGGAGAATTATTATAAAACACATTTAGTTACAGAACAGTGACTGTTCAACAGTCTCAGTACTAAAGAACATAGCACTTCCATTTAAATAGCAGCAGGTGAACTTGGCTAGCAGTTTAAGGCAATGAAAACACTAGCAGAAGTCTTTGCAATCAATGAAATCACATCAGAATAAAAATAACATAAAATATTAACTTAACTTCTTTCAAGACCCGCTGCACATGTTCGCGCACCTTTGTGTCCTTTGTCGTTCATGTAATGACGGGAACGAGGCTCGAGGTAATTAATGAGCCGGTTAAATACCCTGTATTCCACATACTGAATGGGCTGGTCGTCCTCAGTAACACATTCCGCGATTAGCTGGGTGATTTTTCTGTATTTCTCTGAGTCTTCGGGAGTTTGTCCTTTCTTTTAAAAGTTTCACAGAGCGTTTGCTGCTGTAGAGCATCCGGCTTCAAAGCTGCTGCTGATACCTGACAGAAGGCTGCGTGCTCGCTAGGATGGTGATTTTTTAAGTGTCTGATTAGATTGGAGGTGTTGTAAACTCTCTTCTTACTTACCCCTCATGATATCTCAGCCTTCCACACGTTTCAAGTCGCAGTTGAAGCGTCGGTCTTTGTAATTTTATAGCGCTGCCACACTGCTGACATTTTTGCTAAAGTTTAGCCTGACGCCGCCGGTCTTAAAACTTTTAAGGTGGATACGAGACAGCGCTGCTGGGAAACCTCATTTCAGTGCAAATTATTAAATGTATATAGTTTAAAAAATATTTTTGTTTGTGTAATATGATTACTTTATTAATTTGTTTTAATTACGATCACTTTTTGAGAAAAAAATAATGAAAAAAAGATTGGCGTGTTAAAATAAGGTTGATCGGCCGATCCGATTAACCTTAAATTTTTAAGATCGAAGGCCGATCCGATCAGGGGATCGGGATCTGGACACCCTTAACAATTACATTTTGTTTTTATTTAAACTTGACAGCGTCCCAACTTTTTTGGAACTG
Organism: Hirundichthys speculiger; assembly: GCA_018398805.1. Lineage (NCBI taxonomy): Eukaryota > Metazoa > Chordata > Actinopteri > Beloniformes > Exocoetidae > Hirundichthys > Hirundichthys speculiger. The sequence goes on from JAGFBZ010000478.1 coordinate 5,152, forward strand.
GGGTTGTTTGTTGATAAATCAATTAATTGATCAATGATCCAACAGCATTGATACAAAATGAAAATAACAACCAAACATCTAATTCTCATCAATGCATGTTATCAAGTTACCTTTTGTAGTCTGATTCTTACTAATAATCTGGTGGAATCCAGAAAAATATTGATTTATATTTCAGTTACTAAGTCCAATTTGATGTGAATGGAAGTGATTATGTTCAGTCCACAGGTGACAGAATCTCATATCGATCATTGGCGCCTGAATCAAATCAAAATCACATTGTGACAGACGTGACAGTGATATCAGGAAGCATCAAATCATCACCCAGTTAATCAAGTAACACAGTAACTGATGAAACTAGTGATCTACACCGCTACAAACACCAGCGGATGTGAATGAGTAAATTAATGAATGAGGGAATGAATGAGGTGTATGTGAGACCTTATATCTGGTGTAAAGGTCCTCCAGGTCCTCTGGTTCTGGTGTCAGAAAGGACAGACCTGTCTGAGGTCTGGAGCTCAGGACTGCCGGCATGTCCTCCTGCAAGGACAAGAAAACTTGATCTGAATGACACATGAGGAAACAGTTACAGAGGAAACTGGAACGGAGTACATTTATTTTTGGATTATTTCAGTGAAGGACGTTTGAAAACATCCAGATGCTCAACACTGAGTCTAATGAAGCATTTAGATTTATTACAAAGATGTAGTCAACACCTCACCACTGGGATACATGATGCAAATAACAGGTCTAATACAAGCAAAAACCAACAATAATCAATAGTTATTAATAATGTAACAATAATGATCCGGAGCTGGTTGTTAGCTTTAGCGGCTCACACGGAGACACAACTGACATCTTCCTGGCGATGTTCACCGATAAACAACAAAAAAACAACATCTGAAAGATCAACACAAATCTGCAGGACGCCCGTGATTATAAACTCGTCGACCACTTGAATAAAATGTCTAATTTTTCTTCGTGTCTGTGGACGCGGAGCTAAGCTGCGTGACGCAGCACTGAGCACGGAATGAATTAGCATCTTTACGGCAGAGTCCAGTTCACGAGCTAAACGACACCGAGACAAACACACACCGAGAGCAGCACTCAATAGCCAATATTTACTCAAGCGTTTTACTGAAAAATCCACTCCGAGAAACAAGGAGATAAAAAGAGAAGTGTTACACACTCTAGCCGGGCTCTTCTCCACCGCGACAAAGTCCTCCATGTTGAAACTAGTCAGCCGGATGACGTTCTTACGTCGTACGTCGATGCGAGGGTGTCTGGGTATTGTAGTTCTTCAGCTTCTGTGAAGGGGCAAAAAAATAACAAATACAGTTGCTAAACGAAGGACATGGCGCCACCAAGTGGTATAAAGTATGAACATGTCCCAAAAGCCTCAAGTTTTTCAGAGGATGTACATGATATATTTAATCGAGACAGAGGGTTATATTCTTTTTTTCCCCCAACACTTTAGAGTTGTTTGTACATATATATGCAATTTAATCTTGTAGCAGATATTAACTTTCTCGTGTGTACGTGTGAGAGATAGTGAGTGTGTCCTTTTCCAGGCCTCTCTGACAGTCTGAGCTCACATATTTTATTAATTTCTAAAATAACATCACAAGAAAGTTCATGTGACTAATCCTGACCATGAAGTCAGACGTAGAGTTGCTACAGAGAGTGGCTGTTAATGGGATGTTCAGACATTTATAGATTTGTTTCAGAGTATTTATTAACAATTATTTATTGTTTTTACTGTTTCATGTTTCCCTTTTGTTGTTTTGATTCTTACAATGGTAATTTTAAATTCTATAAAGAAGTGTTTAATTACAGGGTGTGCAGTATTTACCTTCTGGGGATGTGATAAGGTATTGATTGATGAAGTATTAATTGAGTTATGATTGATTAATCAGTATTGTCAGTGGCATCATGTTTGCTACTACCAACAGTATTCGTGTTAAGGCTCATACATATTCAATTTGATTCAGTTCCATTAAACTTTATAATTCAAAAGGATAGGATACTATACATCTCTAGACACCTGCAAACAATTCAGATTTAATAAATGTAATTTGATCAATTCAAATTTAAAACACAAAGATAAAACAGAAAAAGCATTGGTACCATTTTCATGAATTTGGATTTATTCTTTCAGACAAACAACACAGTACGATACATTTCATTTTCTTGACCTCTGAGAGAAATTCTTCTGCACTCATTTTTAATTTTTACATGAAGTATAATAATAATAATAATACATTTTATTTCTAAAGCGCTTTTCAAAAAACTCAAAGACGCTTTACAGAGTTTAAAAACAAGCAAAGACAAATAAAACAAGCAAATGAAACAAAGACATCATATAAAAACGTGACATTAATTACACATTAAAAGCAGTTATAAAAAGATGGGTTTTGATGAGTGACTTGAAGGTTGATAGGTTGGTGCAGGCTCTGATGTGTTTGGAGAGTGAGTTCCAGAGGGAGGGAGCGGCTATAGAGAAGGCTCTGTCGCCCCAGGTTCGGTGTTTGGTTCTGAGTGGTATGGACAGGAGGTTGGCGTCAGAAGAACGGAGGGAACGGGAGGGAGTGTAGTGGTGGAGCAGGTCAGTGAGGTAGGACGGGGCCTGGTTGTGAAGGGCTTTGTGAGTGAGGAGAAGGAAGGATTTTAAAGTGGATGCGTTGTGGGACAGGGAGCCAGTGGAGGTTCTGGAGGACGGGGGGTGATGTGGTCACGGGAGCGGGTGTGAGTGAGCAGACGGACGGCAGAGTTCTGGATGTATTGTAGTTTATTGAGGGTTGTGGATGGTAAAACCGTAAAGAAGGCTATTGCAGTAATCAAGTCTGGAAGTGATAAAAGAATGGATCAAGATTTCAGCAGTGGAGAAGGACAGTGAAGGGTGGAGGCGTGCAATGTTTTTGAGATGGAAGAAGGCCGTCCTGGTGATGTTATTGATGTGGTGTTCGAAGGTGAGGTGACTATCAAAGATGTGTCAAGTGACCCAGAGAAAACGTTGGAATCAACTCAGCTTCTATTCAATAATCAATGTTAACTCTGTATGTTAAAGTGGCTTGATGGCAGCACTCACAGTACGAGGAGAGAATCTGCTGCAGATAGGATGTAAACAGGCCAGGGCTAGTCAAAACAAAGGCAGGAGTGGAGTAACAGAAAGGTGGTAATTAGTGGGATTTGTAATCAATCTCTAATCAATGAAATGTGTGATTCTTGTCAATGATCAGAAACAAGATGTATTAATGATGTTGGAATAGATCTATGTTCGCTCTATGTCATAATTAACATTTCTCGTAGAGCCAAGACAATACTGTGAGCGGCTGAGGTGAGCTGCCGAGGGTCACTGTGTGCCGCAATGGAATGAAAACAACAGCTATGTTTATCAAACAGGAGCAGAGATGGATGAAAACCGAATAAGTTATTATATCGGTTTTTATAAGGTAAAAGTCCCAATGAAAATAATAATTAGCCATGAGGATACTGCTAAAATAGAGGGGAAATAGATTGAACGAAGTATAAATCAGCGTTTGATAATTAGGCTACTTTTCGATTAAGAGAGAGGTGACTGGTTATCCCAAACAATTCTGCAGGCTCAGGACTACGGGAGACACAACAGAAAGCAGGAGAGAGTTCGTAAGTGTAAATGTGGCACATAGAATGCATTTATACATTTACATTTATATTATTTACATGTTTAATTTACACTTAATTTGGGACAACTGATGTCCAACTCGTGATCTTTTCTGAGTATTTTCTGTTAAGTTAAGAGATTAAGTTATTTGTTGAAAATGTTGGTTTTATCTGGTAGGAAGCCGTGTCTCAGCCTTACCAGCAGAGGGCGCGTTCGCTACACTGTGTGTGCAGGGACAATAGAAGTCTGGCGTAAATACGTCCAGAGAAGAAGAGTACACACTTGAGTGTCGAATTACGATGAGTAGCGAACTGTTCTGAATATTCTGTTATAAATTTGCTCTTTGCAGGTGAGTAGTGAGAGTTAGAATTAGGTAGTTTGATGAATGAAAATGTTATGTGACAGTTCATGATACCGGTCGGACTTAATGGGATCTCATAAAATGTTATGGATGTTAGTTGTTCAACTAAAGTAAGGTTACTGAAACTGGCTAGCCAGTCATCACAGTAGCTAACATTAGTTGCCTAGAGTAAGTCAAAGCTGGGAAGTAGAACAATAAGCCAGTCTTAAAAGTTCACGCTGCTTGCGTGTAATTCATAAATGAATAAATAGGTAACTGATGTGATGTTAAAAACAAATACATGATTAATTGGGTTAATGTGACACTGGTTATTAGACATGATTGCAAGTTGATATTCAGTGTGCATGATTGAAATGGTCTGGAATAAAAATCTAATGTACATGATTTATTGTTTTGAGATTGGTAACGTTACAGATGTTCATAATTTTACTGTGAGATTAAAAATACGTCCAGAGAAGAAGAGTACACACTTGAGTGTCGAATTACGATGAGTAGCGAACTGTTCTGAATATTCTGTTATAAATTTGCTCTTTGCAGACCAAATAAAGAAACTTCAAATTAAATCTGTAGTGGAGGACAGCTTCATTCTGCGCCACGCTACATAAACATTAAAGTTACTTCGCCATACACAATACTGGGCCAGGCGTCTGGGTCAAATGGCGATGAGGGTGGCAGCTCAGAGTGGCCTTGGCGAAGTGGCAGAGTGGCAGGCTGCAGACTGCAGATCAGTACCAAATGCGGTGATTAAATACGAACCAATCAATCAATCAGTTAATGAAGCTTTGGCACATACATTGGTACATAGATCGTTAGATAAGGGTTAGCTTTAGCTGATAAGCTTTAGCTTAACGAGCTATATGGCCAAGTAAACAAGGTAACCTTGGGAAGAGTCTTGTGATGGCATGATGTCATGATGATTAGGTGAACGCCCCTGCTGATCTGTAAACCTATGAAATCATTGTGGGACATGGCCTGTGAATTATGCATGATGTAAAGGAGGTATATGTAAAATTATGCATGTCTCTGTATATGTGAATAACCAATCAGAAGTGTCATGTGAGTTTGAGGGAAATTGTGTACGCATATGCAAATGTGAGAGAACCAATCAATAGCGTGAAAGACCAAAAAGGGACATTTTGGGGCTGAAGCAGGCTGGATGAGAGAAAAAGAGAGAGAGAGAGAATGGCATAAAAAGAGAAGACAGAGAGAATTCGTGGTTCTTCCGTGGGGCGTCTTCGAAGAAGCAGGACTAGCTGGACCAAGGGAGCTGACCAACCATCGGAGAGAAAGACCTGAAGAATTTATTCCTCAAGAACAGAAGAAGACGCAGGAACGGATTAACCATTTTTCCAACACTTGAAGAATATAATTGGAGTTTTTGGAATTACCCTAGCTCACTGCTAGCAAGGAGGAGGGGGGCGAATCAGACTACCTGCAGGCCTGATCTTGTGAGCTCTCTCTCTCTCTCTGCAAGCGGCCTTGAACAACGCAAAGGCGCCACATTGCGTACCAGCCTGTCCTTGAACCAACCAGATGGATCGATCAGTAAGCCACAGCTTTAATTTGCCTTTTTATGTAGAATTAGAATTTGTATAACCAATCAATGCTGCTGCCTAACCTTGCTAATCTGCTTTAATAAATATAAAAACTATCATAAGACGTCGTTGTGGACATTACCTCTGTATTCACAAGTGTAATGACCTTGGTTATGCCTCTGCACTAGTAACATAGATTCTTATCGGTTATTCTAGTCATAATATTGTCAAATATCCTTGCGGCTTGCTGTCCAAGCCACTAAATTTATCCTAGCCGGTAACAAGAGCCCAGATCTTAAGAGGGGAGCTGCAAATTAACAGACGTGACCGATAGCTGGACTTTGAGCCAATTGGCTATTCCTCTTAGGTCAGTTATTGGGGGAAGCGGGGTATACGGCTGGAATTTGTATGCAGTGAGAGCTAGGCGAATCCCCTCGACACCAGCTTAAATAAGTTGAGGAAGTCTTAGCGAGGTGAACCCCCTAGACCGCAACTTCTTACCCGAAGAGATGGAGAGCTGGTCCCGGTGACAGACTCTGCTAGTCAGAGACTGAACCAAAACTGGGGGATCTAACAGATGACGCCGAGGTTACGGATGTGAGGGGAGGGAGAGAGGGTGGAGTTGTCAATGTTGATGGAAGTATGCAATAAATTGTGTTTCTTTTTTCTAATTAGGAGGCTTTGATTGTTTCTGTCATGTTTTTTTTTTGGATTAAGACCCACTGGCACGAGACAGAAGATTCCAACTTGAGTCATTTATTATTTCCAAAGTGCCAAAACGCATCTGAAGGAGAGTCAGCAGAAAAGCAGGGCACCGACACAGAAAATAAACAGTAGCCAAGAGAGACGGGATGAAAAGAAAGAAGGGCATGAAAGTGAACAGAACAGGTGGAGCAACAAGCAACAGAAGAAAAGATGAGACTTCAACCAAGGGACAGATGAGACACAGGTGAAAACAATCAGGTAGATGAACAAAAGCAAGTAAAACAGAACAAAACCAAACAGCGAAACAGACAACTGATAAGAACACAAGCGAAGAATACCAGACCAAGAGAACAAGAGGAAAGCCCTGAAAACCAAAACCAAAACCCAGGAATTTCCTGTAGGTTTTTTTTTTACAATGATGCAAACAAGAGTGCTGAGAGAACACCACAAGAGAACACCACAAACACCTTCATCAAAAATCCTAAATACAAAAACGAAAGGACAACTATGGTGATGTACCTGTTTCATAATGTTACCAAGTAATTGTCAAAGTTAGCTGAGATGTTCTCAGAAACTGCCAAGTAGATGGCGTTTGTAGAAATAAAAAGCTCCAGACTGACCTGGATCAGGTTCTGTGGATGTACACAGAGGAGGACGGCACTACTGAAAGAAAAGCACAGGAAGGCAGGAAGATGCACAAAAACATTCAATGAATAATGACCAGTTTTAAAGACATAAATATGGATGTGCAATAGGTTCTCCAGGAAGCCGAGCACTGAACTACTACAAGAAAGAAGTAGAGACATTGACTGAACTTTACAGCAGAACCCGAGAACAAGCAGATGACCAGTTCATGTTGAGGAGGACGGAAATATGAACACTGAGGTTTACCAAGACCCACAGAACACGTTTTTCTGATTCACACCACAAACTGGAACGCAAACTGTCATCACAACTCTACACCACAAGGCTGAGTATATTTCCATTGAAAGGAACAAAAGTGCATCAAGACGGTCCTTCAAACTTGCAAAATACCCAAACCAGGTCTTTGTCAAGTCAGCCAAAAACTCTGGAAATAATAATTCAGCACCAAACTGGGAAGACGGGAAATCGCCTCCCCAGATAACGTACAGTGACCAGGGTCACTGATTTATATATGACTTCACTGTTTATAAGCTTCAAACTCCACAACAGGGAGTTTGAACTGGCAGTCTTCTGGATGGAAGGTGAAACATCCTCAAGAACAGAAAAAGAAGTCCAGTTGACTCGAACCTTAGCGTTACCATGACCTGGATGACAGAGTGTACAGACATGTTCTTTTCCAGCCGGCACAACAAGCCCATGTCATCCGTTCGATTCAACTAGATGACTATATAAACAGATGTAGGCAGCAACACTGAGGTGGTCAGAGGATCAGACGGCTGGTCAGCATGTTAGTTGATATCCCAGAGACATCTATATAGACAGGTGGAGGTGAACACTGGCATCTGGAATAAACCAGCTGTCTTCCTGGGGAAGAAAGGTTTCATTGTGAACTGTGATAAACTTTAACAGTTAACATGCAAGACTTCCGGTTATGACCGCAAGCTAGAAGGTCACGCTCAACCCAGCTCTGTTAAAATCCTGAGTAAACACTGAGAAATAAGGTAGACCTCACTTAAAAAAATAAATAAATAAATAAACGCGCACGAGGCTTATACATCGACCGAGCAATGCCACAACCTGCAAGGAATAAGGGAAGACAAAAACAATCGAAATTAACCGACTTCGGAACGCAGAGCATGGAGCAAACCGCTAGCACGGAAGCTAACATGGCTAACGCCGACACCGGGTCTCCGGAGCAAAGAGAGAACGAGAAGACTACTACGGTCGATTCTAACGACGGGACTCCGGGGCAGAGTGGAGATGAGCTGACCGGGGCCAAGGAAGAAATTCTGACGGCAATAAACGGCTTGAAATCAGAGTTCGCCGCGAGGCTTGATGGCATACTGACGGCCATCGAGGAAACGAGAAAAGATTTGTCGGACTGTAACGAAAGGATGACACAAGCGGAGACGCGTTTGTCAACAGTAGAAGATGAGCAAATGGTGCAACGGACAACGGTACAAAAGCTGGAGAAAATGAATAAAGCTCTGCGGGACAAAGTTGTCGACATGGAAACGAGATCCCGACTCAACAATTTGAGGTTGGTGAACTTGCCTGAGGGAGCCGAAGGATCCGACGCCTGTTCATTTTTGGAGAGCTGGATACCGGAGGCACTGAATATGGGTCCACAACGGAGCCCCATTGTGATGGAGAGAGCGCACCGGGTCGGGCCAAGAAGAGATGCAGATGCTTCACCGAGAACTCTGATTATGACATTTTTAAATTATAAGCAGAAAGTGCTAGTAACTAACGCGGCTAAAGTGAAGAAAGACATCCTCTACAAGAATCAACAAGTACGTTTTTACAATGACCTGGCAACTGAAGTGCACAAACAACGTAAACAATACGACTCGGTGCGCCAGCAGCTACGAAGCTTGGGACTCAGACACGGCATCATACCACCGGCTAAGCTGGTGGTGACCTACAAGGAGCGGACACTCACTTTTGACACGCCGTCAGATGCACAGGACTTTGTTAAGAAAGTCAAAGATGCAAGTTGAACACCAAATAACTGATCAGTAAGTGGCAACTATCAAACTCGAACTGGAAAATGAGTAACTATGAATAATGTTACGTTTCATTACTGCCGATATATAAGTACCTATATGGCAAGAGTGTCTGCACTAACAACGTGCAAATATATCAAATTTTGTTATTTTATATGTTTGGATTATACAATGGCCTCAGTTTCATAGCGTACTGAATGGTGGTAAAATATTAAGGTTCATACTGCATACTATATTATACTCAGTAAACCTATTTTTAAGTATAGAAATACAGAGCAATAAGGGTTGGTTCATCTCAATGTACTTTTTTCTTTTTAAGTTATTTCATTTTCTAGCAAAGGGAAGGCCGGGTGGACTGATATAAGGATCTGCCCGTGGCTGGAGTTGGAAGTAACATGTGTGGGGGGGTTCCCATTCATTTGGGAGAAATGGGTTAAGTTAATTATGGTTTATGGTGTTTATAATATGTTTAAGTGTGTTAATGTGTTAATCATCTCAGGCATGACTTTTTTGTTGGCGGAATTAAAGGATGCACCTTGTGAATGTCTCAAGAAATAGAACTTAAATGTATATCCTGGAATTGCAGAGGTTTACGAAAAATTAAAAAAATTAAGCAGGTTATCAATAGATTAAAGGAAACAGATGCAAAACTTGTTTTCCTACAAGAAACTCACACTTTAAGCAATGAAAATATAAAAATCAGTAGGAGATGGCAGGGACGCATCTTTGTAGCATCATTCACTTCACAAGCTAGGGGAGTAATGATTCTTATTCATAACTCAGTGCCTTTTGAAGTTACTAACGTAATTAAGGATAAGTTTGGTAGATATTTAATCATTCAAGGAGCTCTTCTTTCAGTCAAACTGAATTTGGTAAACATTTATGGTCCAAATGCTGACGAGCCAGGATTTTACACTAATCTATTTCTTATGCTTTCATCCCTTCCAGGAGAATATATAATTGCAGGAGATTGGAACTGCACACTTGACCCATCTAAGGATAGATCCACAAGTGTTGATTTAACACATAATAAAAGCAGAGCAACAATTCACCATTTTATTAAAGAATTAAGTCTACTGGATATTTGGAGACATTTGAAGCCTAATGACATAGAATATTCCTGTTATTCTAGCACCTTCAAATCATACTCACGCATAGATTATTTCCTTATTTCAGCAGGTCTCATTTCTAAGGTAAAAGACTGTTACTATGGTTCCATAGCGATATCTGATCATGGACCATGCTCACTGGTTTATGTAGATAAAAATCTTACAAGGGATCCTCCTAGATGGGGTCTAAATCAGAAATGGCTACAGGATGAAGATTTCGTTAAGTATGTGGGGAACGAAATAGATAACTATTTTATTGAAAACACAACACAAACAGCAGCAGCTATTAAGTGGGATGCATTTAAAGCTTTTTTAAGAGGCCACATAATTAGTTATACCTCATCCAAATCAAGAGCAGTGCGCCAAAAAAGACACCAAATAGAGTCCAAAATACAAAGAGTGCAAGAACAGGTATTTAGGAATAGTACCCCTGCAGGAGAAAAGGAACTATTGCTCCTGAGAGCAGAATACAATAAATTATCCGCAGACAAGGCAGCCGCTGATATTCGCAGGCTAAATCAGTCATTTTATGAACAAGGAGAAAAAGCCAGTAAGCTTTTGGCCTGGCAGATAAAACAACTTGAAGCCCAAAGAACTATAACATCAGTTATCAATGATAATGGTGATACAATAATGGACCCTGTTGAAATAAATAAGGAATTTAGAAATTACTATGAGAATCTATATAACTCACAGGATAAGTCTATCCCGCAGGCCCATAATATTTTTTTAGATAAACTGAATATTCCTACTATATCAGATGAACATAAAGAATGGTTGGAGGCAGAACTCAGGGAAGAGGAAATAAGCAAAGCTATCGATGACATGAAATCAGGCAAAACGGCAGGACCAGATGGAATTCCCATAGACCTATATAAAAAATTTAAATCAAAATTGTTAAAACCGCTGCTGGAAATGTTCTTGGAAGCATTTAATAAAGATAATCTGCCTAAGTCAATGGGAGGGGCACTAATAACATTGCTGCCTAAACCAGGGAAGCCTAGCAACAAATGTGGGAATATGAGACCAATAAGCTTATTAAATTCTGACATTAAAATCTTGTGTAAAATTTTAGCAAGACGCCTCCAAGAGGTACTACCTACTATAGTACATACGGACCAAAATGGGTTTGTTATGGGACGCCAAGGATTTCATAATGTTAGAAAGGTCCTAAACATTATTCAAAGCCTGGAAGATCACTCAGATAGGGCCCTTCTATCCTTGGATGCCGAAAAGGCTTTCGATAGGGTGGAATGGCCATATCTCTTCAATGTCCTGGAACGATTTGGGCTTGGTGATAAATTCATGAAATGGGTTCGTTTACTTTATTTAAATCCAACAGCAGAAATACTAACAAATAAAAATATATCAAAACCAATTGCGATCAAGAGAGGATGTCGTCAAGGGTGTCCATTATCCCCGTTATTGTTTACCCTAGCAATTGAACCATTTGCGATAGCTGTACGGGCACACCCGGATATCACAGGAATAACAACTGGTCAAACAGAACATAAGCTATCCCTTTATGCAGATGATGTGATTTTGTCTTATTTCACACCTCAGCAAAACTATCCCAGCGCTGATGGACTTGATAAAAGAGTTTGGTGATATCTCAGGATATTCTATCAACAATACCAAATCCTCACTTCTGCTATTTGATAAGACAGAAAGTGAGAACCCACTCAGAGAAGCCTCTCAATTCAATGTGGTAAAACAGTTAACATATTTAGGAATACAAATAGTGCCAAATTTAGACATGATTGTTAAAAACAATTACGAACCTTTAATGGAGGAAACAGATAAATTAGTCAATAGATGGATGTCCCTGCCTATGTCTTTAATTGGTAGAATTAATATTATAAAGATGAACATTCTTCCTAAAATACTCTATCTGTTTCAAAATATTCCTCTTCCTCCTCCTGATGACTTTTTTCACAAACTCAACAAATTATTTCTTAGATTTATATGGAATAATAACCGGGCTAGAATCCGAATGTCCTTATTACACATGCCATATAGTAAAGGAGGTTTAAAATGTCCAAATATACTCTGGTACTACTGGGCCACGCAGATCAGATCTATAAAATATCACTTTGCTACGAGAGATATTTCTGAATGGAAAATATGGAATCGGAAGACTTAAGGCTGCCTTTAAACTTATATTTATACTCTGATACATTAAGAAACTTGATGAGGCAGACTAATAATCCAATTGTTAAAAATATGATCAAAGTGTGGTTTGAAGTGAAAAAATTTATTAAAGAGCTGAGGCCATTATCACAGTATAGCCCTATATGGGGAAATCAGAGTTTTGTACCAGGAAGAGCTGACGCTATATTTAGATTGTGGGCATCAAAAGGATTGGAAAAGATTCAGGACTTATATTTGCCCAACACTGAACACTTGATGTCATTTGAAGAGATTAGGCACAAATATGATATCGATAAAAAGTATTTTTATAAATATCTTCAACTCAAAAGCTTTATCAGAATGAGCCAAAACAATGTTTTAACTAAGCCCCCCAAATCTGACCTGGAGGAAATAATGTCCAAAGACAGCTTAAGCAAAGGGGTGATTGCAAAGATATATGTTTTACTATTGTCCAACTCACTTGAGAATTCTGAATTTAAAAGGAAAGCATGGATAGCAGACATTGAAAAGGATATATTAACAAAAGACTGGGAGTCGGTATGTAATAAAGCCCACACTCAGACAATCAATACCCGATTAAGACTGTTACAGTATCGATGGCTGATGAGAACATATATCACTCCTGTCAAATTAAACAAATACAACAGTAATATTATAGATTTATGCACAAAATGTAGTAAGGAGAAGGGGACATTATTTCACTGTGTTTGGCAATGTAGTAAAATAAAATCTTTCTGGAACGAGGTGAAAATGGCCATGGAAAAAATTATTTTAAAGGGTATTCCATTAGATCCTGGTTTGTTTCTTTTAGGACTGTATCCAGAACAACATAAATACGGCATAAAAGAAAAAATATTTATAGATATGTCTCTCTTGTGTGCTAAGAGGTCAATAGCAATGTTTTGGAAAAAAATGAATAGACCTAGTATTACATATTGGCTTAGACAAATGTTTACAATTTTACCTTTAGAAAGAGTGACATATATCCGACGAGGGAAACGGAATATGTTCGAAGAAGTCTGGGGACCATTTGTTATTTTTGTGAAAAGCATAGACTTAACAGACGATGAGGAGGAATGAACATTGCTGCATGTAAGCCCTGCAACAGATTATTAATTTATTTAAGTTCATGATATACGCTGACTGTGACCAAGAGTTGAAGACTCATGCATAAGTTGTTCCGATATGTCTGTTTATCTGTCTGAGATGTTTTTTGTTTGTTTGTTTTTTTTGTTTGTTTGTTTGTTTGTAAAAAAATAATAAAAGATATTCTTAAAAAAAAAAAAAAACATGCAAGCTGTTTAGCTTTCTTTTTGGATTTCCTAAAATCTTAGAATCTCAGAACACTCAGAAAAACTGGGCGCGTACCCCCCTGGTGTGTGGTAAAGCATATCCTGTTGCAAAAAAAGCAGCCTTTGCACATGGTTTCCGTGCATACATATTCGAAGTGACATTTTCACACAGCCGTATCTTGTGTAGAGGAACACATGGAAAAAATTAATTTGTCAGTCAACGGCCTGAACACCCATATTGATTTTCCTGTGAAGACGGGTGGTTTGCTGACAGCAGAAATGACTCAGATGAGCCTGGTGGGCTCTATCTGTAAAACTGTTTCAAGAGGTTTAGATGAACAATGCATGCTGGACAATGATAAAACTGAGTGAATAAAAGATCATTTTCGTTGTTAGATGTTCAGACTCAAAGCCCAGAGGTAAAATGCACTTTTGTTCTGTTGTCTGGTGGACCTGTGTGTAGGTTTAGTGAGCCACACTCACTGGATGATGTAGACTGCAGATGTTTTGTTCTTCAGTTACTGGTGAAGAACAGGTCCGGTTGTTTGTGAATCCATGATGAGCTGCTCCTCTGATTCGCCGGGCTCAGTAAATCTGGCCCTCAAGCTTCTACTGAAGGTGCTTTTGCTCACCTGTTCTGGAGTTTCTCACGTGGGCGGAGACTCTTGGACCTCTGAGTCATTGACTTCATGAGAATAACTGGGTGCAGATCACCTGCTGTTTCCAAGCTGAGAGAATATGAACATTACTTTTTCAGCCAGAGGTTCAGAACAAGAGGATTCATTTCAGTTCCATATAGCGTCTACTACAATACCAGTTGTCTCTAGGTGATTTCAGAGACCCAGAGCAAATATTATGAGCTTTTAGTGATATTAATGACAACTGAAGTGGCTTCATCAGATGAAGAAGACCACGGTTCAGATTTACGAGGTCCTGGACCTTGAACCTATATATATGAATCTATGTTTCATCAACAAAATATCTGCTTTCTGTTCTTCTTCTGATGTCTTCAGTTCTCAGCAGGACTTGTTTACATTTGACTTGTATGAAAAGGCGCAGGAGGAAGTGATGTGCTACTTGAGCGTTGCTCTCGGAGGCGCCAGCATCACCCTTCAGACGAGTTCCTCAGTGAAGAAACATGCAGAGCGCAGCTTTGTTTGCGTCTCACCGTGGCTTCGCCCGGACCGGGTGGGGATGGACCCCGTGGATGTTTCTTGTCTTCATGCTCTCAGGTAACGAGGTCATTGATTGGTCTGAGAAACCTTTATGTTCTGGAATCCAAGCTTTAATCACGGATGAGGTTCATGTTTTAAATGTTTTTAGCGCTCATGATCTTGAGTTTTAATAAACTGCTGATCTCATATCGATATGACATTATACTTACACACATTGTCTCAGTCTCAGGATGTACTATAGAAATGTTAGTAACAGGAAGGATGCAGTTGGGTCTGAGAGTGGCTCTGGAAGTGTGAACCGTACACTGACAGTACTGAAACTGCTCTTGTAGGGGGTCTTTAGTGGTCTCACTTTAACTCTTAACTCAGAGAACTTTTAGTTCTTTTAGAGCTCGCCACATGAACTATTGTTATGAAGGTACAGTTGGCATTAAAGTTACAGTTTTGAATAGTTTTAAGTCAAACCTGACAGTAGAGGTGAAGAAATGTTTCCTATTATTACACATATTGGGGGTCCCTTATTTATTTGTAAACTGCCATGACAATGAAGTTCAGGATTTTTGTACGCTTTTTTTGAAGAGTTGCCGTGAAAATGTTTAATTTAGCTCAAACATTTTGTGTCATCCTCAACAGCCTTCCCAGAATTTCTCGCTGGAGGTTTGGTCCGTACTTCCTGAGCTGGTGGATCTGAGTCTGGTTCATGTTACTGAGTCTGGTTTATGTTACTGAGTCTGGTTTATGTTACTGAGTCTGGTTTATGTTACTGAGTCTGTTTTATGTAACTGAGTCTGGTTTATGTTACTAAGTCTGGTTCATGTTACTAAGTCTGGTTCATGTTACATAGTCTGGTTTATGTTACTAAGTCTGGTTTATGTTACTGAGTCTGGTTAATGTTACTGAGTCTGATTAATGTTACTGAGTCTGTTTTATGTTACTAAGTCTGGTTCATGTTACCGAGTCTGGTTCATGTTACCGAGTCTGGTTCATGTAACTGAGTCTGTTTTATGTAACTGATGGTCTGTATTCTGTTTTATGTAACTGAGTCTGTTTTATGTTACTGAGTCTGTTTTATGTTACTGAGTCTGGTTCATGTTACTGAGTCTGTTTTATGTAACTCAGTCTGTTTTATGTAACTGAGTGGTTTATGTAACTGAGTCTGGTTCATGTTACTGAGTCTGTTTTATGTAACTGAGTCTGGTTTATGTTACTAAGTCTGGTTTATGTTACTGAGTCTGGTTTATGTTACTGAGTCTGGTTCATGTTACCGAGTCTGGTTCATGTAACTGAGTCTGTTTTATGTAACTCAGTCTGTTTTATGTTACTGAGTCTGGTTTATGTTACTGAGTCTGGTTCATGTTACTGAGTCTGGTTCATGTAACTGAGTCTGGTTCATGTAACTGAGTCTGGTTCATGTAACTGAGTCTGGTTCATGTTACTGAGTCTGGTTCATGTTACTGAGTCTGGTTCATGTTACAGAGTCTGGTTCATGTAACTGAGTCTGGTTCATGTAACTGAGTCTGGTTCATGTAACTGAGTCTGGTTAATGTTACAGAGTCTGGTTCATGTTACAGAGTCTGGTTGTACAGTCTGGTTCATGTAACTGAGTCTGGTTCATGTTACAGAGTCTGGTTATGTTACAGAGTCTGGTTCATGTACTGAGTCTGGTTCATGTTACCGAGTCTGTTTTATGTTACTGAGTCTGGTTTATGTTACTAAGTCTGGTTCATGTTACTGAGTCTGTTTTATGTAACTCAGTCTGTTTTATGTTACTGAGTCTGGTTCATGTTACTGAGTCTGGTTTATGTTACTGAGTCTGGTTCATGTTACAGAGTCTGGTTCATGTTACCGAGTCTGTTCATGTAACTGAGTCTGGTTCATGTTACCGAGTCTGTTTTATGTTACTGAGTCTGGTTTATGTTACTAAGTCTGGTTCATGTTACTGAGTCTGGTTCATGTTACTGAGTCTGGTTTATGTTACTGAGTCTGGTTCACGTTACAGAGTCTGGTTCATGTTACAGAGTCTGGTTCATGTTACCGAGTCTGGTTCATGTTACCGAGTCTGGTTCATGTAACTGAGTCTGGTTCATGTTACCGAGTCTGTTTTATGTAACTGATTCTGTTTAATGTAACTCAGTCTGTTTTATGTTACTGAGTCTGGTTTATGTAACTGAGTCTGGTTCATGTTACCGAGTCTGTTTTATGTAACTGATTCTGTTTAATGTAACTCAGTCTGTTTTATGTTACTGAGTCTGGTTTATGTTACTAAGTCTGGTTCATGTTACTGAGTCTGTTTTATGTAACTCAGTCTGTTTTATGTTACTAAGTCTGGTTCGTGTTACTGAGTCTGGTTCATGTTACTGAGTCTGGTTCATGTTACAGAGTCTGGTTCATGTTACCGAGTCTGTTTTATGTTACTGAGTCTGGTTTATGTTACTAAGTCTGGTTCATGTTACTGAGTCTGTTTTATGTAACTCAGTCTGTTTTATGTTACTGAGTCTGGTTCATGTTACTGAGTCTGGTTCATGTAACTGAGTCTGTTTTATGTAACTGAGTCTGGTTCATGTAACTGAGTCTGGTTCATGTTACCGAGTCTGTTTTATGTTACTGAGTCTGGTTTATGTTACTAAGTCTGGTTCATGTTACTGAGTCTGTTTTATGTAACTCAGTCTGTTTTATGTTACTGAGTCTGGTTCATGTTACTGAGTCTGGTTCATGTTACTGAGTCTGTTTTATGTAACTCAGTCTGTTTTATGTTACTAAGTCTGGTTCATGTTACTGAGTCTGGTTCATGTTACCGAGTCTGTTTTATGTAACTGAGTCTGGTTTATGTTACTGAGTCTAGTTTATGTAACTGAGTGGTTTATGTAACTGAGTCTGGTTTACGTTACTAAGTCTGGTTCATGTTACTGAGTCTGTTTTATGTTACCGAGTCTGTTTTATGTAACTGAGTCTGGTTTATGTTACTGAGTCTAGTTTATGTAACTGAGTGGTTTATGTAACTGAGTCTGGTTTACGTTACGTCTGGTTCATAAGTCTGGTTCATGTTACTGAGTCTGTTTGTAGTCTGTTTTATGTTACTGAGTCTGGTTCATGTTACCGAGTCTGTTTTTATGTAACTGAGTCTGGTTTATGTAGTATGTATCTGAGTTGTTCATGTGATTCTGTTTTATGTAGTCTGGTTTATGTTACTAAGTCTGGTTTATGTAACTGAGTCTGGTTCATGTTACAGAGTCTGTTTTATGTTACTGAGTCTGGTTTATGTTACTAAGTCTGGTTTATGTAACTGAGTGGTTTATGTAACTGAGTCTGGTTCATGTTACTGAATCGGTTTTATGTAACTGAGTCTGGTTTATGTTACTGAGTCTGGTTTATGTTACTGAGTCTGGTTTGTTACTGAGTCTGGTTCATGTTACAGAGTCTGTTTTATGTAACTGAGTCTGGTTTATGTTACTAAGTCTGGTTTATGTTACTGAGTCTGGTTAATGTTACTGAGTCTGATTAATGTTACTGAGTCTGTTTTATGTTACTAAGTCTGGTTCATGTTACCGAGTCTGGTTCATGTTACCGAGTCTGGTTCATGTAACTGAGTCTGTTTTATGTAACTGAGTCTGGTTCATGTAACTGAGTCTGTTTTATGTAACTGAGTCTGTTTTATGTTACTGAGTCTGTTTTATGTTACTGAGTCTGGTTCATGTTAATGAGTCTGTTTTATGTAACTCAGTCTGTTTTATGTAACTGAGTGGTTTATGTAACTGAGTCTGGTTCATGTTACTGAGTCTGTTTTATGTAACTGAGTCTGGTTTATGTTACTAAGTCTGGTTTATGTTACTGAGTTGGTTTATGTTACTGAGTCTGGTTCATGTTACCGAGTCTGGTTCATGTAACTGAGTCTGTTTTATGTAACTCAGTCTGTTTTATGTTACTGAGTCTGGTTTATGTTACTGAGTCTGGTTCTGTTACTGAGTCTGGTTCATGTAACTGAGTCTGGTTCATGTAACTGAGTCTGGTTCATGTAACTGGGTCTGTTCATGTACTGAGTTGGTTTCATGTTACTGAGTCTGGTTCATGTTACTGAGTCTGGTCTGGTTCATGTTACAGAGTCTGGTTCATGTAACTGAGTCTGGTTCATGTAACTGAGTCTGGTTAATGTTACAGAGTCTGGTTCATGTTACAGAGTCTGGTTCATGTTACAGAGTCTGGTTCATGTAACTGAGTCTGGTTCATGTTACAGAGTCTGGTTCATGTTACAGAGTCTGGTTCATGTAACTGAGTCTGGTTCATGTTACCGAGTCTGTTTTATGTTACTGAGTCTGGTTTATGTTACTAAGTCTGGTTCATGTTACTGAGTCTGTTTTATGTAACTCAGTCTGTTTTATGTTACTGAGTCTGGTTCATGTTACTGAGTCTGGTTTATGTTACTGAGTCTGGTTCATGTTACAGAGTCTGGTTCATGTTACCGAGTCTGGTTCATGTAACTGAGTCTGGTTCATGTTACCGAGTCTGTTTTATGTTACTGAGTCGGTTTATGTTTACTAAGTCTGGTTCATGTTACTGAGTTGGTTCATGGGTACTGAGTCTGGTTTATGTTACTGAGTCTGGTTCACGTTACAGAGTCTGGTTCATGTTACAGAGTCTGGTTCATGTTACCGAGTCTGGTTCATGTAACTGAGTCTGGTTCATGTTACCGAGTCTGTTTTATGTAACTGATTCTGTTTAATGTAACTCAGTCTGTTTTATGTTACTGAGTCTGGTTTATGTTACTAAGTCTGGTTCATGTTACTGAGTCTGTTTTATGTAACTCAGTCTGTTTTATGTTACTAAGTCTGGTTCGTGTTACTGAGTCTGGTTCATGTTACTGAGTCTGGTTCATGTTACTGAGTCTGGGTTATGTTTTATGTTACTGAGTCTGGTTTATGTTACTAAGTCTGGTTCATGTTACTGAGTCTGTTTTATGTAACTCAGTCTGTTTTATGTTACTGAGTCTGGTTCATGTTACTGAGTCTGGTTCATGTAACTGAGTCTGTTTTATGTAACTGAGTCTGGTTCATGTAACTGAGTCTGGTTCATGTTACCGAGTCTGTTTTATGTTACTGAGTCTGGTTTATGTTACTGAGTCTGGTTCATGTTACCGAGTCTGTTTTATGTTACTGAGTCTGGTTTATGTTACTAAGTCTGGTTCATGTTACTGAGTCTGTTTTATGTAACTCAGTCTGTTTTATGTTACTGAGTCTGGTTCATGTTACTGAGTCTGGTTCATGTTACTGAGTCTGGTTCATGTTACTGAGTCTGTTTTATGTAACTCAGTCTGTTTTATGTTACTAAGTCTGGTTCATGTTACTGAGTCTGGTTCATGTTACCGAGTCTGTTTTATGTAACTGAGTCTGGTTTATGTTACTGAGTCTGGTTTATGTAACTGAGTGGTTTATGTAACTGAGTCTGGTTTACGTTACTAAGTCTGGTTCATGTTACTGAGTCTGTTTTATGTTACCGAGTCTGTTTTATGTAACTGAGTCTGGTTTATGTTACTGAGTCTAGTTTATGTAACTGAGTGGTTTATGTAACTGAGTCTGGTTTACGTTACTAAGTCTGGTTCATGTTACTGAGTCTGTTTTATGTAACTCAGTCTGTTTTATGTTACTGAGTCTGGTTCATGTTACCGAGTCTGTTTTATGTAACTGAGTCTGGTTTATGTAACTGAGTGGTTTATGTATCTGAGTCTGGTTCATGTGATTCTGTTTTATGTAATTGAGTCTGGTTTATGTTACTAAGTCTGGTTTATGTAACTGAGTCTGGTTCATGTTACAGAGTCTGTTTTATGTTACTGAGTCTGGTTTATGTTACTAAGTCTGGTTTATGTAACTGAGTGGTTTATGTAACTGAGTCTGGTTCATGTTACTGAATCGGTTTTATGTAACTGAGTCTGGTTTATGTTACTGAGTCTGGTTTGTTACTGAGTTCTGGTTGTTACTGAGTCTGGTTCATGTTACAGAGTCTGTTTTATGTAACTGAGTCTGGTTTATGTTACTAAGTCTGGTTTATGTTACTGAGTCTGTTTTATGTAACTCAGTCTGTTTTATGTTACTAAGTCTGGTTCATGTTACTGAGTCTGGTTCATGTTACTGAGTCTGGTTCATGTTACAGAGTCTGGTTCATGTTACCGAGTCTGGTTCATGTAACTGAGTCTGGTTCATGTTACTGAGTCTGTTTTATGTATGTCTGGTTTGTTAGTCTGTTCATGTTACTGAGTCTGGTTTTGTTACTGAGTCTGGTTCATGTTACTGATGTACTGAGTTGTTTTATGTAACTTAGTCTGTTTTATGTTACTGAGTCTGGTTTATGTCACTGAGTCTGTTTTATGTTACTGAGTCTGGTTTATGTTACTGAGTCTGGTTCATGTTACTGAGTCTGGTTCATGTAACTGAGTCTGTTTTATGTAACTCAGTCTGTTTTATGTTACTAAGTCTGGTTCATGTTACTGAGTCTGGTTCATGTTACCGAGTCTGTTTTATGTAACTGAGTCTGGTTTATGTTACTGAGTCTAGTTTATGTAACTGAGTGGTTTATGTAACTGAGTCTGGTTTATGTTACTAAGTCTGGTTCATGTTACTGAGTCTGGTTTATGTTACTGAGTCTGGTTCATGTCACTGAGTCTGTTTTATGTTACTGAGTCTGGTTTATGTTACTGAGTCTGGTTCATGTTACTGAGTCTGGTTCATGTAACTGAGTCTGTTTTATGTAACTCAGTCTGTTTTATGTTACTAAGTCTGGTTCATGTTACTGAGTCTGGTTCATGTTACAGAGTCTGTTTTATGTAACTGAGTCTGGTTTATGTTACTGAGTCTAGTTTATGTAACTGAGTGGTTTATGTAACTGAGTCTGGTTTACGTTACTAAGTCTGGTTTATGTTACTGAGTCTGGTTTATGTTGAGTCTGAGTCTGGTTTATGTACTGAGCTGAGTTCATGTTACTGAGTCTGTTTTATGTAACTCAGTCTGTTTTATGTTACTGAGTCTGGTTCATGTTACCGAGTCTGTTTTATGTAACTGAGTCTGGTTCATGTTACAGAGTCTGTTTTATGTAACTGAGTCTGGTTTATGTTACTAAGTCTGGTTTATGTAACTGAGTGGTTTATGTAACTGAGTCTGGTTCATGTTACTGAATCGGTTTTATGTAACTGAGTCTGGTTTATGTTACTGCGTCTGGTTTATGTTACTGAGTCTGGTTTGTTACTGAGTCTGGTTCATGTTACAGAGTCTGTTTTATGTAACTGAGTCTGGTTTATGTTACTAAGTCTGGTTTATGTAACTGAGTGGTTTATGTAACTGAGTCTGGTTCATGTTACTGAGTCGGTTTTATGTAACTGAGTCTGGTTTATGTTACTGAGTCGGTTTTATGTAACTGAGTCTGGTTTATGTTACTGAGTCTGGTTTGTTACTGAGTCTGGTTCATGTTACTGAGTCTGTTTTATGTTACTGAGTCTGGTTCATGTTACAGAGTCTGTTTTATGTTACAGAGTCTGTTTTATGTAACTGAGTCTGGTTTATGTAACTGAGTCTGGTTCATGTTACTGAGTCTGGTTCATGTTACCGAGTCTGTTTTATGTAACTGAGTCTGGTTCATGTTACCGAGTCTGTTTTATGTAACTGAGTCTGGTTCATGTTACAGAGTCTGTTTTATGTTACAGAGTCTGTTTTATGTAACTGAGTCTGGTTCATGTTACAGAGTCTGTTTTATGTTACAGAGTCTGTTTTATGTAACTGAGTCTGGTTTATGTAACTGAGTCTGGTTCATGTTACTGAGTCTGGTTCATGTTACCGAGTCTGGTTTATTTAACTGAGTCTGGTTTATGTAACTGAGTCTGGTTTATGTAACTGAGTCTGGTTCAAATTAGTGAGTCTGGTTTGAATTGAATTGAAATTGAATTGAAAATACTTTATTAATCCCTTGCGGGAAATTCTTTCGTTGCAGTGCTCCATCCTATAAAAACAACAATACTCTACATATAAAATAAGTAAATTAACACTTTAAATTCTACACCTTACCAAGAATTAAATATATAAGAATAACAAATTAGACAAAATAACTCTGGCCCACATGTGCAAGCCCCAATGTACAAAAAATTACAAAAATTACAAATTTACAAATGATAAATTAGGGATTTCCAAATACCCTGTCTAATAGTAAAAGAAAAAAGAAAAAAAAAGAACCTAAAAAGTAACCTAGTGTAAACGGACATACAGAGATAATATCCCCCCACCCCACCCCACCACCACCACCACCAACTGATTTGGAGTTAAGCTATTGTGTTTTGGAGGGTTGCTGTCCATCTGGAAGGTCCACTTTAGTCCAAGCATAACCTTCTTTCTTCGTGACTATTTTGGATGTAGTGGAGTGCATCAGTTCCTCCTGCAGCAGAGAAGTCCCAGACCACGCTGCTGCTGCCCCCATGTTTCACACCCACCTCCATACATTTGTTGAAGTGCACCGGTCCCTGAGCATGATGCCACCCCCGTGTTTCACTGTTGGGCTGGTGTTCTGAAGATTGCAGCTCCCCCTTTTTTCTTCAAACATAAGAATAATAGTTGTTACCGGCCAGCTCATTTCTTGACTCATCAGACGACATGACATGCTCCTAAAACTTGCAGGCTGCAAACTGTAATCTGGCTTTTTAACGGATGATTTCTCTCGCTGCGCTGCCTTTCAGTTCATATCAGCACAGGACACGTTTTACTGTGGATCATCAGACACGCTGCCTGGTTTCAGCCAGCATCCATAGAGATAAAGAGAACTGAAACTAACTTAAAGATCTAGATCCCTTTACGACAATGATCAAACTGAAAGCCAAACATTTCCAAGTTCTCATTTTATAAAAAGTTGGAAAACAATAACAAAAAAAAAAAATCCCAGATTTCACTTCGGGTTTTTGAACAATGAGTCACTGTTTATTAAAAAATACAGAAGAAGTCCAAGCTTTCTGCTTCCACAGGAGGAGGAATCACAGCCAGGGGCTGATAATCAAATGTAGCTGATTAACTGATGGACAGTGAGTTTGCAGAAACAGGAAAACATCGTCGGATAGCATTCACATGATGTCAAGAAGCTTTTAGGTCAAGAGAGTTATAAACACTGTAAGTGTGAGACTGTTTCTCACGATTTGCTCTAAACTGAGGTTTTAGAGGCTGAAATTGCCATTAAAGTCACAAAAATTCCACATACATGCGTTGTTCATGGATGTAAAAGCAGATCAGAGCCCTAAAACTGGAGAACACCAGGGATCAAAGTCGGTGAAAAACGGGGATCTTGTGAGTAAACCACAAAGATTTACGGATTACCTACAGATTATTCTGAGGTGTGTTCTGAACATTTCATGGAAGGGAAGACTAATCATTTATGTGGCTGTAATGTTGGTTCTTTATTTAACATTCATCAAAAACAGATTACCATAGATGGACATCACTGCCTAGCCTAGCTGAGCCGAGCCTAGCATAGGCTAGCCTAGCTGAGCCGAGCCTAGTCTAGCCTACTTAATACTGTATTAATTGGTAGTATCACCGTGGCAACCACAGACATCACTAAATTCTCCTGATATTGAGGATGACCGTGACTCTAGACTCAGTGATGTCTGTAGCACCAGGATAAATGTAGAGTTTTGAAACAATCAGCATGATCAGATCGGGAAATTAATTTCAGCCAACCTTCCCTGCAGCCACGACGTGTCCTGCTGATCAAATGTAGCCAGAACCTCCACCCAGCTGCTCACAGACTGGCTGTAGACCTCCAGAGACGCAGAGGTCTTCACTTCCTCTCAGGTTTAGGCGCGATGCGTCATGTAAGTCCTTCGGATCACGTGTGTAATCCTTTTTATCCGTCTGGACTAGTCGATTCCACTGGGAAACTTGACCTCCAAAATGGTGACGTTGGGTCAAAGAACCTGGTTGTGTGACGTCAGTGAGAACGATCCACACTCACTGCTGCTTTGAGAGGGGAAGTAGCAGCCAGGTGCTTCTGCTGACCATCAGCAGCGTTCAAGTTCATCATCAGCAATGATCAATCTGGACAGGGCTCTAAGGACATTTCTGAACAAGACTTCATCATTCTACACAGACCTTTCAGGCTTCAGATAACATGTTCAGTCTCTGATTTATGCTTCTGTGTTGAAGAGACCCGTACGTACAGAGATGTTCGAAAACCTGTCGGTCTCCAGGTCAGAAGGCAGCAGAAAGGTCCAAGAACCGACTGAAATCACCCCCCAGACCAGTCCTCCTGCCTGCCAAGTGTCTGCGATCACCACAGACCTTTCCTGCCCAGTTTAACGACGCATTCGTAGAGTTTTTCTCGTTCTTTTCGTTTCGTCCCCTCTCTGCTGCATGGACACGGTTATTTTGAACCTGCAGCCATGCAGCAGAGCATCTCCGATGTTCAACCGATCAAACGTTACCTGGTGATAAACCTGATTAAAGAGGAAAGGCTGGAATTTGGTTTTGTGCTCAAACATATGATTACTAGTACAACGGCGAGTGAAAACGAACGCGTCCTTCGTTACATTTTCATTTTCATTCTGATGAGGCCGAAAATAATAATAAAGCAAAAGACTGTTAAAGATAATTGCAAATAACTGTAAATAGATTGTTGTGTTTGAATATTTTAAGCCGTTTTATTTGCATTTTATCTTACGGTCATTATTGTGCCACCTCATGTCAACTGGTAAGATACTGTGATTATGCAGGACCACCAAACCTAATGGTCCTGGTGGTCCTTTGGACTGGTTTCAACATCTCTGCAGCTCAGATGGTGAGCACTACGCTGTCAGCTACGCTGTCAGCTACGCTGGACCCTGGCCTACACCTCTCTCCTACTGTAGCTACATGTCACGCCACAACAAATGTGATTATATATATATATATATATATATATATATATATATATATATATATATATATATATATACAGTCATGGAAAAAATTATTAGACCACCATTTTTTCTTCACTTTCTTGTTCACTTTAATACCTGGTACCACTAAACGTCATCATGTGACTAAAACAGACAGAAAAGAAAACACTGAATGCATAAAAGCAGTGTTTTTGGCAGTACAACGCCATAGCTATTGATGTAAAAACTTAAGTGATTTAGGTTATAATCAAGAAAACCATGGAAAATGGTAAGATATCAGCTCTCAAATAAAACTCTTATGAGCAATCTTTGTGGTTATCGTTATGTTTGTCCAAACAAATGTACCTTTAGTTGTACCAAGCATTAAAATGAACAAGAAACTGAAGAAAACAAGGGTGGTCTAATAATTTTTTCCATGACTGTATATATATATATATATATATATATATATATATATATATATATATATGAAGTTGAAGTTGTATTTACCTAAATTTAAGACCTGGTAAGAACCAATTGCTTCTCTTCTATCATTATGTCCTGAACACATAAAAGCCTGTAAGTTAAAGATGCTCTACTTTTTTTTCACTTAAAGGAAATAAATAAATGTGGTTCTTTGTACCCTGCATGTAAATGAATAATGAACACAACATTACCTCTGCAGGCTTTTTCTCTATTAACAGGAAACCCGGTTGAACACATAAACCCACCTCTCGGTGTTAGTTCGCCTGAGCTCTTGAAATAAATTTAAGAGGAAATGTACCTCTGAAGGGCTTCTCGATATCTGAACAGGAAACAACAACATCCTGCCAGTGAACCATGAGCTAATCTTCTGGTTTGGTCCTCAGGTGCCCTCTCTCTGGTCACAGTTCACCAGCCCCCAGTCCTCGCCGCTGCTCTGAGTCGTGACGCCATCTTGCCCTGCGAGCTCCGCCTCTCCGAGGGCGATGACTTTGTGACCACACCCGTCCTCTACTGGTCGGCTGTCCCTGGGACCAGCAGACTGTGGAAGCCGACTGGGGCGTACGTGGGACGCGTGCATCTTCTCAACAGCAGCGAGGAGTCTCTGGACAAGTCGTTGGTTCTCAGAAAGGTCCAGTGGGTCGACAGCACGGCGTACAACTGCAAAGTGTCCATCAGAACCAAGCAGGAGGGGAGCACCAGGAAGATTGGGAACAACACCACGCTGATGCTTCATGGTAAATGCAGATGTTAGATCTTTGGAATTTGATGCAGAGGTACACTGTAAGAAAAAAAATGCTATTTTTACGGTAAACTACCGGCAGCTGTGGTTGCCAAAACTCGACCGTTAAATTACGGTAAAGCAGTTTTTTCTTTTACAGTGAAAAAATGTATTGTCAATGTTGATTTTACAGTTAAAAAATGTGCTTTATTCAATATTTTACTGTAATAAAAAAAGTTTTGACATTTTAAAAAAAAAACGTCTAACCTGAAAAACAACATTGTTTTACCTGAAGTTTTAAAGTATTGATATTCTTGATTTTGCAGCTAAAAAATGTGCTTAATTTGATATTTTACCGTAAAAAAAAAAGTTTTGAAATTTTAAAAAAACAATGTCTAACCTGAAAATGTACATTAACAATTGTTAACAAAACAGCCAAAATCATATCCAACTTAAAAGTTCAAATGTAGAAACTCTTTATTATTCATTTCAAATTTTAACAATTTGCCAAAAAGCTTGTATGCTTCATTTCTTTTTGTTACAATTCTAACCATAAAGTGGTCTCAGTGTACATTCAATGTATCATTTTCACATTACCAAAATAAAATCATCCCTGAAGGGGAGCAATACTTTCAAATTGGGCATCATTAACATTTAGTAATACTTCCTCCATGAAGTACAAAAAGTAGAAAACTAGTGCAGTAAAGCTGAACATGTACAAACTGTACCAGATAATTTATCTATCTCATAAAACTTTGAGTAAAACTTTTCTTGTCGAAACATTGAAAATATACCACAATATCTGCAGTGTATATGACATGCAGTGTACCTTTTATTACATCATCTCTAAATATCACTGGAAGGTCCACTCATGGTCAGCAAGATCTGAGATCAGAGTGAAGACTCTAGGATTGGCTGAAAGCACTTTCTTTTTCTTCTTCCACTCAACTTTGGTGCCTTTCTCAGGATTAATTGAAAAGAAACACCTTTATGAAAGAAAGCGAGAGAAAAAAAGAGAGTGAGAACATTTTCAGGTAGGTTATGCCTTTCATTTTCTAATATTATAAAAAGAAATACGTTTTACCGTTGGAGGAACTCCAGAGTAGACCTTAGTTCCACTGGATAGTGTACATTGAAGCAGTAGTAGCTGCCAAACATGAGGCAGATAGCAGATGTGAAGGAAATGATGTAGTCGTTGACAATCTCATTGTCGATGCTCAACATAAATGTCTCAGCGCCAAAGCAGGACGAGCCTGTGAACGAACAACATCAATAAAAAATAAACATTAATGAAAAAGGCTTCAATATCAACCATAAAAAGAATTCTCAAATTTAATGCTTAAAGTGGGATACAGGCTAACATGAAAGCAAACTAGCTTAGAGTATAAGTGGGTGTTTACTAATAGAGAAGGTTTGTAGGTTTGGTTCAGTTTGCTTACCACAAACAATAAGGCAGGGTGTTGGTGGTACACTCTCCATCTGAACTTCCTCAGGAATGCTTGTCTTCTCAACAAAATGGAACATATGCTCTTCTTTCTCACCAAAATGAGCCAGCAAAAGAAGCACCATCTGTATGACTTCTTCTGAGCAACCAGTGGACTGACCCCTTTCAGTTTGAATCTTGAGAAGAGCATCCAGGACTTGTTTGCGTTTCTGTGCATCAACTTGTTTGAAAAAGTTTAAGAGACGTGCCCCCTTTTTGTCCACATTGGCAAGGAAAGTCTCGATTAAACTCATGCCAGTCAGTTCCTGGAAGTGTGCTGCCATACCGACTTCCTTAAACAGAAATGGCCATTCCTGGCTTAAGCTTTTAATGCTTGCACCATCATTGATTTCTTTACGCTGTGTGAAATAGGTAGACTTGATTAACTCCTTCACGGCATCAGAATTGAAGTCCCTCTCACTAAACAGCTTCATTTTTTCTTTTTTTTTCGGACTGACTCTCCACAGTCTCGGGGAGTGGCAGATGTTTCGGCATCCAGTTGACACAACCATACGTGTCTTGAACACTCGCTCTTTGTTCAGCAGCAATTTCATCAGTGTCATCATCGGATACTGCTTTGCGTTTCTTTATCTTTGGTGTGTCAGGTCGTTTGACATTTTCGACTCTTGACTGAAGTTGCTTTGCCAGGGAATGATATCCAAGTCCAATAATGTCACCATCAATAACATCTTGAAGAGACTTCGGATACTTGGCCACCATTCTTTTTGCTATTTCTGTGGTGTTGTGTTTGGTTGGATTCTTATGAGTCTTCATTATTTCGGCGACCACAATCCTTACCATCTCTCTTCGTAGACGCGGGCTTGGCCTTTTCTGTCTTTCCAAACTCTGTACTAACTCTTCAGGGAGCTTCTGCCATGGTAATTGAAAAGTGTCTACCCAATCTGGTGCAAGTAGACTACAGCTTCCTGAGGATGATGATGAAGCTCTGGATGATGATGAGGGAGTGCTCGGGGAGGGAGAAGGAGAGGAAAGCAGAGACCCTGGAGAGGAACATGCCGAGACTGGAGTTGGACTGGATGAGTCTGTAAAAGTACAATAAAAGATATGACATCATTAAACCTTTAGCGTTTTTCTTCTCATGTTATTTTTAGTAGAACACCTGTGCATTCAGACCCACACCCACTGAAAGAGAAGAAAATTGAATTACTTTAACTAGAAGCTATCAGAAGTGTGCTTTGTTATGCTGGCAATGTTTCACACTCACTGTTTCGGGCCCAGGCAGCGACCAGTCTTCTGGCTTGTATGGGCTTTAATGCGGGCAACAAGTCTTCCTCTGTAATGTACTGTAAATCATCTGTCATTACTGCACCAACTGCCTTCAAAGTGTCTTCTACTGACTTGAGAACTTGATCAGGAAGATCCGGGAGCACTACCGCTATGGCATCACTTATTGTCTGTGATTCAGCCATATCTGTGAAGAAAAAAAAAAAAAAAAAAAAAAAGACACTTTAACATCTGCTCCACTAATTTAGTGTGACCAGAGACTGCTTTAATGGGACAAACTTGTACCCATTGTGTATGTAATATTGTAAAGGCCACATGTCAATCAGTTCACTAACAAGTCTACATTCCAATCTTGCAGTGTCCTTTACACAGTACATGTGGTAGTGAGAAAGAAATTCCCCATCATACACTTTCATCAGAAAATGAAGAGCAAAATCATCTTTCACGAGAATGAGGATGATTTCTCCAAACTCCACTGACTCATCATTCTTAGTGACAACAAATTGACCCTTCCTGTAAATAATCCCCTTATACTGCACATCAAGAGGAATTTTTGTATTTCTTTGAGTGAAGCCAAAATGGAGGATTGTGCCTTTAACTTGCTCACTGTAAAGCTCTGAGTAAAATGGGGACCCATCTTTTATTTGTAAGGGTGGAGGACTCACTGAACCAGCTGAGAGAAAGGCCTGAAACATCTGATGCCTCTCTGAAAGGGTCAAACACAGATTTTTGAAATTCTTCAGATGCCTTGTACATCTTTTGAAGTAACTATGTTTACTCTCAAAACGCATAGTCCATAGTCTGATGAGTGGGCCAAATTTCAGGATCAGTCCTGGATAATGCCGCAAGAAATGATGTTTTGGTCTCAAGTTGATGTCTGGAAAGAGAGCCTTCCTGGTTTCCAAATATTCTTGGATGAGAACATCCAGATAGGCGACCTGAGGCTTGGATATTTGCTGAGCACAAATCAGGTCAACAATGTCCTTAAACTGCAAAATTAACTGCCATACATTATCTTGAGGGTCCTGCACTTTGTCTCCAATAATCAGAGGCAACAATCTTAAGCAGTTCCAATTTTGGACAGCATGTCCACTTAGCTTCTCTGTTTGAGGACTGACCTCACAAGGCTTGGAGCAAGCATCTGTTGCTTTGTATTTGAACTGCCTGATTCGCCTGTTCAAAATTGTGTAGGTGAACCATTTCTTTTTGTTGATTAAGTATTTCAGGTAAAGAGCAACATCATATGAGAGAACACCCTCAAATAGGTCATGACCAAGACAGGGGGGCATGCCAGGTGAACAAACATCAAAGTGTTGTAGAGCATTAAATACTGACTTGAACTTTATCCCTTGTACTTGTGGAGCAGCCTCTGTTTCCAGCTGTTCGATAGCAGATCTGTACGTTTCTGGAGTCCGGTCCAGTCCACAGATGTTAGGATCAACACCTTGAAATTCAATTCGAGAAATCAGACAATATCTGCAGAAGTACTGAGATGAACTAAAATTTTCTGTGAAACCACCGATGGTGTGAGAGCCAAGATTGTCCCCAGCAATGCAGTAGAGAGCTCCCTTTACTACATTGTTATCTCCTACTGTTATCCCATTTTCCTCTAGTTCTTTAAGATCAGTAAGCAGATCAGAAAAAACCTTGTCATGGCCAAAGTTCTTAAAATCCTTCTCTGTACACAATAAAACCAGTTGCATGTGATCAACATTTGATCGTACATGAGGGGGCATGTTGAGGAGAGAGAAGTACACAGCCAAAACTTTGTGCTTCTTTTTTGCAGATCCCAATGGGTTCACCACCTCAAATGCATCCTGGTATAAGACCAGTTTGAGACAACTAGGGTTTTCCTGAAAAAAGGTGTTTGACATAAACACCTTACCATCACAACTGTCAGAGAGAACATCTGGTTTGGAAATATGAGGATCCACAGACAAAAGCCCCTGCCAAAAACCAGACTCCAGCATACCCTTTAAGGTTTTACATAATAGGCAGATCTTTCTGTCCTGTTCTCATCTCTGCCCAAGATGATTTTTTTGGGCTCCACATACTTAAAGATGTCTTTAAAACACTGGGTTCTCGAATAAGCACTTCTCATAGGCCCTGTGTGGCAAGCTGTAAACACGTCAGATTGTTTAATTGTGTCACTGATTTTTACAATGTCTTCATCTGACAAGGACATATCTTTTAGAAGCGAGTTTAGTCGATTCAAAGTATATGACTGTCCCAACTCATGGATGTTCTGCATTTCTTCAACAATGGTTTGAATGGTAGACATTGGAAGAAGATGTTGCCCCTGTAGTTTCATGTAAAACATGCATATATTCCTCAAATACAGGTCACGGAAATTAGACACATCCCCTACAGTGTCATCATCTGACACACTGGCCTGTTCCTGTATGGCAGCATTTGTATTGGGACTCTCACAATGTGTATCTTTAACTGGTGCACAAATTACATTTTCTGACCATTGTCTGTGCTTTCTGGACATGTGAGAAGTAAAAGACGTTTTAGCAGTAAACACACTTTTGCATCCTGTCACTGGGCAAGCCACCTGACGGCCCTCTGCTAGGTGCTCTTTTAAATGAGCAATCATTAGCTTCGTTCCCTCACACTGGCGTTCACAAAGTGAGACGGTGCACGTGAGTGACGTTAAGGTCACATCCTGAGTAACTGCTCGTGTACCGGTTCTGTTGTGGTGGCGGTAGAAGTGCGACTTTAGAGCAGTATAGCCAAGGAGCACCTGCTTACAGCCTGTTCCAACACATTTAAAAATACGTCGGGGTTCATTGCGGTGCAACTTGCAATGCAAAACATATGCCCTCACAGACTGAACATTTTCCCCACATATATTACAAGAATACATCTTCACTAGTAAAATACACCGATGTTACACGGACCCGCGGTTAGCTTATCCAGCACGTAGACTGATCCCGCTTTAGCCCGCCGGGCACATCACGTTTTTCTAAAGCAGTTCATCTAACTATCGTGTCCAATACTCTCATAAACTCATCTAAGTGTGTACTAGACGTTGCCAGTCTGATAGAAAAGTCTCATGTAACTAAAGTTAGATGTAAAGCTATGGGGACATTAGTGCCATGTTAACGTTACCTGTCCTCAATGCAACCCTCTTAAACAGCCGAAGCCCATTTCAGCGAAAACATTTAATGTGTTGATATAACCTACTTACCGGAGACAGATTCAGCTCCTGGCTGTGGTGGTAAATTCCTCAAATTCAGGTAACCGCTAATGATGAAGCGCCTCCGGTAGAAACGTGCACATGAACGGGTGAAGTCCAGGAGTTGGTCAAAGAACTGGCTGTGTCAGACACTGCGCGCTGATTGGCCTATTTGAAATTCGGCGCATTAAGCCTTACTCCAACGCGCCCCCCCACCCCACCCCACGCAGAGATTTCCGTGCACCTTTCCAAAAAAGTGATCTCAACCAGTCGATGATGTCAACAAATGCAGTTTTGGGATCCATATTCCCATAATTTGAGATGTTTTTAAATATAAAAGTTTTGAGATAACTATTAGGATCAATAAGATTATTTGATATGCTTTTACAATCATGTTTTTGAAATGTATATAAATCAATAAATTGTTTTGAGATGCGTTTAAAATAATTTAAATGATTTCCCTTAGGACTATTAATATCTGGACAGTAACTAAATAGGGACATAGACTGTACCTAAACCTACAGGCAGAACAGACCACTGATTAATGTTGTAATATTTTGACATAAAAATGTAATTTATAATCCCAACATTTCCTTAATGATATAACATCACAATAGCCAACAGCTATTTTTATTGAATCTGATTCTATAGAAAATTACAGCAGTAATATTACATAAACATGTTTTTCATTAAAATCAAAATTTCTTCACAAAATACCATATTTTAAATATTCTTCCTGTAGAAATGAAGGTTTGACTTTGTTTTGTCTTGTTTTCTAAATATTATGACCGTAAATTATAAAGTTATGCATTATTTCTTGATTGAAGGTATTTCAATATATTTATTACGATGATAAACTGTTATATATTTTACGGCCTTGGACTGTTGCTATTTGACAGTTTTTTACCGTCATTTCTACAGACTTTTTTTACAGTGTATGCAGAGCTGGACGAACCCCCTTTAATGTTACCCACAGGTTTCTGAAGTATGGTTGAGATCCTGAAGAAACCCAAACGAGGATGCTTTTAGGTCATCTCCAGCGTAGCCATATATGCTGCCAGGTGATTGGCTGATATGAGTTCGTCATTTTTAAATCCAGGGCTGCTGTGATTGTCAACTCTAAATTTAACAATAATTCAGTTTAAAGTTGGGGGTTTTTCCAGTGGAGTGCTCAGTGTTCTGTGATGTACTCAGACAGAAGAGAAAGAAACAAACGCATGGAAAAATCAGCTGTGAAACTGTCAAAATTTAACTTAAACAGGCGCCTAATCTGAAACGGAGGGGAAAAAACTGTTACATACAGCGGGTGAAATTAGTACAGTTCATGGCACATTACTTATCATTTTCTTTGAAGCAGTTGTACCCAGAGTGCAAATTATAAAATGACAATTGGGGGGGTCAAAATTTTCTAGAGATGACAAAAATGACAATTTGTCCCTTCTTAAGGGGGGTCGAAGTTGTAATTGGGGGGGTCAAACCCCCCCCCAAACCCCCCCGTAATTCGCACTATGGTTGTACCCGCTGACTGCAGGTCTTTCTGAAACCCTCCACTGGTGGTCCTTGGTCTTGAACAACTCTTCTAATAATTCACTCCTCTGTCAGAAATCTTGTGAGGAGTGGTGGCCAGTTTTTGGTCAAAAATACCTTTTTTCTTAGGCCGTCAGTCGAGACTGAACCAGAATCAGTTTACACTGACAAGAGGTAGGACCTCCCTTTCATGTGTTCAGTATTTTTTCCGTTTCACGTTATTACACATAAGTTAATGTGTAGAGATATAATTGTTTTATGGGTCCTTAGCAACATCTGGTGAAGGTTTCATGTCAACAACACCTTCAGAAATACATTTACTCAGAAAAATGATGACATGTTCGATACTAATTTTACTCGCTGTGAGTGTAATAATGAGAAATGAAAAATAAAACAAAGGGCTCCAAGTAAAGCTCAGTTACAGGAGAGTTTGACTTTTATTCATTTACCATCACTCGTTCAAATACGCAGACAAAAACATCATTATCAGTATGAGATGTTCTTCAGCCAACTGCGCTCTGGATGACACCTCATTTATACCAGCTCACAAAACGAATCTGATCATTAATATAAGACAAAACACTGACGAAGAGGAGTCACAACAAATCAGTGCTCAAGAAAACTGGGATGTTAAAATCAATAAACATTGATATCATGTCAAAAATACACAATAATTACAATCCTGGGACTTGATTGACATTTTCTTGGGTCCATATATATATATACAAACAGGCCTGGGGAGCTCACACAGAAAAACAGTGGACAAGGCCTTGACTTTTCTTTTTTTTGTCTGCATTTACATTCATGGTTAGAGCCATTATCGAGCAAAACCATCTAGTATGTATATGCAATTTAGTCTTATAGCAGACTTTTTTTGTGTGTGGAAATGTGAAGGGTGAATGTGTCCTTCACCAGTCCTCTCTGGCAGTAAATTCTACCGTCTTTATTAACATCTTAAATCCTGATTTCGTCAGAGAGGACTAAAAAACACCAGCAGTGAAACATTTAAAGACAAGACAGTTAAAGAGACACGACAGTGAGGGTGTGGTGTGTGCTGGGTTGTGAAGTGTGAGGGGTGGTGTGTAGTGGACTGTGTTGTGACAGCGAACAGACTCTGTAACCTCGTTACTCCTAACGAGGTTACTAAAACATCTGCTTTTAAAGACATCTGCAGAGGATGAGTTCACTGAGGATTGGAAAGCAAAATACTTTGGAAATGCTGAGGTGGTACTTCATCTGGCCCGCGGGCTTTTCTTTTCTTTCTTCCTAATTTCTGTTGGATAAATTACGGTGTCCTGGAGTGATGAGGGGACAAGAGTAAACCTGTTAATTATGTTAATTATGTTCTCTTGTAAACTTGTGCAGGAAGACTTTCATCAGTGCCTGAAAACAAATGCTCACGGACGTCTGCGTCTCCTTTCAGACTCCATGGTCTTCGGTCTCAGCAGTCATGGGGACTGTCTGCTCCGCTGCGAGGTGAACGTGTCTCAGAGGTCCGACTTTACTCTGTCCGCCCTTCACAACGGACGCACGCTCCAGACTGCCGCCTCTGCCGCTGTGGACGGCGCCACCGGTCCGCCCTACGTCACCGGTCTGCCGTACGCCACGCTCTCCTTGAGCGTGTCTCCGCGGGACGCCGGGAAATACGAGTGTCAGCTGCAGCTGGGAGGACACGTGATCACGAAGAGCGTCTTCAACTTCAGCCTGACCGGTAAAGATCTGCCTCCACTGATGGATGCTCACCACACAGCTGCTGCTCACTGCTCCTCCAGCTGTTTTAGAACAGAATAGAATCCTTTTATTGTCACTATACATAGGCACAATGAGACTAAGGGCCCGATCGTACACCTCCCGCTAGCCGCTACGCGCAAATTGCTGATTTAGGAACCTCCGCCAACCGCTAATGCAATCTTCCACCTCCCTAAACCTGCCACCCGTTATGCCGACTCCCTTACTCACATTGTAGGCGCGTCAATGGGCGTGTCTCTTGTGCTCGCCACAAATTCGGTATCTTGCAATCGCGGGGTCAGGATAGAGGGTAGTGGGTGGTCTGACCACCCACTACCCTCTATCCTAAACCCCTGAGACACCAGTACCACAAGATACTGAGTTTGTGGAAAGCGCAACTGGCATGTCGGCGCGTAAAAGAGCGCGTCCGAATCCTGTCACTGCGCGTCCACCCAGTCACATGTGGACTGCACAACCGGCTCTACCTCTCGATTATGCATCACCGTATTACTTGCATACGTTATTATTCTCTTAAGGGCAGATGATTTCTGTACAGCTGTGACATGATCTCATCCAGATGTTTGCTGTGGAGGAAACAAGGAGATCACAGAACTCTGTTGTGGAGTTTCTTGTACTGTGCTCGTATCCCTCTGACCCCCCTCCTCAGGAACACCTGAGATGTTCTCACTGGTAGAAGGTAGATGTCATCATACGTGTTCCTCTGGCTCAATGCTCATCCAATGATCCGTTCTGCAGTATTTTAAAAAGCACCGCTTCCAGCGGCTATGCATCTTGGCGCAGCTGTGCGTCTTTGCGCAGGGGATATGTTCAAGATAACTCAAAAAGTTATGGATGGATTTTGATGACATTTTCAGTTGTCAGAAATGTGAAAAGGAAGCGTTGATTTTATTTTGGGTGTGATCCGGAAGAAATCCTGGATTCTGGATCACTTTCAAATTTTCGATAACATTGCGCTGTTTAGTTGTTTCTTGAACCCTAAAGCAACCACAATGGAGACAGGAAGGGAGTTCTGGAATTTTAAGAGTTTAATTTTCAGATGTAAAAAAGGAGGATTCGAGGGTTGGCAGCCAAACCAACAATCCAGGGGACGACGAAGGCAAGAAGGTGGCACTGCGAATGGCTGGATCAGGCGTTTCTATGGGAAGATCTGGAGACGAGTCTGGTTGAATGATGACTGAATAGGTACAGGTGTGCAGTGCCACACCTGGGCTGCTCGTCAGATGGGAAGGTGAAACATAGGTGGATCTGAGTGTCTATGTAGAGGATTGAAGGTGGCGCAGTGGGTTGTGCGCAGGAGCCCCAGAGGTGGAAGGTTGCGGATTCACAACCCGGCTTGGGACCGTAACATGCGCTCAATGGGGCCGGAAATTTTGTTTCTCAACATCTCTGTTAATTATTGCCCACAGCTCATTAAATTTCACTCAGGTATTGACACTAAAAACCTCTATAAAATTTAAGAGGCTGATCTGGATCTGATCCAGAAGGATTTAATACTGATTTTAATACTTTAATCAATCTGTAAATCGCTATATGGGAGAACTGTTGTGCTTGGCGGAGGTCTGCGCTCTCCGAGTGCTTTTCTAGTTAAGAAATGCTTTCCTGGAAGTTCACTGGCTCTATTTTTTTCTGAGCAGTTTGTTGAAACTTCTTGGAGTACAAAAGAAATGATTAAATCATTTGCTCCACATTAGTTAGAGCTAGTTATGTATATATCAGTGCAGAGGAGGAGGAGGAAAAAAGAGGAGGAAGCTCTACAACAGAGTCCCAGACGAGCTGCCCATGAGAGCTGCTCTGATCTGGATGAAAAGACGCTACATAGCAGTTAGCGGGTAGCGCAACCTGCTCTTAAAGGCAATGGCTACTGACGCACTGATTGGTTAAACAGGTGGAACGCCCTAACCACTCCCATGCATAATATATGCATAATATAGCCGTTAGCGCAGGTAAGATCACGGGTTTAGGGAGATGGAAGATTGCGTTCTTTGCGAGGGAACGCCCCTCCTGCTACCTGCTATCCCTTAATAGCAGCTTTAGGGGGTTTGGCGGAAGATCGGGCCCTAAGACTTTAGGACTAAACTCAACCTGAAAGTCATTTCTGCAGCGATTTAAACAGAAAGAAGAGATAGGAAACTCCTGAAGTGGGTTAAAAACAAAACATTGTCAAAAAAAAACCCACTAAAATAACATTTCCCACTAAAGCGGACAATTTTAAGATTTCAGTCATTTCATGTTTTGGGTTTTTTTTTTTTCTCTTATTAGATGCGGAAGAAGCTGTAAATACAGAAAAAAGTCCAAACATGTGTTCACGAAATGTTTCTGGTAAGTTTGTCCAAATGTCGGTCACTGATAGGAAGTATTGTCTCTTTTTTTCTTCTTAATTATAGACCCGTTAGAGAGACATGTGTGAGACAAACAAGCTCACGCTTCCATTCCACGTGGTTTGGCTGGAATTTTCCTTTAGTTTCAGTTTCAGTTTCAGTTCCAGGAAGAACGATGCCACAGGTTTAATTTCACGCAGTGTTTTTGTACCTGTTTTTCAGAGTCGGGGACGGTGTACCCGGAGCCGTGGCCCCTGTACGTGGCCCTCCTGCTGGTGTCTGCCATCGCCCTGCTGAGCGTGGTGACGGTGACGCTGAAGCGCCGATGAGCCGGACAGATGTGGAGGCCGGACAGATGTGGAAGCCAGAGCTGTGTCTCTGCTCAGACAACCAGCCCAGCGGTGCTCAAAAACTGATGCAGTACGTCAAATTGTTCTGTCTTTTTTCTTTTAAAGGACAGACGGAAAAAAAAATATATACAAAAAAACCCTTCAGCAGTTTCCTCTTTCGTCAGAAATGTATTCACTACCTCTGTTTGGCACTTCTGAGTGTCAGCACTTCTGCTATGTCACTTTGTCTCCCTCTAGTGGTGAATAAGTGCACCTGCCCTCAGGGCCTCATTCAGGAAATCATAAATCTGTTAGTAGATTTGCACATCGGTAACTTCTTTAATAAAAAAAAAACCTACGACAGATTCAGGAGTGACACATGAAACAGTTTTTTTAAAAGTGTAGGATAATTAATTCCAGTTGCTCACCAGCTTGTGCTCATTAATCAGCATTAACCCACGAAGGGACCACCGCTGCTGCGAGATTGTCGCTTGATCCTGAAACGGGTAAAATCTTAATCTCAGTTTTTTCCTTTAGGAGGCTCCGTCTTTTAAACGGAGACTTTAGCTGCAAAACCAGACCAGTGAACAAATAAAAGCATCATGCTGTTGTCTGAGAAAGAGCAGGTCTCATCCTGACAGAGAAGTTAGTGGTCCAACAGCAGCCTATTCAGGTTATAATATTATGTTCATCTGTGTTTTGTGTTGTGGCTGGTAGGGAGGTGTTGGATGGGTTGGAAACTTCCACCACACTCTTTTCCTTCAATTAAAAGTTTTGCAAACAAGCATTGTATTCTTTTTGAGCTTTAATAAATTAATCTGCAGATAAAAGGTACCTTTTAAACATGTTTTACCAAATTACTCCACTGTGATCTGCCAGTGCCGGCTGCGTGAAGCCTCCAGAATCGTCCCATAGAGGTCCAGGAAGCTCCATCGGTGAAGCGGTTCTGCAGACAGGTGCTCAGGTGCATCAGGGACCTCTGACCCTGGACATTATGGACACAGCAAGCCAGTGGTATTTTGAGCACCTACTGAGGTTAACACAGCGCCAAAGTGCAACCATCCCGCTGCGTGGGAGTCAGTTAGTCAACCAGTGTTCAGCCAGTTTTAAACCAGTGTTCAGCCAGTGTAAAACCAGTGTTAAACCAGTTTAAACCAGTGTTCAGCCAGTTTTAAACCAGTGTTCAGCCAGAGTTAAACCAGTGTTCAGCCAGTGTTAAACCAGTGTTCAGCCAGTTTTAAACCAGTGTTCAGCCAGAGTTAAACCAGTGTTAAACCAGTTTAAACCAGTGTTCAGCCAGTTTTAAACCAGTGTTCAGCCAGAGTTAAACCAGTGTTCAGCCAGAGTTAAACCAGTGTTCAGCCAGTGTTAAACCAGTGTTCAGCCAGTTTTAAACCGGTGTTCAGCCAGAGTGTAACCAGTGTTCAGCCAGTGTAAAACCAGTTTTCAGCCAGTGTTCAGCCAGAGTTAAACCAGTGTTAAACCAGTGTTCAGCCAGAGTTAAACCAGTGTTCAGCCAGTATTAAACCAGTGTTCAGGCAGTTTTAAACCAGTGTTAAACCAGTTTAAACCAGTGTTCAGCCAGTTTTAAACCAGTGTTCAGCCAGAGTTAAACCAGTGTTCAGCCAGAGTTAAACCAGTGTTCAGCCAGTGTTAAACCAGTGTTCAGCCAGTTTTAAACCGGTGTTCAGCCAGAGTTAAACCAGTGTTCAGCCAGTGTTCAGCCAGAGTTAAACCAGTGTTAAACCAGTGTTCAGCCAGAGTTAAACCAATGTTCAGCCAGTATTAAACCAGTGTTCAGGCAGTGTTCAGCCAGACTTAAACCAGAGTTAAACCAGTGTTCAGCCAGTCTTAAACCAGTGTTCAGCCAGAGTTAAACCAGTGGTAAACCAGTGTTTAGCCAGAGTTAAACCAGTGTTCAGGCAGTGTTCAGCCAGAGTTAAACCAGTGTTCAGCCAGTATTAAACCAGTGTTCAGGCAGTGTTCAGCCAGAGTTAAACCAGTGTTCAGCCAGAGTTAAACCAGTGTTCAGCCAGTGTTAAACCAGTGTTCAGGCAGTGTTCAGCCAGAGTTAAACCAGTGTTCAGCCAGTATTAAACCAGTGTTCAGGCAGTGTTCAGCCAGAGTTAAACCAGTGTTCAGCCAGAGTTAAACCAGTGTTCAGCCAGTGTTAAACCAGTGTTCAGCCAGTGTTAAACCAGCTTTAACCAGGTTGAAACTGGTTTAACTGGTTTAAATGGGTTAAACTGGTTTAACTCTGGTTTAACTCTGTTTTAAACCAGTATTCAGCCAGTGTTCAGCCAGTATTAAATCAGTTTTCAGCTAGTGTTAAACCAGAGTTAAACCAGTGTTCAGCCAGTCTTCAGTCAGTGTTCAGCCAGCGTTAAACCAGTTTAAACCAGTGTTTAGCCAGTGTTCAGCCAGAGTTAAACCAGTGTTCAGCCAGTGTAAAACCAGTGTTCAGCCAGTGTTCAGCCAGTCTTAAGCCAGTGTTCAGCCAGTGTTTAGTCAGACCTAAACCAGAGTTAAACAAGTCTTCAGCCAGAGTTAAACCAGTGTTAAACCAGTGTTCAGCGAGTCTTAAGCCAGTGTTCAGTCAGTGTTCAGCCAGAGTTAAACCAGTGTTCAGCCAGTGTTAAACCAGTGTTCAGGCAGTGTTCAGTCAGACTTAAACCAGAGTTAAACCAGTGTTCAGCCAGTCTTAAACCAGTGTTCACCCAGTGTTCAGCCAGAGTTAAACCAGTGTTAAACCAGTGTTCAGCCAGTATTAAACCAGTGTTCAGCCAGTGTTCAGCCAGAGTTAAACCAGTGTTAAACCAGTGTTCAGCCAGTCTTAAACCAGTGTTCAGCCAGTGTTCAGCCAGAGTTAAACCAGTGTTAAACCAGTGTTCAGCCAGTATTAAACCAGTGTTCAGGCAGTGTTCAGCCTGACTTAAACCAGAGTTAAACCAGTGTTCAGCCAGTCTTAAATCAGTGTTCAGCCAGTGTTCAGCCAGAGTTAAACCAGTGTTAAACCAGTGTTCAGCCACAGTTAAACCAGTTTTCAGCCAGAGTTAAACCAGTGTTAAACCAGTGTTCAGCGAGTCTTAAGCCAGTGTTCAGTCAGTGTTCAGCCAGAGTTAAACCAGTGTTCAGCCAGTGTTAAACCAGTGTTCAGGCAGTGTTCAGTCAGACTTAAACCAGAGTTAAACCAGTGTTCAGCCAGTCTTAAACCAGTGTTCACCCAGTGTTCAGCCAGTGTTAAACCAGTGTTCAGCCAGTGTTAAACCAGCTTTAACCAGGTTTAAACTGGTTTAACTGGTTTAAATGGGTTAAACTGGTTTAACTCTGGTTTAACTCTGTTTTCAACCAGTATTCAGCCAGTGTTCAGCCAGTATTAAATCAGTTTTCAGCTAGTGTTAAACCAGAGTTAAACCAGTGTTCAGCCAGTCTTCAGTCAGTGTTCGGCCAGCGTTAAACCAGTTTAAACCAGTGTTTAGCCAGTGTTCAGCCAGAGTTAAACCAGTGTTAAACCAGTGTTCAGCGAGTCTTAAGCCAGTGTTCAGTCAGTGTTCAGCCAGAGTTAAACCAGTGTTCAGCCAGTGTTAAACCAGTGTTCAGGCAGTGTTCAGTCAGACTTAAACCAGAGTTAAACCAGTGTTCAGCCAGTCTTAAACCAGTGTTCACCCAGTGTTCAGCC
The DNA here is from genome assembly GCA_018398805.1 of Hirundichthys speculiger. Classification (NCBI taxonomy): domain Eukaryota; kingdom Metazoa; phylum Chordata; class Actinopteri; order Beloniformes; family Exocoetidae; genus Hirundichthys; species Hirundichthys speculiger. The sequence continues at coordinate 47,356 of JAGFBZ010000478.1, forward strand.
AGAGTTAAACCAGTGTTAAACCAGTGTTCAGCCAGAGTTAAACCAGTGTTAAACCAGTGTTCAGCCAGTCTTAAACCAGTGTTCAGCCAGTGTTCAGCCAGAGTTAAACCAGTGTTAAACCAGTGTTCAGCCAGAGTTAAACCAGTGTTCAGCCAGTATTAAACCAGTGTTCAGGCAGTGTTCAGCCTGACTTAAACCAGAGTTAAACCAGTGTTCAGCCAGTCTTAAATCAGTGTTCAGCCAGTGTTCAGCCAGAGTTAAACCAGTGTTAAACCAGTGTTCAGCCAGTGTTAAACCAGTGTTCAGGCAGTGTTCAGTCAGACTTAAACCAGAGTTAAACCAGTGTTCAGCCAGTCTTAAACCAGTGTTCACCCAGTGTTCAGCCAGAGTTAAACCAGTGTTCAGCCAGTGTTCAGCCAGAGTTAAACCAGTGTTAAACCAGTGTTCAGCCAGTCTTAAACCAGTGTTCAGCCAGTGTTCAGCCAGAGTTAAACCAGTGTTAAACCAGTGTTCAGCCAGAGTTAAACCAGTGTTCAGCCAGTATTAAACCAGTGTTCAGGCAGTGTTCAGCCTGACTTAAACCAGAGTTAAACCAGTGTTCAGCCAGTCTTAAATCAGTGTTCAGCCAGTGTTCAGCCAGAGTTAAACCAGTGTTAAACCAGTGTTCAGCCAGTCTTAAACCAGTGTTCACCCAGTGTTCAGCCAGAGTTAAACCAGTGTTAAACCAGTGTTCAGCCAGAGTTAAACCAGTGTTAAACCAGTGTTCAGCCAGTATTAAACCAGTGTTCAGCCAGTGTTCAGCCAGAGTTAAACCAGTGTTAAACCAGTGTTCAGCCAGTCTTAAACCAGTGTTCAGCCAGTGTTCAGCCAGAGTTAAACCAGTGTTAAACCAGTGTTCAGCCAGAGTTAAACCAGTGTTCAGCCAGTATTAAACCAGTGTTCAGGCAGTGTTCAGCCTGACTTAAACCAGAGTTAAACCAGTGTTCAGCCAGTCTTAAATCAGTGTTCAGCCAGTGTTCAGCCAGAGTTAAACCAGTGTTAAACCAGTGTTCAGCCACAGTTAAACCAGTTTTCAGCCAGAGTTAAACTAGTGTTCAGCCAGTGTTAAACCAGTGTTAAACCAGCTTAAACCATGTTTAAACTAGTTTAACTGGTTTAAATTGGTTAAACTGGTTTAACTCTGATTTATCTTTGTTTTAAGCCAGTGTTCAGCCAGAGTTAAACCCGTTTAAACCAGTGTTCAGGCAGTATTAAATCAGTGTTCAGCTAGTGTTAAATCAGAGTTAAACCAGTCTTCAGCCAGAGTTCAGCCAGCATTAAACCAGTTTAAACCAGTGTTCAGCCAATGTTCAGCCAGTGTTTAACCAGTCTTCAGCCAGTGGAGCAGCACCAGGGCAGGAGCTCATGAATATGACAAATATAACTAAATATACTGGGTACTCTGCTCCAGACCCTTCAGTCCTCCCTCCATCTAGTGGAACGATGTGTTTGAGTCTCGTCAGAGCAGGACAGTGATCCTAACCGGTTTAGGATTAGGGGTTAGTAAATTAGAGGGTTAGGCTAACCCTCTAACCACAGAGCTGGAGTTGCTGTAACTCCAGAACCATCACCAGCTTGTGTTTCCTGCTTTGGTCTCATGGTGGCAGTGTTGTGTCACTACTTCACTTTAAATGACTATGTATTTGATTTTACTCATGAAAACGATGATGACAACTGATTTCTGTCAAAGTTCAACTTATTAAAGACTTCTTTTTGATTTATTTAGTGTTTGTTCATTTACTGGTCTCACAGAAATGACCCCAACATGACCGACGTCCCTGACCAGCTTCAGTTCAGAGTGTTTCTTTCCTCCTTTGGTCTTTTCCAGTGTTAATACTCAAACATTCTGGTTATTTCCAGAGTTACGTTACAACAATATGCAACTCTGCAACCTTTTTTTTTTTTTTTACCACCCAGTCCCAGGAATATTAAAATATATTCCTAACATCATTCGTGAAAACAGAAAACACATCAAGTTTTGAAAGTGAGACATTTTTCCATTTTGTAAAAGTGCTTATTTTGTCTGAAAGTTGGGACAGGGGGCACAAAAGGCTGGAAAAGTAAGTGGTGCTAAAAATAAACCCCTGGAGGAACATCTGTATCTAGTCGGTCTCTCAGTAGTTAATTATTAACAGGTCACATGACTCGGGTTAGAAAGAGGATTTTAGAGAGGCAGAGCCCCTAATGTTCCTCAGAGGATTCTGTAACGGAAAAGAAACTGCGCGGAGTCAGGAACCATCCAGAAATCTGAGGACTCAGCTGGACGTCCACAGCTGCAGGATACAGCTGGACGTCCAGAGAAGAAAACATGTGGTGATTCAGAAACACCGACGTCCTCTCTGGACCAAAGCTCCCTGAAGATGGACTGAGGAAAAACAGAAGACTGTCCTCTGGCCACGGGAACTGAAGTTCTACGTTTGTTTTGTAAATCATGGGTAGCACATCTTCTAGCCTAAAGAGGAGAGGAACCATCTCACTGGTCCAGAACCCTGCATCGGTGCCTCTGGAACAGGCAGCTTCCACATCTGGAAAGGAAATATCAATGCTGAAAAGTGTTAGAGCAACATCTGCTTCAATTCAATTCAATTCAATTCAATTCAATTCAATTCAATTCAATTCAATTCAATTCAATTCAATTCAATTCAATTCAATTCAATTCAATTCAATTCAATTCAATCCAATTTTATTTGTATAGCATCTGTTACAATGTCAATTGTCTCTAGGTGCTTTACAGAGACCCAGATCATGACACCCGAGCAAATATCATTAACTAAAATTATAATATTGAATCCTAACAAGGATAATGGCAGGTAAAAACTCCCACAGTGGGAGAAAAAAAAAACTTTAAGCCAAACAGTGGCAAGGAAAAACTCTACTTTAAGAGGAAGAAACCTTGAGTAGAACCTGGATCATATGGGGGGACCTTTCTGCTGAAGGTCAGCCGGGTAGAGAAAGAAAAGATGGGAGACAGGACAGAGAGAAGATGGAGGACAGAGAGAGGAGAGCACACAAATGACTAAATATAATGACCACATAAACATAAACAGATGCAGGTAGCAGCACTGAGATGAGATGGTCAGAGGACTAGATCACCAGTCACCACGCCAACCGGCACCCTGAACACACCTGCACACACAGGTGGAGGTAAACGCTGGGATGGACAGAGGAGGGAACTGCAAGTCAGCATGAAACTCAGGAAACTCTGGCCTGCAAACACACAGAAAGAAAAGAGAAAAAGATGGGCAAAACAGCACAACAAACTACAGGAAAGAAAATAAAATGGAGCACAGTTTCGGTAACAAGGTGCTCCTAATTAATTATGAATGAACCGGAGAAGGAGGAAGGGAGGAGGAAAGGGAAGGAAGGGGAGAAGAGCAGATCATGTTGGTGTCCCCCTGCAGCGTAGGCCTATAGCAGCATAACTATGACGAAGCTGTGATTAAGACGAGCTACTCTAGTCTTACTACTACAACTATGACTATAACTATCATCCCCTACACCCTGTAGCTTAGACTAACTGTAGGCTTTACTGAACAGAAATGTTTTCAATTTAGTTTTAAAAATGGAGATGGTGTCAGCCTCCTGAACCCAAACTGGTAGCTGGTTCCATAAAAAAGGTGCCTGGTAGCAGAAGGCCCGTCCTCCAAACCTACTTTTAGATATTCTAGGAACGACGAGTAATCCTGCACTCTGAGAGCAGAGAGCTCTATTAGGAGCATAACGTGCTATCAGGTCTTATAAATAACGAGGAGCTAGGTCATTATGGGCGAGAAGCAGAATTTTAAACTCAATTCTAAATTTCACGGGGAGCCATTGGAGGGAGGCTAACACGGGAGAGATGAGATCTCGCTTGCGGATTCCTGTCAGAACCCTCGCTGCTGCATTCTGGATCAGTTGGAGGCTATTCAGCGAGTTTTTCTATCATCCTGCTAACAACGCATTACAGTAATCCAGTCTAAAACTGACAAACGTGTGGATTAATTTTTCAGCATCACCCTGAGAGAGGATGCTCCTAATCTTGGAGATATTTCGGAGATGAAAAAAGGCAGTTTCAGGGAAGACCTTGCATCTCTCAGCAAGACAAGTCTAAACCACATCCTGCATCCAGGTGCTGAACTGGTCTGACAGTACAGAAGTTTCACCAACTGGAAACATGTAGATCATCCATCCATCCTTCATATGTATTTAATCCTATACAGCTGTCTTCAGGTGAAAGGCAGAGGTACACCCTGGACAGGTCTCCAGTCCATCGCAGGACCACATGTAGACAAACAACCATGAACACTCACAATCACTCCTACAGGCAGTTTAGAACCACCAATTAAGCTAACATGCATGTCTTTGGGAAGCTGGAGGAAATCCCTGCAAGCATGAGGAGAACATGCAAACTTCAGACAGAAAGGTCCCTGCTGAGGTTTGAATCAGGAACCTCATGCTGAGAAGCTACAGGGCTGACCACTAAGCCAACATGCTGCCCCCCAGAACCAGGCCTGTGGAGCTGCTAGAACCCTCCCTCAGCTCCAGGAGGTGGTTGGACCGTTAGAGGAAGAGGGGAGCAGTTAACTTCACTCCATCCCACGCTGCTTCCTTATCTGCACACATTCCTCTGTTGCACATTTGGATTTGGACTACCTCAGACAACAGATTGCACATTTGCACATATCCGCTCTACTTTTGCACAATACTATCACTTGTACATATGTATATACTAACTCTTCTCTTTTATAAACAAGTACTTCTGTACTACTTTGTAATATACTTTTTCTTTGCACTAGTTATACTATTATATTTTATTTTATTTTTGTTATACTAGTTTTAAATGTCTGTTTTGGTATTCCACGCGGGCAGCAATGCAAGAATTTCGTTGTGCAAGGGAACTCGTTTTTATCTGCACGTATGACAATAAACACTTTGAATCTTTACGTCTCCATGTGGTACACGTCCTCTGTTTAAACATTCGCTGTGCTTTCTTTGTTCTGTTGTGAATAAAACGTGGCTTTAGAAGACTTTCTCACGCTCCGTTCAGGCATCCCGACTCCTCTGGGATTTGGTTTGTGCTTTAATGTGCTCGTCTGTTTGAATGTTGCAACATTTCTCTGCAGGCTTTCTGTTTGTCTTTATGGATTGTTTGTGCGTGACTTCTGAACCCGGAGCGTCTCCGTGCCAACACGTGGGTGCGTGTGTGTGGAATCACAGTTGCCATGACAACAACCTAACTCCCCTCCTCTTCAGTCTCCATCCCTCTGCTGCAATGCATCACCCTCCCTCCCCCTCCCTCCCTCCCCCTCCTCCTCCTCTTCCTGCTGCCCTCTCACGCACCTCCCTCCCCCAGCCTTCACCCATCCCAGAGACCGATGAGCGCAGCATCCTTCCACGGACGCGCCGCGCTTCAGGACGCAGCTGATCTGCGTGACTGGGTCTCGATGCGTCGCTCCGCGCCTCAGAGGGGGGGTACGTCGGTCTCTCAATCACATTTCCCTCCGCATGTCTCTTCTTGAAGGTGATAAGAGAGGAAATACTGTCCTGGTCGTTTTTCCTGCCCCTAACGGCAGGATGGGAGCCGAGCACCTCTGACCCGTCAGCAGAGAGAAAGAGAAGAGGATCAGTCTCTCCGGAGGGGATTCGGACGAAGAGGTGAGCGGCAGCATTTTTAGACATTATCGTTGGGAGGTTTAGTGACATCGGAGCGGCTGCATGATTACTGTGACACGGACGTCATCTGTCAGGCTGCTGACCCTCCTGAGCAGCGGAGCCACCTGTGCAGCTGCCGTCCGGACACGTATGGCGCCCAGAGCAGCCTTTGCCCCAGATTCCAGATCGCAGCTTCGTCCAGTTGTGTTTCCACGGATCAGGCAGAGGAAGCAACAATCATACCTACTGTGATTTCCTCCGAAGCCAAAGTGAGGTGGAGGCAAGCTGGAGGAGCTTTGACTGGATCGCCTGGATGTTTTTTTTGTTTTTAACTCTCTTCAGGTCACGTCTGCGTGAGGACAGCCGACCTTAATTCACTTTAACAGCTGGTAACATCTGCTTCCAGATCAGCCTCCAGATTTCATTGTTCTCCACTGACAGAAGCTTTATTTGTAGTTTTTGGCACACACGGCCTCAATGGGAGAGTAAATAGTTGAACAAAGGGGCCTTTTTTGGAAACCTGAGAGCTGGAGTCGTCCCTCCGTCGGGTAACTGGACAGACGGGCTCTCTGCCTGAACAGAGGTGAAGAAACGCAGCTGTTGGGACTTGCAGGTGCTTCAGGAGACCCAGCCGTCCTCCTGTCAGCGTCCTGCTCCTCCAGGAGCTTTGAAGAGGAGGGCAGACCACACCCAGGGTCCCAGCAGTGACAGCCTCCTCCTCCTCCTCCTCCTCCTCCTCCCTCCCAGACTTTTAATCCCAGTCAGGACGAGCCGGTGCTCAGAGGTCCACCATCACCAGTCGGAGCAGCTGCTGCAGATTTGTGTTGTGTTTGTGCACGTGTGCGCGTCCCTCTCTGAAGTGTGTGTTTGTGTGTTTTCGACACCGCCGCTCCTCAGGATGTCTGCAGTCCACGGGCTGCTTCTGCTGCCTCTCGCCCTCCTGGCGCTTCAAGGTGAGTGGGCTGCGGCGGCGTTGCCATGGTGATGCCACCTCGGCATGCACGTGCACACGCGCGCGTTTTCTTCCTGTTGGGTCTCCTCTTCATGAGTCTGTGTGCGTTTATTTGTGTGTGTGTGTTGTTGTACATTAATGTGCTGGATTTTCCCGCTAAAAGCCCAGCTGTTGTGTTTTTCTGCTTCCAAGTGATGTATCACACAATGATGTTCTGGAGGACCGGTACCACTAGAGCCGTATCCTGCTACTGTTTCTATAGTTGACTACCTATATCTATAGTTTCAGCTTGAAGTTGAACCTTAGATTCACAAATTGGAATTTGCATCAGAGTTTTTCAACAGAAGAGCCCCAAAAGGCCAGAAACACCTGTCAGAACTACACATGAACAATGATGACAAACACCTGGCCTGTTGAAATGATTTTCGGCTCATTAACAATTGAGAAGCTGAAATTGTTGTGAAAGGAATCTGTTAGTTTGCATCCTGAGGCACTTATGGAAAACAAGTACGATCTTGTGGTAGTGTGAAATGGTCAAATAGGGAGAAATTAGTAGTTTTAAAGGGTTAAACGAGTTCTCATTAAGAGGCTTGAGGGATCTGTTTGTAGACCACTGCAGGTCTCACAACAATGTGTTGTAATCATAGACTGTATGAGAAGAACTGGACAAACCTCTGGTTTTCTATAGAATGTTGCAAAATTGGTGGAACGAACAGGCCTGGAAGCCCTGCTCTGTTCTCATGGATGTAAAATCTACTGATGGAGACCAACACTGGTTTTTTTTTTGTTTGTAAATATGTTTATTTTTGCCGTAAAGTTGGACATTTTAACAAGAGGGTCGGTGGAGATTAACCTTCTTTAGGATGCAGCCCCCAGTGGCCAGTTGAGTAACTGCGATGTTTCTTAGTTGGAATGTTTCTGCTTAATGTAATCAAGGATGAGAGTCGGATACGGCCTGCACGGTCTAGAACTGCATTTGGGTGAAAGATACTATGATCCCAGTTCCTGTGAGAGAAAACCCCACATTCATAACCAGTCACAGCAGAACTTCAACCATCCGCTAACATTACGGCATCGTAAGCAACACGTTCTCACTTAAATAAATAAGAATGACTCTGTCATGTTCTCACTGCAGACAGCTGTTTTATCTGGCTTATTTCCAGCTGTGTGAAGCTTTGGCAGGCAGACATTTATTACAAAATCTGCCCAGCACTATCTCCCGTAGCTACGGTGACTGACAGGCTGCGGTTTGCTTCTATTTCCTGAACCTGAACAGGCAGCACAGTCACAGAGATATTGTTTGAGTTTAGCATTGAGCTGATGAAATAATACTCCTCCTAGGAAGCTCTCTCACTGATGCTGCAAAATGATCTCTGCCTATATCTAAAGTCTTAGCAAACAGGAAAAACAGCACAGGCTGTTTGACAATGACATTAGTAACAGGAACACAAAACAGACTATGAACAATGATCTTGAACAAACACTTTCTCTAGAGAATGCTGGGAAATGACAGCCAACCACCTCAAACACACCAGAATGTAAAAGCCTTTAACTCTAGATGATATCTAACTGTAGACGGTAGGACTGTTAAAGGATGACCCACGACCTTGACTCTGTGCCTTCTGTCCATCATTTTAAATGCAGTAAAAACACACTGAAGAGGTGTAACACGCACAGAAAAGACATGAAAATTGAGCATAAAGTAATCCCATGAGGTAATGTTGGATGTTTTATGCACATCTTTGTTTTCACTTGCTGCTTGGTTAGGTTTAGGACTAAATCTACTTGGTTAGGTTTAGGAAATAAATCTACTTGGTTAGGTTTAGGGACAAATCTTCTTGGTTACGTTTAGGGATATATCTACTTGGTTAGGTTTAGGGATAAATCTACTTGGTTAGGTTTAGGGACAAATCTTCTTGGTTACGTTTAGGGATATATCTACTTGGTTAGGTTGAGGAATTATTCTACTTGGTTAGGTTTAGGAATGAATCTACTTGGTTAGGTTTAGGAATAAATCTACTTGGTTAGGTTTAGGGACAAATCTTCTTGGTTAGGATTAGGGATATATCTACTTGGTTAAGTTTAGGGATAAATCTACTTGGTTAGGTTGAGGAATTATTCTACTTGGTTAGGTTTAGGGATATATCTACTTGGTTAGGTTTAGGGATATATCTACTTGGTTAGGTTTAGGGATAAATCTACTTGGTTACGTTTAGGGATAAATCTACTTGGTTAGGTTGAGGAATTATTCTACTTGGTTAGGTTTAGGGATATATCTACTTGGTTAGGTTTAGGGATAAATCTACTTGGTTACGTTTAGGGATAAATCTACTTGGTTAGGTTGAGGAATTATTCTACTTGGTTAGGTTTAGGAATGAATCTACTTGGTTAGGTTTAGGAATAAATCTACTCGGTTAGGTTTAGGGACAAATCTTCTTGGTTAGGATTAGGGATATATCTACTTGGTTAGGTTTAGGGATAAATCTACTTGGTTGGGTTGAGGAATTATTCTACTTGGTTAGGTTTAGGGATAAATCTACTTGGGTAGGTTTATCTTTTTGGGATAAATCTTCTTGGTTTGGTTGAGGAATGAATCTACTTCAGTAGGTTTAGGGATTAATCTAGTTGGTTATTTTTATGGATAAATCTTCTTGAATTGAATTAAATTGAAAATACTTTATTTCCCGCAAGGGATTAATAAAGTATTTTCAATTCAATTCAATTCAATTGGTTTGGTTGAGGAATTAATCTACTTGGGTAGGATTAGAAATGGATCTTCTTCGTTAGGTTTAGGGATAAATCTACTTGTTAGGTTTAGGGATTAATCTACTTGGTTAGGTTTAGGGATGGATCTATGTGTTTAAGTTGAGGAATGAATCTACTTCAGTAGGTTTAGGGATAAATCTACTTGCTTAGGTTGAAGAATTAATCTACTTGGTTAGGTTTAGGAATAAATCTACTTGGTTAGGTTTAGGGACAAATCTTCTTGGTTAGGATTAGGGATATATCTACTTGGTTAAGTTTAGGGATAAATCTACTTGGTTAGGTTGAGGAATTATTCTACTTGGTTAGGTTTAGGGATATATCTACTTGGTTAGGTTTAGGGATAAATCTACTTGGTTACGTTTAGGGATAAATCTACTTGGTTAGGTTGAGGAATTATTCTACTTGGTTAGGTTTAGGAATGAATCTACTTGGTTAGGTTTAGGAATAAATCTACTCGGTTAGGTTTAGGGACAAATCTTCTTGGTTAGGATTAGGGATATATCTACTTGGTTAGGTTTAGGGATAAATCTACTTGGTTGGGTTGAGGAATTATTCTACTTGGTTAGGTTTAGGGATAAATCTACTTGGGTAGGTTTATCTTTTTGGGATAAATCTTCTTGGTTTGGTTGAGGAATGAATCTACTTCAGTAGGTTTAGGGATTAATCTAGTTGGTTATTTTTATGGATAAATCTTCTTGAATTGAATTAAATTGAAAATACTTTATTTCCTGCAAGGGATTAATAAAGTATTTTCAATTCAATTCAATTCAATTGGTTTGGTTGAGGAATTAATCTACTTGGGTAGGATTAGAAATGGATCTTCTTCGTTAGGTTTAGGGATAAATCTACTTGTTAGGTTTAGGGATTAATCTACTTGGTTAGGTTTAGGGATGGATCTATGTGTTTAAGTTGAGGAATGAATCTACTTCAGTAGGTTTAGGGATAAATCTACTTGCTTAGGTTGAAGAATTAATCTACTTGGTTAGGTTTAGGGATAAATCTACTTGTTAGGTTTAGGGATAAATCTACTTGTTTAAGTTGAGGAATGAATCTACTTGAGTAGTTTTAGGGATAAATCTACTTGTTAGGTTTAGGGATAAATCTACTTGTTTAAGTTGAGGAATGGATCTACTTCAGTAGGTTTAGGGACAAATCTACTTGGTGCAGGGAAAATACAGTGGCCTTTAATAAATCTATAGTATGGTTCTTCTTTTACTCGGTTACTGTCAGGCGAGTACTTGTTCTGTTCTTGTTGTATATTGAGACTGGGTTTGGAGTTCTCAACATTTTCTTCATTTAAAGAATGTCACAACTTCCACTGACATGAAAGAAAGGCTCAATCTCTTAATTCATCATCTTTAAGAACTTGAGCACAGATGTGCCTTTTTCATCGATGATATGTTTTAAAACTTTACTAACTGTAAAATAATCCACAAGCTTGCACAAAAGCTGATGGGAAGTATCTAACAGAAGAGCAGCAGTGAGTTTAAGGGAAAGATTCACAGCACGGTAGTGAGACCAACTCTTCTCCAAGGCTTGGAGACGGCAGCACTGGCGAGACAAGAAGATGAGCTGGAGGTGGCAGAGATTAAATTAAGATTAAGATTTGGGACTGAAAAGGATGGGTAGGATTAACAATGAACACGTCAGACAAACAGCCAGGTTAAGATGACCTGGAGATGAAGCAGCAGAGGCTCAACTGAGATGGTCTGGACCCATAATAGCAAAGCCAGTGAACACACTGGTACGGGGTTGTGGAGATAAAGGATGTGCAGTTGGTTCGTGTGACAGAGGAAGATACAGAAGACAGTACAAAGGAAATGATGGGTGGTCTAAAGGGAGAAACAGTGCTCACTGGTTAGAAGGGAAGCTTTTGTACTCTACGTCCCTGGTATTTTGGTCAAAACAGTTGGCAGCTATTTCATTAAGATTTTAGGAAATTGTGCCCTGTGACAAAATGTGTCTGTTAAAATGGAATGGACTCCCGGACAGAATAAAGACAATTCCAGATTATATAATTTTTTCACATGCAGTCAAAAATTGGCTGCTCAGCAACCAGTCTTGCTCACAGTAAGGAGCTCATTTCATTCTCGCATTATTCTGTACAGGATGCATTGTAAAGAGTAGTCATTTTTATTGTTTTTTAAGCTATTGTAAATTTATCCAATTGTTTTTGCGATTTTATTTTGTTGTATTTTATGTTCTTTGCCTTCTTGTCTTACTGTTTATCTGTGTTAAGGACTACAGATGGAAATTAGCTTGGTGCTAAATCTGGTGCAGCCATCTTTTTAATGCCACTGCACACGGTCTTTTAAATAAATAAAATAAAAAATAAAAAAAAAAACGGAGAAAGAGAGCAATGTATTAAAGAGAGATTTACTGAGCACTTATCTCCATCAGCCAGCTGCTCTTTAACTAACACGACAATCAGTGCGTTTACATGGGAAGTTTAATTCCTCTTTAATTCAGAATTAAAGTTAAATCCGAATAAAAGTTACCATATAAACACTTAATTCCATATGAAAATGTCAATTCTGAATTAAACTCAATTCCGAAGTAAGTGGCTGGTTTATTCCCATTTTAATTCCAAATTAAATAATTCCGCGGTCATGTAAACACTCATTCCTGTTTAAATTAATTCCCGTCTTTCTGCACATGCTAGTTCTCTTGCCCGCCTGTCGCCATGACGCTTATATTCCGCGCTGGGCTTGTTTTCAAAACAAAGTTTTAAAATGGCAGCACGCAGTAAACGGTGTTCAAGAGCAGAGACGATTTATTTAATAAATAGCTTGGAGGAACTGGAAATAATTAAAAGAACAGATGGCAGGAAACATAAAAATTGTGAGCTTTTCAAAGCGGCCAGGTTAAATGAAGGAGGTTTCGCAGACAGAGACGCCACCCAGGTCAAAAATAAGTGAAATATTGTTGCTAATCGAGTTGTTGCTAAGTTTGTTTTCTTCCGGTAGATGTAAAGATGTCCGCCCCCCCCATCCAATCAGAACCCTTCCCAACCCCCAGACCTAAAGCGGAGTTGGATAAAGCCGAACAAACATATTTTCCATGTAAACCTCAATTCGGAATTATTATTTCCATGTAAACTCGAAGGAAAATAGTTTAATTCGGAATTATTTAATTCCGAATTAAAAAACAACATGTACCGCAGCCAATAAAAACACAAACACACACATAAATATGTTAAAACTGTGTCAACCTTGTGAAAAGGATCTTTAAAAAGGTTGAAGTTTATGTGGGAAACAACGCTTTGATAAGCAGGTGGAGCGGCGGGTAGCTGAGCTGAGGAGAGTCAGCGTCGAGGTGACACTTTAGAAGAAGTAGGAACGTTTCACAACCTGAACTGGGAGGAGGAGAGGTTTGATTCAGAGCCCAGTGGGCTCCTGCAGCTGGACACATGCTGGATGAAGGCAGGAGGCCACACGGGAAATCTGACGTCTCAAAAAGGAACAGGAAAGGAATAGAAAGACGCTTTATGCACTTTTTATACAGGTATTTACATATGAAAACCATGAGCTGGGATTACAGAAAAACCAAAACGATACACGACTGCTGAATATTAACAGCAGGAGGATCTGATGACCTGATCTGCACCGCTTCCCTGGGGGCTGCTGAGGACTAATGTCATCATAAAGTTAAGTCTTTTCTGTTCAATATTCGCCTACAGACAGATTTTTCAGCACAAAGCTAAAACAGTGGTAACAATTTTCCTCCAACAGCAGTTCGGTTGTCTGCACCAGGTTAAAAATGAGTTTGAAGCCCTTTTTTAGTGTTTGAAATCTCTTACCCCACCTTTAAAAAGAGTCCTTTGTAAAGTTTTAGTTTGTTGTTGGGAAAAGGAGGTTCAAATTCGAATTATTAGTCAAGTAAGATTTAAAGCAAATATCTGTGGTTAATAAGGGTAAACTGAATGCTTTTCCAGCTTTTCTGACGTGTCTAGAATTATCATCTTAGACATTACCAGAGGCTCACAAAAACTGGCTGGATGCACATTTGTGTAGAGCTTCTTCTATCACTGGCTCTCTATGACATCACAGAGGGCGGAGTTTCTTCATATGATCTTATATCACTGCTGTATTTGTCCACTGTGGGAAAACATGAGGTTCAAATTCATTTGTTGGTCCACCAAAGCAAAAGAGTTGTATATTGACAGGAGTAAATCATGTGACTAAGTGAATAAAGAATAAAAAAAGGTTTTTTTGATGGTTTATCTGGGACAGATCAGATATTCATCGGCTCTGACAGATTCATGAATCACTGTTGATTGGGTTTGAGCATTTAATTAAATAGAAGAATAGAGAAAACCTCCTTTAAACAGCAGACTGGTGGTACAGAGATTTGGACTCAGAGCTCTTAAAGCCAAATGCATCTGACAAAATCTCAAACTAATGCATGCAGTCGAGACTCTTCATGTTCGCAGCTGCATTATGGAGCCTTTTAGTCTGCAAATGGCTCAAGTATCAAGTCACGGTCAACAGGAAGTTGGAACAACCTCACCCCTGTCCGCCCTCAGACGTTTCTTCTCCATTCCATCACTCCGCTCTAAACGCTGGACGTTACAGCACAGAGAAGCTCACTGTTTCAAGAGAAGGTATGGAAGATAACGTGATTACAACTACTCAGCTGCCTCAGAGCTTTATAGTCTCATTTGTGGGCGGTGATGTACACATCCTGAGAGCAAATATATGTGAGTGCCTGAAGCAACCTGTTCAGAAACTCAGATATGACCCAGGCCTGTCAGTGAGCCATTTAGATTTGCAGGATACTGTGACATCACAGACGTAGATCAGCGTAGAATTACCCAGCAGTCCCGTCTTTAGCTGCTCTCTGTTCCTCTGCAGCAGGCGAAGGTTCATCATCTGGTTTCCAGCTCTGGTTCATTATCTTCATCATTATTGGGGGCGTAGTTTTTTGACTGGCAGCGGGTCTAGCCAGTTAGCTAATTCATTTAGGTGAACTTAAACCATGCAGAGGATAATCGTTCTTATTTAAGGGGGACTAAGGCTTGTTACACTCTTATCTGTGGTTAGAAACTGAAGGGCAATGGTGGGAAATTGGTTTCAAATGAGACTCACGCCAGTGAGGAGGGGCTTGGTCGTGGAGTTTCTGACTCCGCCCCCTGAAACCAGCTGCTCTAAGCACAGCTGTAAAGACACTGTTGTACATCATCTCTAGGAGTCAGAGTCATTTCATTATTAGCTCAGGAAACTGTCCCGACCTTTAAGAAAAATGGCAAAATGTGACTCCTTTAAAGAAGCCATTTTGTACGTCTAATTGTTTTCTGTTTTCATCTTAAGGCTCCAGGCATCTGCCACAGGAGCCGAGACAGAGCCTGAGGCCAGTCATGGAGCTCCATTGTGGAGCAAGAGGGCCCCATGATGGAGCTTCTTCATGTGAATGGGGCGGTCACAATGACTGACTCAAAGTCCCAGCATTATTCTGCTTGGAAGAGTCCTGAAATGACTCTCCGTCTCCTTTAGCCATAGGACCATCAGATGTGCTAGCGCGACACCAGCTTCTGCTACGGGCCGAGCCGAGCCCTCACAGAGAAGAATTTGAACTCTTTCAGATCATACAGGGACCTGCAGTCATCTTCTGAGCCACGGACCTCTGCAGTGAGACCTCCGGTCTCTCGTGTTGTTCAGTGGAGGTGTGAAACGACTGCTGCTGTTAGCACAGCTAAGCTATGCTAAACTTTATCCTCAGCACAAGCACAAGAAAACATCTGACTGTGATCTATTGAGTTTTTATTCACAGCTAAGTAGCTAAAATCCTAACAGCAATGGCGAAGGAGCCAAGGCTAGCTCTCGATCAAACAACGTCCTGCAATCTGATTGTTTAGCTTAATTGATGTGGTATAAATTTATCTGATGTGGTATAAAAGTATTAATCCCCCGTATAGTTGTCATTGATATCAAAACTAAGAATAGAAACCAAAGGCATTCTTTGTACCAGGCTGTAAATACGTTTAATTCTGCTCCAAAGTTGGTCATTTTAACATGGGAGTCAGTCAGGATTTATTTGTTTTGGAGCCATCACCTAGTGGTCAGTGGAGGAACTGCAGCAAAACGTACTTCCTGGATGAGCTTCAGTCTAGAAGTGGGATGGTTGCAGCTTGGTCTGAACGTACAGTTGCTGACATTGTACTTATATGACTGCAGAAATCGTGCAGTTTAGAGGCCTTTAGATGCTTTTTAGATGCCTTTAGAGAATGAGCATGCGCAGAAAGACGGGAATTAATTTAAAGAGGAATGAGTGTATACATGACCGCGGAATTATTCTATTCGGAATTAAAATCAGAATAAACCAGCCACTTACTTAGGAATTAAGTTTAATTCGGAATTGACATTTTCATGTGGAATTAGGTGTTTACATGGTAACTTTTTTTCGGATTTAACTTTAATTCTGAATTAAAGAGGAATTAAACTTCCCATGTAAACGCACTGATTTTGTCACAACAGGCCAGTTCCAGAAAAGATTGGACACTAGAAGAAATAGAAATAAAAAGAGAACACAATGATTTGCAAATCTCATAAACCCATATTTTATTCCCAGAAGAACATGTAAGACATCAGATGTTTCAACTAAGGAAATATCCCATGTGAAATGTAATAATTAAAATCCTTCATTAATCATATTTATGTTAATTGTTGTGTGATTCCATATGTCACATCTGCTCTGAATATATTTTTTCATAAAAAAAAAAAAATCATAATATTTTAGTTACAATGCACATTTTAGTCAGGTCCCAAGGTCTTCACTCAGTGCTGTTACCGTAACCCCCCTTCCTGAAGAATTTAGATAATTTCTCTAGGTTACATGCTTCATGGGAAGTTGCATACTTTACGGGAAGGCCAAAAGGAAGTTCATCCTTTTCATTGTCTTTATATTTAACAACTTTGAAACTATGACTAACAAAGTAAATCTCAATTTACAGTCCTGTTACCTAAATTTTTTTTCAGTGTTATTTAAGAAATATATATTTTTGTAAATCAGCAGAATGTGGTCATTTATTAACATAACCTCAATTTATTGAATGCTATGTGATTATATTTTATGCATTTGCTTATATTATACTAAAAACACAGTCCTGTTACTCATATACTTTTTTTTTTATTATTTTTGCAGTGTCTTTTTTTTTTTTTTTTTTAAGGCAGATAAAGAAGCCTGAGATGGGCCAATACAGTGATCCCTTGCCTCGCGGTTTAAGTTCCACGGTTTTAGTCATTCGTGGATTTTTCAGAAATATATAATTTTTTTTTTTTTTTTTAATCGCGGAAACATCACAGGATGTTGTGCGCGTTCTCTCACAGTGAAGAAATGCTGTGAGCCAGCCTGGCCTCTTTAAGAAGGTAGCCGTATGGGTAATGGTGTGGCCTTATGGGTAATGTAGTGTTGTCTTGTGGGACGGCAGAAGAAAACGGGGTTAGATGAAAAGTGTAGTGATCATAAACAGTAGCCCAGCGTGTATAGATTTACATTCTCTGTTAACCGACAGGAGCCCAACAATACAACCTGTGTGATGTTACAAGTTCCTGCAGTGCCAGAATAAAGTTCCCGTTCCATGCAGAGAAAACCGGACTTTTTCTTTTGTTGTTGTTAGCGTGTTAGCTGCTAATTACAAGCCAAAAATAGCACAATACCAGCGGTTTGTTTACTACGGTTCAGAGACCAGAGGCTGTGAAGGTAACAGAAAGACCACAGTTGAGCCTTTGTCTTGTTTCGCTGCAGTGTCTCGCTACTTTTTTGGGGTTTTTAAACATATTTTAAACATGTTAT
Organism: Hirundichthys speculiger; assembly: GCA_018398805.1. Lineage (NCBI taxonomy): Eukaryota > Metazoa > Chordata > Actinopteri > Beloniformes > Exocoetidae > Hirundichthys > Hirundichthys speculiger. Next base: position 64,535 of record JAGFBZ010000478.1, read on the forward strand.
TGAGGCTCGGGGGGCTCCGGCTCCAGATCGTGGATTTTGATTTATGCGGGGGGACGCCGGTCCCCATTAACTGCGAAAAATAAGGGATCACTGTATATATTTGAAGATTTAAATGTGTGTAGTCAGTGTTTTAAAAAAAAAAAAAAGCTTAAAAATGAAGTTTAATTTTGAAGTGTTATGACAAGCAAATGGCAGCGATTGGTGTATTGATACTCTTTGTATCAATACACGTTCGGGAGCTGACTGTATCAACGCTATGATGCAGCAGGTGGTATTTATACTGTATCCAGACACCAAAACTGAAAACCAGATGTCCATCTAACCAGTTAATATATTGTCAAGACGGCCCAGCAACCAGGGAAACAACGGTGACGTCTCCAGAAACCACCAGCTGATGTTCTCCCTCGTGTTGTTATCAGATGAAGATGTGTCTGCTCGAGACTTTTATTGATTAGGAGCATTTCTACTTGTAAAGCACAGAAGATAACAAACATCAAGTCAAACTGAACTGGTTTTGTTGCACCAGACAAAAGATCAGAGAAAGAAAAGAACCAGATATGACAGAAACAGGGAGGAATTCGTGGGCCCCTCAGTGTGGGGCCTCAGTGGAGAAGAACCAGAACCAGAACCAGAACAGAGTGCTGTTGTTCCACTGGCTCCAGTGGAAAGTCTCTTGCTCTTCGGTGTCAGCGGAAATGTCATGGATGCTTGGCATTTCTCCAGGCCGCGTACACGCTCAGGATCTGTGCGGTAACAGACGGACGTCGTCCTCCGTCCTCTCTTTCTCCTCCCCCCCGCTCACTCCCGCGGTCACTCCGGTAAATAACCTCGATCCGTCTGCGTCTCCTGCAGCTTCTGATGATGCTCTTTTCTGTGCAGCCGAGGCAGGTTTTTCTGCTCCGCGGGCCTCGGGGGTAAACAGCAGCCTGATGCGAGGGATTACCCGGCCGGCGCCCTGTCAGGCAAAATAAAGTCCTAATCTGCTGCCTCTGGAATTTGCGTTGCGTAATCCTGGAGCTCAGTCTGCAGATTGTGGATTTGCTTTGCTGTTGCTGCCGTGTGTCGCTGCTGGTGTTAGCGGGAATCACTGCCGAGGCACTTTGACTGTGTTTACGCTGCACTTCTGATGCGAGCATCTCTTTGTGTCCGCTCGCATGTTCTGTCTCCCTCAGCTCTGTCTCTCCTCCGTCCTCCCAACTCCTCGTCTCAGCTGCAGAGTCAGCAGCGTCCCCGGCCTTTCATCACCGGGCTCTCCTCTGTCTTCAATGTTTTCCTGTGCGTAAAGTCTTTTAATGTGTCTCCTGTGTCTGTCTTCCAGGTCTCTCCTACCCCCCCACCCCCAGCTCAAACCCTTCTATACGAAATTTCTTTCTGTCTTTATATGTGATCCGATGTCACAGAGCGCCTCACAGACTTGAGTCAAAAATGCGTTTCATCAAAATAGCACCTGAAATATGCTCTGCTGGTCCGCCGGGACACTTCACGGAGCCACGAGGTGTTGAATGTCATCCGTCGACCTCTGGCAGCCCGGGATGAGCAGCAACAGCTGGTGCGGCTTACAGCAGCCCGTAATTAACACGGACAATCGAGTTACATTTGTTACTGGTGAGGGACTCGACGGGAGCAGACGTGAAGATGATAAAACACGAGACGTGCTCTGTGAGCATGGTTCGGAAAAGAATGATTCACTAACGAGGTTTGCCTCAGGTCTGTCTGGTCGCCTTCTGATCCACCGCTCAGAAAAAACCCAAAGAGAACCAGGTCTTTGTCCATCAGCGAACACAGGTTGAAAACAAACAAATCGAACCACAAGGACGGTGTTATACTCCTGTCTAGTGGCAAGAGACACGACATTTAAAAAAATGTATAAAAATCAGTGAACAAGTGAAGTTGAATGGTTTATCTAACAGTTAGGAACGAGCTTAATGTTCTGCCTTTAAATCCAGGGCTACTTAATCCCACACAATCCAGAACGGATAATAAATAACTGCTCTATGGCAGACGCCGGAGTCACGGGGTCAACCAGTCAAACCAGTCCGACAAACCAAACGTCCACTTTGTCCTTGACCTCAGAACACAGCCAGGCCCCTAACAGATTCCCACGAGAAACACTTCACAACAAGGAGTGTGTTTGAGAGGAAACTTCCATCCGTTAACGTCCACTGATCCAAGTTCAGGTCGTGGGGACACCTCCTCCAGTCCTCCAGCTCCTCCAGCTTCTCCGGGGGAGTACTGAGGTGTTCCCTAACCACCTGAGAGGTGTAACCCCCCTCCAGTGTGTCCCCGGGGCCTCCGCCCGGTTGGACATGCCTGAAACACCCCAACTCTGTCCCTGAACGACTGGACATCTCGTCCTGTCTCTGAGGGAGAGTCCAGCCACCGGACGGAGGAAACTCACGTCAGCCATTTCTACCTGTGATGTCATTCTTCCCATCACAGCCCTCTGAATTGATAAGATTTTTCCGGTTCCGATTCCGTTATCGATACTGTTTAACGATTCGATTCTTTATCGATTCTAATTTGGGCAAAAAGGAGAACAGTTTTATTAGCATCAATTGTTTTTTACTTAGAAGTCACGACCTTACAAACTCAACAGCGAGGTCAAAAGAGGCCCAAAGATAACGTGTTAACTGTTGTAATATGTAACTGTGCAAATACACAAGAATGTGTAACATTTTACTAACAGATTTTTCCTAATAAAAATGAAAATATAGCTACTTACCAGAGTTACCAGAGGTGATCTTAGCTTGGCTACTGCTGCTGGGTTGAGATACGTCAGTCCGAAGCGTCAAAAACACGACACTCGTTATCACATGTTGTGTGTTCAAATGTTTCTGCATGTTAGCCGTGTTCCCTCCCGACGCTGTTATCTCCACTTTACAATAACTGCTAGTTTCCTTGTTGCCATCTTTCTTTGTGAAGTGAAGCCAAACTTTGGAGTGTTTGAACCTGGTGGGCGCCATTGTTGTTTACAACTGCAATGCGCGTGCTAAACCAACGTAGCTTAGTCACGTAAGTGCTTTCTGGAATTGACTGTGCGTAACTTGCGTAAATTACGTGAGATTCGTGCTGGTTGGAATCGATAAGAGAATCGCTAGATAAACTGCCAAACGATTCCATGGAATTGAAACACACGGAACCGGTTCTCTACAGGAACTGGTTCTTGATTCCCAACCCTACCACTGACCCTGGATGAGGCTCAGCTCCCTCAGAACAGACCAGTAGAGTCAAGGTGATGGCGCCAACAGGACCTCGTCATCTGCAGAAACCAGAAACGTCCTCCTGAGGTCAAAAAGGTCGACTAGTTACTAGTTACTAGTTACATAAAGGTGGTAATGCTCTACGAGTCAGTTATCAAAGTCAAGTCATTCATGAAGGTTTCAGGTAGCTCACCTGGCTGGGTCTCCATGTATGGAGGCTGCAGTCTTCATGCCTCTGGGACCTCAGCTATGTCCTCCTCTCCTCCCTCTCTGCCTCCATTTCCTCTCTAATTACTGTTAATAAAGACCTAAAATCTTGTTAAAATCAATCTTTGCCTCTAACGCAGGACTTTAAAGACGAGACTGTTGGACCCTTGTTACTACGACAGACTCTTGAGTTTGTTTCCAACCTGTGAGATCATCTTTTTAAGACACGTTGTCAATGACCCAGTTCTAGCGGTTCTGGAAAAACGAAGGCCGTTTGGTCCGTCGTCAGATGTCAGGCTCGGTTCTATCTGGGTGCTCTGGGTTTAAATGCACGGCTCCATCTTTTCCTGTCAGCTCTGACGGCGACGGCGTGACTTGTATTTGTTTTCTTAACGGTTTCTTCTCCTCCTTCCTCTGTTTTTTCTCTCTGCAGAGCATCTGGCCTCCTCCCTCCTGCTTCCCCGTTTCCCTCCTGCTTTCTGTACAAATGGCTGTTCCGACTTGAAGCCTGTACTAACTCTCTCTTTCTCCCCCCCCCACCCCACCCCCCTCCCTCCTCTGCAGTGTAACTCTTTAAAACGGCGCTGCTGGATTCCCATCAGCGCTGCGTTTTTGTGGTCGCGCTGACTCTCAACCGAGCCTTAACAGTTTGTTAGCGTTGGTCTGATGAGCGTTGTGTGTCTCCTGTCCTCTCCCCCTCACGCAAAACAAAAGCCCCCCCCCCCCCCCCCCCCCGAGGTGAGAGTTGAGGGTAGCGCGTCATTGGTTGAGAGCGATGGCGAGGAAGCTGCGAGGTGCAGTGTGAGACAGAAACATGTGGAGTCACAGGTGTGTTACTTCTGGCCGATGACGAGAATGTGTCGTGGTGACGACCGGCATATATAGACTCACGCTTCTATATATGATGCTAGCTCGGTTAGCGGCTGGCAGAATGCTAGATGACGGTACCGCTCGCTGCAGCCTCTTTATTTCCTCTCAGTTTCACGCATTTGAAGGGAAATTACGACCAAAACAAAAAGTCCAAATCATCCAAATTCACAAGTGAAGCGATGAGCGGAAATAAAAACAATGCAAGAATGAAGAAATGCAGAGCAAAAACAGAACAAAAAACAAAAAACACGCATGCAAAGAGCACTGAGAGCAAGCACGTTACCGTACTAGAGTCACACAGGCTACTGCTGTTTTCTGAAGTACTGATTGGACAGTTTTGTACTGGCAGAAATGCCACGGCTCTTCCTCGAGTCACGGGTTCATGAAAAAAGAGACTGACGGCCGCCCACGGCTCTCCTCTCTGACCCTGTGACCCGCAGCCAGGCACAGAGCAGGTAAAGGGCCTCGGTAGGGTTTCTGACCGAGCCTCCTCCTTCCTCTCCGCCCTGCAGCGTCTCAGAGCCACGGCGCCTGCGTGGAGGTGGACTCGGACACGGAGGCCGTGGCCAGCGAGGGCTTCAAGCTGGGCTGCATCTCCTGCAAGATGAGAGGCGAGGTGCTGGCGCGTGCCGCTGTCAACTGGTACTTCAAGGCTTCGGAAGAGGACGAGTTCTCTCACGTAAGTGGTGACCAGAAACACGACAGAAGTTTGAAGCTGTAGCACTCGCTGATGACTTCAGGGAGGTGGACGCTGATCTCATGTCTGTGAAGAGACATGACAAACACACTCGGAGAGGCAACACCCACCAGATCTCACATAAATGTCTATTTTAAGGCAGCACAAAGACTTTGACGTTAAAATATCAGTTTCAGGGTCACGGTTTACTTTGAGGAGGGGTCATCTAGATCAGTGGTTCTCAAGTGGTGGGTCGTGGGTCTTTGCCTGGGGAAGGAAATGCTAAAAAAAAAAAAAAAAAAAGCATGTCATTCATACTCCTCAACAGTAGATGGCGATAATGTCCTGTAATGCGAGTTGACACCCGCCAGTTTACACCATAGAAGAAGACCTGCAAAGTTTGTTACATATGTTGAGCAGGTGAAACACAGATACAACGAAGAATATATGAGATATGGATTTTCTTATCTTGAAGACAAAGGTCAGTGAGGGGTTTTTCAGCTAAAACTATATATTTTAAGTTCTTTTTGAAACTACTGCTCAGTGGTTGCACTGTTTTATTTCATGTTTGTGCATAAAAGCACTGTTGAGTCTTAAAAATGGCTGTTACTGAAATGTTCTGATTGTTATGTCAGTTTTGTGATTAATGATTAAATGAGTGACTAGATAGTTTTAATAGGAAATTGTTATATATTCAGGAAGTGGGTACTCAGCAAATGCTACATATTTGAGTTCTTTTTAAGCTACTACTCAGTGGTTGCAGTTTTATTTCATGTTTTTGCATGTTGAGTCTGTTAAAAAAGGCTGAAGTTACTGAAGTGAAGTGTTTTGGATTTAATTAAAATGCAGCTATTAGAGCATCAAAGGGAATATTTCCCACGAAGCCATTTTGGTTTTTGCCGTTTTGGTTCACCAATAAACTTTTTTTTTGTGTTGGCATTCTGTGATATTCTATTCTACTATCTCTGATTCAAACTGCACGATCTTTTCATTCAGTAAATTTGAGAAGTTGGAAATTTTCCTTGATTTGGGTCGCGGCTTGTCATTAAGGGTGATGGTGGGTTCTGAAGCCAGACCAGTTGAGAACCACTGATCTAGATGTCACAGTCTCTTGTCAACCAGAGTAACTCTGGACTCCCGTCCAGTCGTCCCTTGTGTCCCTTCTGGGACGATGTCACCCATCAAGGTCGATGAAGCCGACTCCCAGAGCTGCAGTGGCGACCTCGAGGCGACTGAGAGACTCCAGCAAGTCACGCTGGAGGAGAAAACGACACTGACCAAGCTGGAGTCTTAGACTAATTCGACTCCTGATCTGCTGCTTTTACAGAGCACAGAAATGGTAAAGCGTCAGCTTCTGGATTCAACCTGGTGTGACACCTGATTTCCTCGATGACCACTAGGGCATCCAAAAACCTCCAATTCCAGTCGTCCATTCAGTTTGGAATATCTGAAAACCCGTCGCTTGTTTTGCTTTTCACAGGGGGCATTGAGAGCCATCTGTCCAAAAGAGGCCTGACAGATCGAGTCGAGGTTTTCAGTAAGATTTTGTTTTTCTTGATCCTAAGCGAGTCAGATCTGAAATGATTCCTGCCTCCGACTGAATACTCTGAAGAGCTGTTGATGGGTCACGACTAGGGATGTCCGATAATATCGGCCCACCGATGTTATCGGCCCGATATTGGCATAAAAATGTAATATCGGTAAATATCGGTATCTGTTTTTTTTTTTTTTTTTTTTTTTGCACAGACAATGTGTTAATTTCCACGACAGGAGATATGTGATGTTACCTAAAATTAGTTTTGAGGAAAAATAGCCCGCATATATCAGTATCGGTAGATATCGGTATCGGAAATTGAGAGTTGGACAATATCGGCATATCGGATATCGGCCAATATCGGACATCCCTAGTCGCGACCTGAAGCCTGAAGACTGTACACCCACATTCATTCTAGACCAGACTTTCCTTTTAACAATCACTAACGTGGACAACAGTGAACCTAATATTTCCTGCACAAAGCTTAAGGAAGGAAGAAGACATGAAATGAGTATAAATCTGCAGCGACATGAGAGGTTTCATCAGCAAATAAACATATTTTCCTTTGAATGCTGCCATTTTCCCTCTCGTCTAATCACTCCAGACTCTTTCCTCTGGTGAGGAACTTATGGGATACATTTATAATGAGCAGATTCTTACATTTTTCATGATGGGCTCTTTTCCTGCCCTCAACTGGAGGAGCGTCGTCTTCCAGTCGGCGCCTTTATTTATGAAAGGAGCCCTCACCAATCAAAGCAAAGAGGCTATTACAGCATAAATCCATAGTAAGAGGGATGCCATTAGCCCCGAAGCGCCCTTTAGATTCAGCCGCTAATTGGGCAGGAAGTGCAGAGGTGAGGCTGTAAGTGAAGGTTCGGGTCGATACCGTTGCTTCTGCGGGTATGACTGGAAAACTGAGGAGATGCCCGTCTCTTCTGCACCGTTTGTCGTCCAGGGGAAAGCAGCAGCTTTCTGCCGTGGCTCTGTTTGCTCACACATGCAGATGAAAACCATTACGCTGAGCCAGGATATGGTTTAAAGAAAGAGTGACTGCGGAGGAGGTGTGTTGCCAGAACATTATCTCAGCCTCTGCGTCTGCTCTGCTCCCAGCTGTACAGGTACGAGAACATCGCGGGGGAGGTCATGGACCCGCGCTTCGACAACCGCCTGCACTGGAACGGCAGCAAGCACACGCGGGACCTGCAGGACGGCGCTCCATCTACATCCTCAACGTCACCTACAACGACACGGGGAACCTACCTGTGCATCTTTCGAACGTGCCCTGATGTACTCCAGATTCGAGTTTCATACCCACACCAGAAAGACTTTCAACCTTACTGTGGTGCCACGACGTAAGGACGGGAAGTGGGGTCACTAACAAAAATAACCCACACCAACACTGGTTAGATACTTAAAGTAGCACAAAGGGCTTTAAATATGAGTTTCAACTTCATTTCTTCTCGTCTCCTGTCCCTACTTTCAGCAAAAACCAGCAAAAATAACTAGTTGTCTCTAACATCAGCATGTTGCTTCATGGCGCGACACCCCACAGAGCTACAGAGGACCTGTTTCAAGCCACACTCAAAGCCGAATAAAAGTTACCATGTAAACACTTAATTCCATATGAAAATGTCAATTCCGAATTAAACTTAATTCCGAAGTAAGTGGCTGGTTTATTCCCATTTTAATTCCGAATTAAATAATTCCGCGGTCATGTATGCACTCATTCCTGTTTAAATAAATAATTCCCGTCTTTCTGCACATGCTAGCTCTCTTGCCCGTCTGTCGAGCGATGACGCTTATATTCCGCGCTGGGCTTGTTTTCAAAACAAAGTTTTAAAATGGCAGCACGCAGTAAACTGTGTTCAAGAGCAGAGACGATTTATTTAATAAATAGCTTGGAGGAACTGGAAATAATTAAAAGAACAGATGGCAGGAAACATAAAAATTGTGAGCTTTTCAAAGCGGCCAGGTTAAATGAAGGAGGTTTCACAGATCGAGACGCCACCCAGGTCAAAAATAAGTGAAATGTTAGCTGAGTTAGCTAAGTTTGTTTTCTTCCGGTAGATGTAAAGACGTCCGCCCCCCCCATCCAATCAGAACCCTTCCCAACCCCCAGACCTTAAACGGAATTGGATAAAGCCGAACAAACGTGTTTTCCATGTAAACCTTAATTCGGAATTACTATTTCCATGTAAACTCGAAGGAAAATAGTTTAATTCGGAATTATTTAGCTCCTAATTATTAATTCCGAATTAAAAAACATCATGTAACCGCAGCCTCTGTGTAACCATACTATTTTAGACCAGAAGAGGGCAACGTTTCGCAAGACAGTTCAAGTGAGCCACACAAGTCACTGTGCAGTTTTCATTAGCGCCGTATTCTCCGTAGCATTCTCAGTAACGGATCTATTTGGCCCCATGTGGTCAGAAATTACATAGAGTGGCTTTAAAGAAAAAAAAACATGATGCTTTAACAACAGTGTCATAAAAGCAATTTAACCCACATCCCTAAAAGAGGGACCCTCTGAGCTAAAAATAGCCACAATTCCTTGGTGCTGCTTTAAAGTCCTCGTTTAGTCCGTTAAGATGACACGTAATTTCCTCTCTTAAAAAGTCCACATTTGTGTCAGGATTCGGGAGTTGAGCATCCAAATGTAGGAGGTAGTGAGGCAGGAGTAAAACACATTATTTTAAACCAGAGTTGCTGCTAAAGCAGGACACAAAAACAAACCAACAGGCAACTCGAGAGGACTGAACATGAGACATGTTATCATCTACCAAAGCTCTCTGGAGGCCATAAAATGATATTTAGGCCAGCTGTGCATTACTCATCTAAAACTTGTAGAAATACAATTAGGGATAGAATCACTACACTCATTTGTGTGTGTGTGTGTGTGTAGGATCATAAATTGTGACCAAAACTTAGAGTGCTGGCTAACATATCAACCCTAAAGCACTCAGCTTCACAGACTGATGACAGCCATAATGCATGGCTGCGTTTTTGTCTTCGTGAGGCGAGAGCAGCTGTGCACAGTCGTTATTTCTGCACTCATAGCACGGGACTGTTCTCAGGTCAGACACGAAGCCACGTAAACTGCAGCCACGTACACAGAGCGGTATTATGTAAATACTCCCCGAGGAGCACACACCAAAAANCCCGTCTCTTCTGCACCGTTTGTCGTCCAGGGGAAAGCAGCAGCTTTCTGCCGTGGCTCTGTTTGCTCACACATGCAGATGAAAACCATTACGCTGAGCCAGGAGTTGGTGGAAAGAAAGAGTGACTGCGGAGGAGGTGTGTTGCCAGAACATTATCTCAAACCTCTGCGTCTGCTCTGCTCCCAGCTGTACAGGTACGAGAACATCGCGGGGGAGGTCATGGACCCGCGCTTCGACAACCGCCTGCACTGGAACGGCAGCAAGCACACGCGGGACCTGCAGGACGGCTCCATCTACATCCTCAACGTCACCTACAACGACACGGGGACCTACCTGTGCATCTTCGAGCGTGCCCTGATGTACTCCAGATTCGAGTTTCATACCCACACCAGAAAGACTTTCAACCTTACTGTGGTGCCACGACGTAAGGACGGGGAAGTAGGGGTCACTAACAAAGAATAACCCACACCAACACTGGTTACATACTTAAAGTAGCACAAAGGGCTTTAAATATGACTTTCAACTTCATTTTCTTCTCGTCTCCTGTCCCTACTTTCAGCAAAAACCAGCAAAAATAACTAGTTGTCTCTAACATCAGCATGTTGCTTCATGGCACGACATCCCCACAGAGCTACAGAGGACCTGTTTCAAGCCACACTCAAAGCCGAATAAAAGTTACCATGTAAACACTTAATTCCATATGAAAATGTCAATTCCGAATTAAACTTAATTCCGAAGTAAGTGGCTGGTTTATTCCCATTTTAATTCCGAATTAAATAATTCCGCGGTCATGTTAACACTCATTCCTGTTTAAATTAATTCCCGTCTTTCTGCACATGCTAGCTCTCTTGCCCGTCTGTCGCGATGACGCTTATATTCCACGCTGGGCTTGTTTTCAAAACAAAGTTTTAAAATGGCAGCACGCAGTAAACGGTGTTCAAGAGCAGAGACGATTTATTTAATAAATAGCTTGGAGGAACTGGAAATAATTAAAAGAACAGATGGCAGGAAACATAAAAATTGTGAGCTTTTCAAAGCGGCCAGGTTAAATGAAGGAGGTTTCGCAGATAGAGACGCCACCCAGGTCAAAAATAAGTGAAATGTTAGCTAACCGAGTTAGCTAAGTTTGTTTTTTTCTTTTCTTCCGGTAGATGAAAAGACGTCCCCCCCCCCATCCAATCAGAACCCTTCCCAACCCCCAGACCTAAAGCGGAGTTGGATAAAGCTGAACAAACGTGTTTTCCATGTAAACCTCAATTGGAATTACTATTTCCATGTAAACTCGAAGGAAAATTGTTTAATTCGGAATTATGTCATTCCTAATTATTAATTCCGAATTAAAAAACATCATGTAACCGCAGCCTCTGTGTAACCATACTATTTTAGACCAGAAGAGGGCAACGTTTCGCAAGGCAGTTCAAGTGAGCCACACAAGTCACATCCAAGTGCAGTTTTCATTAGCGCCGTATTCTCCGTAGTATTCTCAGTAACGGATCTATTTGGCCCCATGTGGTCAGAAATTACATAGAGTGGCTTTAAAGAGAAAAAAAAAACATGATGCTTTAACAACAGTGTCATATAAGCAATTTAACCCACATCTCTAAAAGAGGGACCCTCTGAGCTAAAAATAGCCACAATTCCTTGGTGCTGCTTTAAAATCCTCGTTTAGTCCGTTAAGATGACGCGTAATTTCCTCTCTTTAAAAGTCCACATTTGTGTCAGGATTCAGGAGTTGAGCATCTAAATGTAGGAGATAGTGAGGCAGGAGTAAAACACATTGTTTTAAACCAGAGTTGCTGCTAAAGCAGGAACACCAAAAACAAACCAACAGGCAACTCGAGAGGACTGAACATGAGGACATGTTGTCATCTACCAAAGCTCTCTCTGGAGGCCATAAAATGATATTTAGGCCAGCTGTGCATTACTCATCTAAAACTCGTAGAAATACAATTAGGGATAGAATCACTACACTCATTTGTGTGTGTGTGTGTGTGTAGGATCATAAATTGTGACCAAAACTTAGAGTGCTGGCTAACATATCATCCCTAAAGCACTCAGCTTCACAGACTGATGACAGCCATAATGCATGGCTGCGTTTTTGTCTTCGTGAGGCGAGAGCAGCTGTGCACAGTCGTTATTTCTGCACTCATAGCACGGGACTGTTCTCAGGTCAGACACGAAGCCACGTAAACTGCAGCCACGTACACAGAGCGGTATTATGTAAATACTCCCCGAGGAGCACACCAAAAACGCTGATGTTGCTTGAATAGATGAAAACAGGTTTTTTTTTACATTCCACTTGCACGTCTACTTCGTGTTCGGGGTTTGTCTTCCTGCCTCCGTGTGGGTTCTTTCCAACTCATTAGTTTGGTTGAAACACTTCAATTAGCTTCAGAGAAGAAAAACAAAGTCAGAGTGAAACTAAACATGTTCTAAATGTAGGTAAATCCAGATGCTGCTCTGGATTTGTGAGTGAGAACTACCTAAAACAGCTCAGAGGTGTTCCTCAGGGTTCAATGCTCGGCCCCCGAAAGGTTTATTGATTTTTTTTTTTTTTTTTTTTTGCTTAGCTACAAAGCTTTTTTAGCAGAAAATCAAACATCAGACAAGTAAATCTGCGTTCTTCAGTAGGATTCAGGGAATGAAGAACTCAGGACAAGTAGTCATGAATTATGAGTTGATTCGTTTAAAGATGACCTCGATGTCCCGTCTTCACCGCGGTTTTAAAATAAATCCAGCCCCCGGACAGAAACGGCCCATCTCAGCTGACCTCCCTCTCTGTCTCCAGTCACCAGGGGGATGGCATCCATCTTGTCTGAGGTGATGATGTACGTGTCCATCATCGGGCTGCAGTTCTGGCTGGTGGTGGAGATGATTTACTGCTACAGGAAGATCTCGGCTGCAGGAGAGGAAGCTCTGAGAGAGAGCGCGTGAGTAGCACGTGAAAAAGCATCTTTGTCATGTCCAGATCCCACTTGGAAGCCCAAATGTTGTAGATTTCCACCTTACCTTCTGCCTGTTCCTCCCCGCTGCAGTAACATCGTTTGGAAATCAGTGACATACAAGCTATTTCAGTCTGTCCTTTTCAAAATCACTAACATGCTTCTCTCTTCCTTACACTGATGTCTCTGCTCTGATCTTTGCAACCCTTTTCTCTCCCCTCCACCTCTCTGTCTGCCACAGGGCCGAGTATTTAGCCATAGCATCGGAAAGCAAAGAGAACTGTGCAGGTGTGCAGGAGGCGGCAGAATAGCACCGGTAGGTTTCAACCCTCAGTGACTCACCTTCTTCTCTTCTTTTGCCATTTCGAGCAGTCCTCAGATCTTCTGTTCACCTGCTGTGTTTGTGTTGGTGCAGGTGTACAGTCATGGAAAAAATTATTAGACCAGCATTTTTTCTTCAGTTTCTTGTTCATTTTAATACCTGGTACCACTAAACGTCATCATGTGACTAAAACAGACAGAAAAGAAAACACTGAATGCATAAAAGCAGTGTTTTTGGCAGTACAACGCCATAGCTATTGATGTAAAAACTTAAGTGATTTAGGTTCTAATCAAGAAAACCATGGAAAATGGTGAGATATCAGCTCTTAAATAAAACTCTTATGAGCAATCTTTGTGGTTATCGTTATGTTTGTCCAAACAAATGTACCTTTAGTTGTACCAGGCATTGAAATGAACAAGAAACTGAAGAAAACAAGGGTGGTCTAATCATTTTTTCCATGACTGTGTGTCTGTAGTCCCAATTTTGCTCTTAAAATGTTAGAATATTATTTGGTTTTAATTCATCTGGCATGGTTCCATATTAACTATTATTTATTTCATCTGAAACGAACCCAAGAAGAAACCCGTGGTGGTAATCTGAGTCGCCCCGTAATGTTTCCATGTTGAAGCAGTAAAGGGGGGACTTTGGTTCCAGCCGGGTTCTGCTAATCATCCATCCTTGACGAACTGATCATCAGCAGTTTCCTGTTCTGGAGCATTCAGATGTGTGTTAGCACAAGGCCAAGAGGGAAAGTTCTGCTATCTGATGTTTAAAATGACATGAGGACGATTATTTGTTAAAAACCAACTGAAACATTTATGGAGAGAGTCCAAGTGTTTTTATATTTTTTTATGTAGTACTCTGGCGCCCTCCTGTGGAGGCTGTGACATAACTCAGCTCAGACAGATTAACAGCATGTCGTTTTGTACTCTTCCTCCTCTACATCACTTAAATTTATGCCTTCATGATCATCTTTCACAACAAAAGAATATTTAACGCTGTTAAACCAGCTGTTCTTCTCATCATTTTAACTTCAGGAGGCGTTCCAGGCGGCTAACTTGAGGACTTCCATATCCACTTCTTCCCCTCCTCTCACGGTCAATCACCTCCCTACATCCTTTCCACATGATGGATTGAAAGAAGCTGAAAAGAGGAGACGTCTTCATGGATTTTTATTTTCTTTCCAATGTGACTGCAGGTCAGACGGGACAGATCCATGATCTCCTGTAGGACAGAGGAGATTTACTCTGTAAATATGTAACCAGTCTGACCAGAGCAGATCTGAACCTGAAGTTCAGTATAGCGCAGGTCTACTCTGTATATTCTGTTTGCATGCTGACAAACTAATGAAAACGACGGACGGCGTGATGTTCTGCTGTTTTTAGTTCTTTAATGCACCACCTGTGGGTTAACTAAACTGTCATGAACTCTGAACTTTAAAAACAAATCCTCATTATTCTTCACAGCTGTGATGTAACTCCAGAAGAAACAGCTGGTTATTTTGTTCTGCTGCTTCATGTTTCATACAAACATGAAAATTTTACTTCATTTAAAACTTCATTTAGAAAAAAATTAACTAACATGAGAGAAAACCCTGAAGCTGGTTAGTCAGGTGTGCAGTCCAACAACATTCCAGTTTCTGCTGTTACTATTTTAACAGGCACATTTTAACTGAACTGGGACCATCACTGCCCACAGCTTCACCAAAGTGGCTTTACTGTGCTAACTTGCTCATTTCCAGCCATCGTCTTCTACTCTCTGGTACCTCTGGAGCAGCTCTGGACCCAGCAGAACCTCAGAGGAGTGTAAATATGTCACACAGACAAAGAATAACAGTTACAAGACAGGAAACTTCCAGAAAACCAGAGGATTCTGCCACAGGCAAAGTTCAGTTAGCTCCGCTAGCTCAGTTAACGCAGCTCAGTTAGCTCTGTTAGGTCAATTAACTCAGTTAGCTCCGTTAGTACTGTTAGCTCAGTTAACTCAGCTCAGTTAGCTCTGTTAGGTCAATTAACTCAGTTAGCTCTGTTCGCGCTGTTAGCTCAGTTAACACAGCTCAGTTAGCTCTGTTAGGTCAATTACCTCAGTCAGCGCTGTTATTTCTGTTAGCTCAGTTAACTCAGCTCAGTTAGCTCTGTTAGGTCAATTAACTCAGTTAGTTCTGTTAGCTCAGTTAACTCAGCTCAGTTAGCTCTGTTAGGTCAATTAACTCAGTTAGCTCTGTTAGCACTGTTAGCTCAGTTAACTCAGCTCAGTTAGCTTTGTTAGGTCAATTAACTCAGTTAGCTCTGTTAGCACTGTTAGCCCAGTTTACTCAGCTCAGTTAGCTCTGTTAGGTCAATTAACTCAGTTAGCTCTGTTAGTACTGTTAGCTCAGTTAGCGCAGCTCAGTTAGCTCTGTTAGGTCAATTAACTCATTTAGCTCTGTTAGTACTGTTAGCTCAGTTTACCCAGCTCAGTTAGCTCTGTTAGGTCAATTAACTCAGTTAGCTCTGTTCGTGCTGTTAGCTCAGTTAACTCAGCTCAGTTAGCTCTGTTAGGTCAATTAACTCAGTTAGCTCTGTTAGTACTGTTAGCACAGTTTACTTAGCTCAGTTAGCTCTGTTAGGTCAATTAACTCAGTTAATTAGCGCAGCTCAGTTAGCTCTGTTAGCACTGTTAGCTCCGTTGGCTTAGTAAATTGTCTTTAGGTGTCTTCTGATTGGTCAGATTCAAACAGACAATCCCAGGTCAACTCACTGCCAGTTTCAACAAACAGCACAAAAAAAAGATCTTCAATGTCCTCTTTGACAACTCAGAAGTGAAGACACCCCAAATGGCTACGTAGCTAAAGTGATGAACGACCAGAAATTCGTTGCTTTATATAATTTTCCCTGATGTGCTCCAAGAAAATCCAATCCCATGCAGCTGTGATAGACATCATATCAAACCACGGATGACCAAAACCGACCACGTCGATTCCACCTCTGAAAACCAGATGTTGCTCCTTTATGCTAATGAGCGGTGACGCTCCAGCACAGGAGCACGTTGGTGTCTTCATGTGGAGACTGACGCTGAGGTGGTGTCTCTACGTGGACTTAAAGGGAGAACCTGAAGATAATAGACTTTGAGGTCACATTTTTATGCTCCAGACTTTGTTTTGAGCACCGCTGTAACATTCAGCCTCAGAGAAGAAACATCTTCATTTTTTGGGGAGTTTTTGATGCTTCAAACTGAAACTGGACTGTTTTCTTTTTTTCAAATAAAGCACCACTGAGATGTAGAGATGTTGGCGTGTCAGCATTCAAAAGCCCATCTAGACTTCCTGCTGCCCTCTCTGGTTCCACTGTCGTCCTGAGATGAAGACATGCTAACTCTGTACAAAGCTCCACTCCAGCTTCTTCATGTCTTCGTAGAAGTTAAGGGCTCGGCTAACAGCTGTAATCTTACTGCCGTGGGGCGAACGCGCCCCTAAACTAAGCGTGTCCAGCGTGCCTGCCAGAGGAAAACCAGAAGAAATGAAATGCGATGGAGCCTCAGCACAAATCTTTAGACAGAAGCAGCTGCACTCTTCCGGACGGCCACTGGGTGGCAGCACATCACTGCCGCGCTGCACGTCGCTGCTCGTCTCTTTGCACTCTGTTCGTACATTTTAAAGGTTTAAGAAAGAGAAGTTAATGCAGAACAAATGCATGTTTTCTGATGGACAGGCTGCACTGTGACTTTTTCAGCATAAGATGCATGAACAAGTAAAAAACAAGCTTTGTAAAAAAACGCTGCATCACCTTTGTTCTTTTAAAAGGGGATGTATTATGACAAAATATCTTTGTTGTGTCTGACAATCTATAGTTGGATGTTTGATACGTCCAGGAGCTCAGAAACTTATTTCCTTTCCTTGAGTCTTTAAGTCTCTCCTCAGCTTCACGTCATGCTGCATTGGCTGTATTTTGGAAATGTTAGCACAAAGCTGCAACAGCGACGTGGCAGAGGGGCGGAGTTGAGTTGAATGTCTGGCTCCGCCCCCTAAAAACCAGCCACTAACAGAGCTCTAAAGCCATGTTTGAAAGAGAAGCTTCTCTACCATCTGTCTGTTGTGATTTGACAGAAGCTCACTAAGTCGGTCTCCTTTGATTTAGTCTATGTAGCAGTACCACTTCTGACCACAGGAGGCGCACCGGTCCGCTGTGTTCACAGGAGCTACTCAGTTCTCCAGCGTGTCCAATCCCACCAGAAGTGCACCTTTGCTGTGTTTTACGCCAGAGGCGGGCAGATGAGCATCAGTGTGACATGCTGCCCCCCTGTGGTCAGAGCTGGCGTTACTACATACAGTGGCTTTAAACCAGAGCTGCATCATTCTCAGCAGCAGCTGAAGTGAAGCCTCGCTGATGTTTTTCTTTCAGAAACCAGTTCAACTGCAGTTTTTCTCCTCTTGTGTAGCTGTGCAGATGCTGATGACCACAATAAAGGAAAACAATGCTTCATACCAACTAAAGTCTGGTGTTGGGCTTCTTTGAGTCTGTTTATCAGGTTCAGAGCTGGAGGTGGATTTTTGATGAGCAGAGAAGCTGTTTGGGGTCATTTTCATGATTTTTTTTTTTTTTTTAGAGTAAAATAAATCAAAAGTAAACACAACAAACAAATAGCAGCAGTAGTTTAGTTTTGGTAAGTGACTCCAGATGTTTTCTCCTCACCTGTGCAGATCTCTTCCTGACTCAGCAGAACCAGTTTCTTCATTTCTTCCTCTTAAAAACATTCATTTCTATGCACAGGAATACACACATTTCTGCTCCCTTATTGCAGATGTTCCTTGTCTCTGAAGTTCTGCAGAGCTGGAAACCAAGACTAATAAATGTCTTAAATGCGGCTCATTTGTGTCTCTGAAGTTACAATTATATTAGTTCAACAAGCCTCTCCTCAAAACCCACCACCGAGTTCTATTTCAAACATATTTTATTTCTACTGAAGCCAAAATACAGATTAACTGGATTTTCTTGACTTTTTTTCCCATGAAAAATGGGAGAAACTTTTAATTAAAAAAAATATTTTGAATTTTCTGAAGTTCTCGTTCCACGTTGGTCCACTGAAGTTACCTGGTCATTTACCTGGTGAAGGGTAAAATTGTTTTTTTTTTTAAAGTGCTTTCTGGGGCCCTAAATGCTTCATTTTTTATATCTGGGAGGTTTTTTTTTATTTTCATGTGTTTTGACCAACCAATCATTTTAGTCACGTCTGTGAAACTGACAGATGGATCAGCTTCTTCACGTCTCCTGATTTATGTTTTTGCTCTTTTCTTCAGTCATCTGATGGTGTTTCTGAGGACTGACGGCTCCGCCCAAACATGTCAGATGGACGTGAAAAACCTTGTCTGAAGAAAACACAAAAACTACAAGAACTATTTCTCTAACTACCAACATATTAAAGATCAAAGCAAACAAACCATCCATTATTCTCTTGCTGCCAGTGCTGTCAGATTCACTTTTTTATTCAATACCTGAATTCTTCTGAAGCAAAACAACTAGATTTTCAGAACTGATTCTTTTAATGAAAAACATGAAATGTCTCATTTTTATGTTTTCTGACATAAAACTGAACATTTTGAACGTTCAGGCATTTAATTTCCCATTTTTTTGACTCTTTGCGCTCAATCTGAGAGGGGCCCAGACCCAGAGCCGTGGGTCAGAGCCAGAATCTTACAGACAGAAACAGAAGCCAGCAGCGTGTTTTCAGAACTTTTCATTTGCTCTCCATGTTCAGGTGTACAATCAGTATGTTCCGGTACATTCTCGTCTCCGCTCCTCGTCCCTTCCTCCTTTAATAAATACGACACCCTCGAGTTGCCGGATGGCGGCCGTGCACAGCAGGGCCCACATGCTTCTGCAGCCGATATGTTCAGACGAAGACAACGGGGAGGATAGAGAGAAGGAAGGGGGGAGCGCGACGGAGCGAAGAGATGACCAACCAGGAGGGATGAAAACGGCCCGAGACGGAAACGCAAAGAGAATAAAATCAAGACGGTGATTCTAGTTTTTCTCTCAAACACACACACGAAGTCGATACTGCTCAACAGCTTCCCTTTATATTCCCCGGTCATTGGTCGCTTTGTTTGGAGTCGGGCCAGTCCGACCCGGAACCCTGAACTGTGGAGGAGTGACATGAACATGAACATGAAGGACAGTCGGGGGGGGGAAATGTAACACACACTCACTCTCTCACACACAACTCTGTATTATAACTCTCATTATTATTATATTCTACTTCATTTAAAACATTCAAAAGCACGAGGCTCGCCGTTTTCATTATTGCTGTGACCGGCGGTCGTCCTCGCGGAGCTCCTCTCGCTCCACATCAGAGCGCGAAGCAGCCGTCACATGACGTCTTCAGAGCAGGACGTGACTGGGGAGTCAGCGGTAAAAAATAAATACTGGGGCGGTCCGAGGAGGAGGAGCTCCCACTGGTCCCGTCCCAGTGAGATGCAGCAGGTTGCAGGAGGAGCTGCAGGTCTGGTTATTCAAAGTGACTCATGGGTGGTGTGGGGGGGGGGCCACCAGTGGCCTGTCTACATGCACTATATACAGATGAGCTGCAGCTGCAGGAGGATTATTGCTGTGGTTCTGACAGCTTCCAGTCTCAGCGAGTCACTGGAGTCTAACTGGTCCAAGCTGACGGCGTCTCATCGCCACTTCAAGTCAGTCAGGAGAGGTGATCTGCGGTCGTCCCACTCTGGACTGGTTTCTGATGTGGGAGTGATGGAGAGCCTCCTGAGCCCTGAGATTCTGATCTTCAGGGGGGTCCAGAGGGGCGTGGTGGGGGGAACCAGAGGATCAGGCTTCAGTCAGGGACTCTGTGAGCGTGTCGGCCGGTTCCTGCTGCACCTCTGGGACCGCGATGTTCCGGTGGAGTTTTTCTAAAGACTGTTTCATCTGGGGGGGGTCAGAGGGAGAGACAACATGGCGGTTACATGACGGCGGGACGCGTGAGTTGTTTCCAGAAGGAACGGCAGCACACACCTGGTCCAGGAGCGTGACGGAGGACTGCAGGATCTGCTGCCACTTGCTGAGCTGCGCCTGGTGAAACTGCCTCTGCAGGTGCAGCACCTGAGCCCACTCCCCGGCCGTCTGAGGCAGAGGACTGAGGACAGAAGAAGACCACAATCAGGGGTTTTATCTGCCAGCTGCAAACAAAAGACCTGGACAAGCAGGACTTCCAGGAACCCTGCTCTGATCCAAACCCCCGCAGAGGTTGCAGCTGCACCCAAATGCAACACTTCAAACCACGAGAACATCCTCATCAGCTGCTGGACAGATGTTTCTGCCACTCAGACAAACCTGTATGGATTAGTTGTTGTACAAGACGGTAACTAGTGTTAGAACAGACATCATGTCCTGCTAAAGAGTGTCTGGACGCAGGAGTAGGAGAACCCAGAGGACCGGACATAAGATGACACAGAGTAATGTGAAGGAGCCCCATGAACAGCCTGCTATCACAGCTGGGTTCCTGTTTAAACAGCTCAGCTCTGTAGTTAAGAACCAGTTCCTGTAGAGAACCGGTTCCTGTAGAGAACCGGTTCTCTACAGGAACCGGTTCTCTACAGGAACCGGTTCCTGTAGAGAACCGGTTCCGTGTGTTTCAATTCCATGGAATGTTTGGCAGTTTATCTAGCGATTTCTCTTATCGATTCCAACCAGCACGAATCTCACGTAATTTACGCACGTTACACACAGTCAGTTCTAGAAAGCCCTTACGTGATTAAGTTACGTCGGTTTAGCACGTTAGCATTGCAGTTGTAAACAACAATGGCGCCCACCAGGTTCAAACGCTCCAAAGTTTGGCTTCACTTCACCAAAGAAAGATGGCAACAAGGCAACTAGCAGTCATTGTAAAGTGGAGATAACAGCGTCGGGAGGGAACACGGCTAACACGCAGAAACATTTGAGCACACAACATGTGATAACGAGTGTCGTGTTTTTGACGCTTCGGACTGATGGATCTCAACCCAGCAGCAGTAGCCAAGCTAAGATCACCTCTGGTAACTCTGGTAAGTAGCTATCCCACTGTCTATGTGCTTCTTTGTAAAACACGCTATAACATTAATGCTATGCTATTAAACAAATGCCTTCTGCATTGTCCAACCTGTGCTGCTGTAACGACTGAATTTCCCCAGTGAGGGAATAATAATAATTAATTATTATTATTAATTATTATTAATTATTATTAATAATAATAATTAATAAAGTACTATTCTATTCTATTCTACATTTAGAAGATGACCGTGATGAGAGAGAGAGTCTGGCTGGTTCAGAGGCTGGAAGACATTATTATTTTTCTGCAAAACAATTGTTAATTCTTCATAGTATTTGCAGATTTGCACTGTTCTGTTGTATTTGATAGTATTATCTTTCTTTATTATTATTTTTGAGTGCTTAGTGAGCTCATAGATCCTTTTAAGAAGGAATTTTTTTTATTTCTATTAGGAAAAATCTGTTAGTAAAATGTTAACACATTCTTGTGTATTTGCACAGTTACATATTACAACAGTTAACACGTTATCCAGGCTTTGGGCCTCTTTTGACCTCGCTGTTGAGTTTGTAAGGTCATGACTTCTAAGTAAAAAAAATAAAATGATGCTAATAAAACTGTTTGTTCTCCTTTTTGCCCAAATTAGAATCGATAAGAGAATCAATAAAGAATCGAATCGTTAAACAGTATCGATAATGGAAACGGAAAAATCTTATTTCCTATCCCCATCTATAGGGCCTCTGTCCTCACTATCACTTCAGTGGAACGACATCTGAGTCTAGTCTGAGGTGTTAACTAGTTATTTCATTTGACGTGATCTCGTTACCATTTTGCCTCAAACACATATTTTGTTCTCACACAAAGATGATCTACGCTGTTTTGGTCCCTAATGAAAGTTTAACTCTTTAATAACAGGCCGAGGGCTGTTTCAGCTCTGGAATGTTCCTTTAAACCGCAGTAGTGGAACCCTGCGCTCGTTCGGAGCCTCGGGTCCTGCCGGTCTCTCCCTCTGGTCCCGTGTTGGTCCAGTTTGTCCTCACTGACATCAAGGACAATCATGAACATGTGCAGCTTATCTGAAACATGCGGCTGCATTTACATTCAGACTGAACAGTTCATCTTGTACGGACGCTTACAAGAAACATGTCGCAGTGTTGACTTTTACATAAAAGCATCTGGTCAGTTTTCTCACAGGGAGAGAAGGAAAGAAAACTAAACTAGCTGCTCAGGTGGGAGGTTGAGTGAATCATGACGGATTGTATTTACCTGTCAGCGACTGAGTAGGAGTGCCACCTCTCCAGCGTGTGAGCGGCTCGCTCCAGAGCGTAGAGCTTGTAGAACAGCAGCATGTTGAGGGCCACCAGCACCACCAGACTGACGGGTTCAGACAGAGAGAACGCACATGAGTGGACGTGTCAGGACCCGGTCTCACAGCTCAGCTCTGGACCAGAACCACACTCTGACTCTGACGTTACAGGAACAATCCACCATCACACACTTGTGAGTAAATGCTGCCACGGTCAACAGTCAGCTGAGACGTGTCTGGATCGGTATTCAGTAAACCAGAACTTCCAGACTGAGTGGAGGGGGACGTTTACGTTGCTGGACAGAACTCGGCGCACTACAGATCTGATCTCCCAGATCAAATCTGGAGGATTGTGCTCACATTTTCACGCCAAACGTGTTAAATTACTGACCTGATGTGACTCCACAGAAGCTGTGGTTCCCACTATGACGTTCCGTCTCACTTCTGGTTTCCTTCCACTGGCACGAAACTCTACTCGTCTTTGGGTCAAATTATTTTATGGACGAATCAACCGATGTCACTGCTAGCATCATGACCACCGGATGCTCTTATCTAAGCTTCTACTCCGACAGACACGGCTCAAGAGATCAAAACTGATGTTGATGTGACGCAGGGACGTGTGATTACATGAACGGAGTGTAGTTTTCCACAGGAAGAGGTTTTATGATGGTGAAACAGAGAAAGGCAGGACAGAATTCAGCGCTTAGTTTTTTTTGTTGCTCCTCGACTGCTAGCTCAGTGACTTTTTGTCTCAAAAGGGTCATCCTTACACCTACGGAGCCCCGTTTGGGTCATAATTCAATGAATAAATGAGTCTATTATTATGAAATACAGGCGTTTATTATTATGAAATATTTCCCATTATTATGATAATGGTTTCGTTTTTCATAAGAATGAGCTTTTACATAATAATGGCTTTGTTTTTCATAAGAATGATTCGTGTGTCAATCACAGCAGAGAGGGCGGAGCCATTTATGTGATTGGCTGCTCTTTCATTCAGGCATAAGCAACAGAACAGTGAATCGTCAAATCGGGTCAAAATAGAATCGCCTGATAAATGATCATTTTCGATATTGTCTGCTAACCTGGTCAAGGTTTCCCGCAGCTCAGTCCAAGCTGCCATAGCTACAATCGGACTAGGAGCGCACCTTGATGACGCCACGGCCCGCTGCTAACGGGACCTCACGGCCAAAACTAGTCGATGTCAGAGCGTAGAATGGAGAAGGATCAGCCAATCAGCGTGCAGGTCAACCACTGGTCCCGCCCACTGGCAGAATGTCATTATTATGTAAAAGCTCATTCTTATTAAAAAAGGAAGCAATTATGTAAAAACTAATTCTTAGTTAAAAAAAAGCTATTCTGAAATAAACTATTATGCAATAAACTAAGATTAAATAATTAATAAAAATATATTTCATAATAATTACATTTTTTGGGAAATATTTCATAATAATGGATACGTATTTCATAATAATAAACACCTGTATTTCATAATAATAGACTCATTTATTCATTGAATTATGACCCAAACGGGGCTCCATATACACCGTCTCAGCTTCAAAATGATAACAAGTCAACGTTTGTAGCTGGTAGCAGCTAGTCGCTACAGCCGGTTTCTTTCCACGATGTGTTCACTAGACCCGCGCTGCGCTGGGGTTCTGTTTTGCTTCGGTGGAAACGGTCTTTTCAGGATTAAAGGTGAGCTTTTTGCAGCTTGTTTGGTGCGTGTCTGTTGGTTCGTGTGTTTAGTGATTAAACATGGCAGGTATCGGGACGTTTGCTAGGAGGAGGTCCAGCTGCAGTGCGTCGAGCTCTCAGCCAACGCAGGAAAACGTTGGCACAGTTACAAGACATCCCCCTGCAGCTTATGACTACTCTGCATGTGATTTTTGAGGAAAAACCAGAAACTTGGTCTGATCTGTTGACTCGTGAAGCAGTTTCACCAAAACAGAGAAGAGAAATTCCTCAGGAACTCTTCCTGACTTCCACTGATGATGAACAGCAGCGGTGCTTTCAGACTGAAAGTTCAACGCAGCGTGAACACGCACGTGCCACACAAACACACGGGGAGTGGACGTGTGATGCTGGGAAACCACAAATAACATGTGACATTTGTGCCAAACAAAGCAGACGCACTGAATCTGGAAGCACCGGAAACTCATTTAAATGGTGGATTTTTCCCAGCGGGACATTTTCATCTGTCACATTTATGCAGCCAGTGGAGGAAAATCAAAGCCTGTCATACGAACCTGATACAGATCCTACGCACAAGAAGAATTGGCAGAGAGGAAGGGAAAAGAGAGATGGCAAGAGAGGCACGGGAAGGAGTTAGTATGCAGAAGATCGACATTCGAACGTCTGAATCTAAGTGGACAGAACCAACACAGCAGAGAGCGAATGTGATCAGAAGTAGGGGTGCACGATAACTATCAGGCTGATAACAGGAAATTATGACGTCATCCGATAAGTCCGATATCACGATGAATAGCCCTGATAACATATATTTCTGTCAACACGGCAGTGCCTCGCTCCCTCTGAGCCTTGAATGACCGGCAGTGAATGTTATGTTCAAGTAACGTCGGCATAATCAGAAAAACGATTACTCAATAAGGAAAATCAAGAATACCCCCTCATGCCAGAAAACAACTCGTTAACTCGGTCATAATTTTGGTAGTTGCTGACTTGAATTGATATTTGCAGTATTTCCCCTCATGTTACACACAAAAAAAGAAAAAAATAGAAAAGGCTGAAATAATGACTAGCAAACGAGGGAACGTGGGAATTTACGTTACGCTTTGAATGCAGCCTGCAGCACAGCGTACTGATCACAGCAAACATGGCGGTGTGGAACTTCGTTAAAGTTTCAGAAGAAGATAGTTTGGTGGTTATTTGTGACGAATCCTCCGAGCGAATTCTACGAGGAGGGAAACACAAGCTTTAATACGTAAAACCTGATCAGCCACCTACAAAATAACAATCGCTTCCATGGAGTTTTGTTTGAATGAAATCACGCTAACGTGAGCTAATGCTAACGTGCGCAAGCCAGCAGCAGTCTCCCCTCCCCTCTCCCTCATTCCTCTCATCTAAAGCTTCCATGAGATTAAAAATAAAAAAACTACTGAACCTCATTTACTTTAATTAAAGGTATTAATTAAAATGGAACCACAAGCCAAAATCCTTTAAATGTTAATCTTTCAGTTTGTAATTCTGATGCATGTATTTCCATCAGTTCAAGGAGCCTTTATTTTTTTATATCAGTCAGTAATGAACCTTATTTAAGTTGATGTGAGATATCAAATAGGTTTGTTTGATAGCTTTATGAAAATGTTTGAGAGGCTTGCCAATAGTTTTTTAATTGGAAAAAATAAATATCTGTTCATTTAAAAAGTCAAAACTATTTTTGATTTTGTTCATAGTATTAATGTAATGATCTTATCGGTATCGTTTTTAAAAAACAGTTATCGTGCATCCCTAATAAGAAGTTTACTGGAACAGCAGCTTCTCATCGGTTTCCTTTACTCAGGGAATGTACGCACACACGCACACACGCACACGCACAAACACATTCACACTCTGGTCTGAAAGTCTCTGTCTTTTAGAAAGTCGTCTCATGCTGGGAATCAGACCTGAGGTCATGTGACTGGTGCTTAGTGAAACCAAGAACATGCAGGAACAACAGCTGGAACACACACACAGACACACACACACACACACACACACACTTCTGCAATCCCAAACAGAGCGGCGCTTACATGAAGCTGACGATCAGGAGGATGGTGGAGATGCTGCCGTGTCCGCTGCCACTCGTGCGCTCTCCCAGCTTCATGAATGGAGCACCTGCAAGCACAGAGGCAGCCAGATTCAGCTGCAGACCCCCAGCAGTGTTTCCGGGTCTCGACGGTAACACCTGTACGCATTTCTCCTTTTTAAGAATCCTTTTTCACTTCCTCTTAGCTGTTTTGTTTCTCTCAAGAGTGCACAGACGGATGAGGAAAAGGTTCAGCACTTCTCCAGAGTCTAAAAACTGTATTTTAAAGCGCTTACTAAGTAGGAAAACCAATCTGCACTTCTGTTTGACTTCTTAGAAACACAGAATCAGTGTGCATGTGTTTTCTATTTCAAATCTCTGGTGTAATTCCAAATAGAGCCACTAGGTGGCAGCACTGCTCAGCTGAAGGGTTCAGGCTGCCTGCAGGACCTCCACCACTCCACCCGTCCCCTGGTGGACCTACCGGCTTCTCTCCGGTCCTTCTCCTCTCCGACTCCTCGCTCCGCCTCGCTCCCCGGGGCTCACGCTGCCTCCCTCTCTCTCCCGCTCGCCCTGCCGTCGGGAACAGGTGCGCTTCCTGCGCCGCAGGGA